>JALGBA010000539.1:600000-1128607 GCA_023970755.1 Azemiops feae
CAAATTGCTCTCCTGTCTAACACTACAAAAGTGACAGGAACCTGCAGTTTTAAATAGCACAAAATGATTGAACAAAACAATTTGGGTTTGTTTTTGTTTGTTTTATTGTGTGCTTTCAGAATATAAGGCTTGTTTTGCAAGATTATGCAAGAGGATCTCTTTTACTTTTAGACTGTAGCTGATAATCTAGTCATAAAAAAAATACTTTGATTAATTCCATTAATTCCATATTTTAGTTGTTTGATAAAACTTACTCCTGTTATCAAAACAAAAAAGGATTACATTTGGCTTCTTATATTTTTCTTCTCTATATTAAATATATCCAACTATGGTATTTGTTGTATAAAGTGTTTTGTTATCAAATCTTTCTGAAGTATTTGATAAAATTTTCTGTATTATATTAAAAGAAATCCATAAATTAAAAAAGTTTATTTTTCATTGCATATCTTCCTCCTATGTAAAATTGAATAACTATGTTCATAAGGATAAAGTTACCATCTATGATATGTTAAGGTGAATTTCTTGGCTTTGCTAGCAGGGAAATGAGGCTTTCCTACTCCAGAGCGAAAATCACACTTTCCCCCTCAGCTTAAATCCCTAAATCTGCTCCCATGCTATCACCAACTATTCTTTCTTATATGCTTCAAAGTCTAGTAGCAGTATATATAATTTTGCTGTAGTACCCTTGGTTATTGTTAAATAAGAGTTTATTATTTGCTCAAAATGTGTTAAGAGTGGAATTGCTTTCGTTTGTTTTTTTTTACTGCTGGGCACTCTAAAAAGGAATTCAATTGTGCCCAATGCAGCCAGTGCAAATTATAGGTCAATTAGATTTTTGTTGCTGTTTTAGATTTTGGTTAAGGTTCTGCATAGATCTGTTTCAAAACTGGTGAAAAAAATAATTCCTATTCTTATTACAAAATGGAGATCATAGAATACTCTTCATCTCCTCACTCCCTTCATAAGGTTTCAGACAGTTCATTGACCCCCAAATATTTATTATACGAACATAATGTTACTATTAGCTAATAGTGTTATGTATTACAATAATAACAATAACAACATAAAACATCAACCTTTGTGTTCCCAAAAGTAGGATATTGACCACTTTGGGAAATCCTGAAATAGAAGATAGCAATGGAGTTAAAGGGAAGTTAAACAGTTTATTTTGTTTGGGTCCATTATTTCTGTATTAAAATATATATCTCTTAAATACTGTTTTTGTCATATATTCTTTTATTCCATTAAAAAGGCCAAACACAAAAACATTTTGATTGAGAATATTTTCTCTGTGTACCCATTGTTTTACAGAATACTCTTGGGTCAGAGAAATCATATATGCTTCCGATGTTTAAGATACAGAATTAAATCATGAATAATTCATATATATTTTTTAAGAGACGGGTCAGGCAGAAGAAATGGTCAGTGCTTTAATATGAAAAATGAACATGTAATTTTTCTAAGAAGAGTTGAAAGGGAGTCATTCAGTTTCAGTTGGTGCAAATATTCAGCATAAATTTTGAACACACTAATGATCTTTCTGATATTACTTCTCAAATAAGAGAAGTCATATATAAACCTCTGACATAAGAACAATAAAATGTATAATATTATATTAAAGAAAAATCTAATGCTTACTTTATCAAATAGCCAATGGAACAGTGTGGAAATAAGCTCACATTCTAGAATGCAATTAAATTTATATTTCAGCATATGGTTGGTTTGTTTTACTTTTCCTTAATTGTGAAGCTCTAATCTCAGAATTTGAACCTCTGCCTGCTGTTCATTCAAGGATCAAAACCTGCATTTCATTCCTAGACAGAGAAAACAAAGATATATTCTCCATAGTGTTATTGCCCTTGTGTCTCAACATTTTAGCATTAATCCAGACTTCAAGTTGGGATGATCAATGTCCTATTTCTGCATATTTGAATTATAGTAAAAGTAGTGTGCCATCTGGCATTTTACGACATAAGTGGATTGTTTGTTTATTTACAAAACACCGTTTTTCCTAAGTTTCAAATAAAACTGTTAATTACTGAGATTGCTGGTATCAGATGAATAAATACATCAAATTTCAGCTAACGTTTGTAGTCACGCTGTGTTTTTTTAAAAATCTAATTTATTTTTCTTTCAGCCATGATACATAATTTTAAGCACGTTATTTATTGTCACTGAGTTTGGAAATGGGGAATTGGTTTGCAGCTTGGGGAGAGAGCACATGCTTTCCATGACCTGCCCAGATAGGTCTTGGATGAACTCAAACTTGTATGTGTTTCTCCCAACCAATCTTGACATACTGAGTTAGACAGACTACACTCAGACAGAATATTAAATGTGTTTATGTGTTCATTTGTACTTTGCATGATAGTACAAAATGTCTACGGAGATTCTCAGTCATCCAGGTCATAGTTATCCCAAAGGTGCTTTTTCATGAGGAAGAAGCTGAAGAAGCTTCTTGGATGAGAAGCGAAACGTTTTCAAAGAAAAATAAGAAAGTCTATTTGCCTCATGAAAAGGTTTACAAAAAATTATCAGCTCTCATTTGTTTAGAAATGTCTGGATCAGCTGGTTTGGGGGAGATGCTTACAAATGAATGAACAGTTGTACTTCAGGTGATCTGTCCAACTTATGAGGATTCCTCTGGGGAATGTACTACAGCAGAGATTTGGCAATCTAACTTTGGTATTTTAAAATTCTGTTCAAGGAAAACAGGAACTTTGCCTTTTCTACACAAACTTTCCAATGATTATAATCTTTATAGGTCAGTGCTGTATATACAAAAGTGGGAGTAAGTGCTACTGTAGGAGATGAGCAGGCTCAGCCCGAGGGAGGGGTCAAGTGCATCATCAGTCATGAGTCCCTTTGCGCCTACAAGAGATCTAAGTCCAGCCCACCGTGAATTCCTTATTTACCACCAAATTGCTTTAACTGTTAGTAGTTCAGATTCTTGTAAAGAGCTTAAGTTTGCAATACATCTTTATAACCATTTGAACTGCCTGGATCTCCTGATTTCCCTGGCTCTTGAAGCTACTGAACTCAACAAGATTTGCTTCTAGGTAGATACATCTAGAATTCTAACATTAATTACTTTATAGTAAGAAACATTCATAGGCTTAACTTTTAAAAACACAATACATTCAATCTAGCTAGCCCTTTCTAGTAATGCAGATCTTGATTTAGAACAATGGTGGCGAACCTTTTAGAGACCGAGTGCCCAAACTGCAACCCAAAACCCACTTATTTATCACCGGGTGCCAGGTGGGTGTGGCCCACTGGGTGGGCGTGGCTGTGGTGATCATGGCAGACTGGGTGGGTGTGGCCAAGGTGGGCGTGGTCACCTTGATGTTGCTCATGGGGAGAGATGCCTGTTTGGGCTGGGCAGGGTTGGGGGAGATCCAGGGGGTCTCTGGCAGGTGGGGCGGTGGGCAGGAGGCTTGTCCTGCAGGGTGAGGCGAGGCAAGGCGAGGCAGGGCAGGGGTGCCATTATCGCAGGGCAAGGCAAGGCAGGAGCCAGGGTGGCTGCTGCCTGACACCATCGGCCCCCGCACACAGAGGCCAGCGAGCGCATGGGGACCGACAGTGTCCCATCAGCAGCCACAGCCTGCCGGCCCCTCGACCGGTGCACCACAGCCCACCACCAGCAGTTCAGAGAAGTGCCCACAGAGAGTGCTCTGAGTGCCACCTCTGGCACCCGTGCCATAGGTTCGCCACCACTGATTTAGAATGTAAACAACAAAAATATCAGTGAAGCAATTCTTACATTTCAGAGGTGAAACATTTGGCATTTATTTATATTTGTATTTAGCAGTTTTCAATTTTTTTAATGTTGAAAATACCATCTTTTCTTCAATGCTATCATTTCTGATGTTTTGTTTAAGAAGAAGTTTCATACTTTTCATAGGAAAAAAAGAAAGAAATCAAAGAAAGAGCTAAAAGTGCAAGAAAAAAGTAAAAGAAAAATAGGAAAGAAAGAAAAACAATACAAAGAACTCACTTCCAATTTTCTTTATAGTAGTTATAAATAAATTATAATTTTATCACTTATCTACAGTAGCAACATACTGCTGTTCTGTCAACAATCTATCCTGTCTAATCATTAAAACCATAAACCTTTATTTATTTGTTTGTTTATTTATTTATATTTCAGGCAAAAAAATAAATAAGGGGCTTCCAGTCATCTGGAATTTTGCTGTTGCCTTTTTTTCAGATCAAAATAGTCAATTTAGTCATCTCAGAGAAACCAGTTGAATAAATTGTTAAAAATAAATAAATATGCCTATTCCCACAAGTTAATGATTCAGTTTTTCTTTAAGTTATAAAATGGATGTGTTGATCCTCTCCCCCTTTGTTTCATTTGGTATAATTGTCTATTTTAAATTACTGCAAATACTGATGGCAAATACTAAATACAGTACGTTATGCATTTCAGGGACCAATAACTTGCTACCTTCCAGATGTTTGGGACTGTAGTCCCCACAATCACTTGCCACTGGTTAGGTTGGGGCCGATGAGAACTGAAGTCTAAAATTTCTAGAGCACACAAAATTACTTCTCTGGATCAATAGCTGAAAAATTAATAATAAAATATCAGTTATTAGATTTCCCCAGTATCTCAAAGATTGAAAAGCAGAAGAGGAACATTAAAATTGTTCTGTGCTGCTGAAAACACTTTTTCTTTCTTTCAGCAATAGTGGTTCAGTATCAGCAGATATAATCTTCAGCCTACATCTCATTGCAACTAATATGAACTTCTGCATTAAAATAGATTGCTTTACATCTGGCACATTCAGTGCAACTTAACTTACCATCTCAGTAAAACAAGAAGCTACTCTGGAAATCCCAGAGGAATGCAGATATCATGGAGAAGACAAGAAAAAGATTGATAAGTACCTCATGCACAGTCTGTGTTGCAGCCTGCTAACTTTATATGTCTTGGTTGTTCCTAAGGCTAATGCTACTAAAGCATAGTATTATATAATTATAATTATATACACAGAGAGACACACAGACAAACTAATAAAGCATGAAAAGAAATTGGGATGTAACACAGAAGCTTTGCTTTCCTAATTGAAATTGGGGATTTGGAATATGTATGCATTGTCTTTTGTTTAATTTTCAGTAAATTATTATGACATTATATTTGTACTTAATGAGCGTTTTTATACATAGCCAATTTTTCATTTCCGATGCATGGTATCAAATCAAATTTCAATAGATTCCAATGCTACTGGAACAAATAAGACTATTTATTCAGAAAAAGATATGCATATATTATGACAATATTATAGAAGAAAAGGAATTACATAAATATGAAGCATGAACCTTTCACATCAAGGTAATATTTATTCCAAAGCCTCTGGCTGGAATCAAATATTATTATATTATAAACGTGTTTATATTTTATCAACACAATATTGTATAAACACACGTTTTTATTTTGTAAACACAAGCACTGATTTTTCTTCTTTTTTCTTTAAACAGGACCTTAGAGTAATCAGTTACCAAGTAACCTGCTTCATATAGTGGCTAAAAGGCAGAAATGATATTTTTATCTGAGTATATACAAAGGGAAATGGCTTGTACTCCCTCTGCCCCTACACTGTTGCTTCATATTACACAAGTTTCTCTGTTTATATGCAAAATAAAATAAAATGAAAATCCCAGCACTTGCTTTCAAGGGGAACTTGAAAGACAGAAAGGCACCTTTGGGGGGGGGGGGGAAATGACATCAAAGTTAACTCTTGTCCAAATCCCTTGTGCTACTTTGTGGCAGTTGAAATATGCCTACTAACACATTATTCAAAGGTCACATGTGGCCTTTGGCCTGGGAAGTGGGGGGAGGGGAGGAGAGGAAAAGGAAGCCTAATGGCAACATAATAATATTTTATTGAGTTGTTTAATAATGGATTTTCCCCACCCCAGTGCTCAAAGTTTTGTTAGATTCAGTTGGAGGAGCAACATACCTATGTGGAATGCATCCCTAAAAATGTCTTATTTATATTCATATAAAGGCCATCAGCATATATCTTCTATACATATTTGTACCCAGACATATTATTGAAGTTTCTTTCTGCTGAGAAACATTTATCATGAGGGGCAATCTACAGTGGTAAGTAAAGGTGTACGCAGAATGCAAAAGTGTCCAATTTATCATAGTCATGGAATTATAATACTGTTGATCATTTTATTTATTAACCCTGGGAGCTGTTCCTGGACGCTATTTCGGGGCCCATTTAAGCACAGTATTCTTTATTGCACAGCTAATACAGTGCCTTCCTTGCTCTAACTCCCTCAGCAAATCTGTATGCTCCATAGGATTTAATTTTTTTATCAAATTTCTTGACTAATAACATGGCAATCATTTTTACTATGTAGCTGTATATCATTTAGTCATTCCTCTGTGAAAAGCAGCCACCAGGGCAAAATTTAAAATTAAAGAACTCAAGGATTTAAGAGTATAAAGAGCCTCTATTTTGTCATTAAACAGTTGACTTTTTGAACTAGGTGTAAGCATTAAAACCAGTGCCTTGAACACTAGAAACTATACAGTTGTATATCAGTTCTGTGCTGTTCGACATATTCAATTAGTTTGTCAGGTAGTAGTTAATTTACTGATGAAAGCTTTGTACTGCCTATGAATTTATAAGTATGTATTGCCTTTGGCTACCTCTAAAATTATTAGGAATTTTCAGACCAATTATTGTGACTCAAGTATAATGTATGTAGGCATTTTTAAAAATACTTTTAAAATCCACAATTCTAGAGGTATGACTGTACTGGGAGGAAAATGCCTATTATAATATTGGTACTTCAGTCTCAGTGTCATGGTTTATTGTTAAGACACTATTGGAAATGGCTTAATCACATTAACAAGGCTTCACTTGATATACAAATAACATGTACCACAACCTGATCTTGTCACCTACACTGTCTCTATTTTACTTGGACTGATAGCAATTTGACTTTCTTTGCATTGTACTAATTTTGTTATGTGGGGTTATTGGTGATCTCTGATTTTGGTTGTTTTTTTTGCAAACATTTCATTACTCAACTAGATAACATCATCAGTGCTAGAAAGGAGTGGAGTTTGGTCTCTGTTTATATGCAAGCAGCTTGCGCTGTCAGTGTTGGTGGGAATGTTCTTAGTGAGGCCTTGATTAGGCTGTTGTTTTCTGATTGATTGTCTGAGTTGGTAGTTTCTTGATTGGGGTATTGTTTCTTCTTGATTGTTGGTCTAAACTTGGTATTAATCTCTGCTTATCTAATTTTGCGATACCTAAGATTATGTTTTCCCTTAATTTTTATTTACATAATTTATAATATGTAAGAATGTCAGATGAATCAATACAGCCAGTAGAATGAAGATATACTTCATGAAAACACATGTTTTGCCTTTTTACCCTTGGGTTATGATGTTGTGTCACGTGCTCCCTGGATGCTAATGAATATTAGGTGCCTTTATAAACAAATACAGATGAGGATAAAGGCAGAGGTGGAGAAACATTTTAAGCTACTTTTGGTGTGATGACATAGGGGTTTCAGAGGAGATGCCAACAGTTCCTAGACATGCCAGTATCTGTGCAGTGGAATCTCAGTGGTGATGATATTGCTGTTCAGAGGAAGCTTTGGGATAACTTACTACTGTAAAGAAACTGTTCAGGGAAGAGGGTGTACACTGCTTCTGTTCTTATTACTTTTGAATTTCAAATTCCTCCAAACTATATTTGTCTTCTGTGAGATACAATAAATAAAAAAATTGTTGTAACCTTGCATGGAAAAAAGCAAGCTGTGGACTTTTCTGGAGTAGGCATGCGTAAGGCAAAGGAAGAAATGAACACTGATTAAATGTCTGCAGTATCTGTGCTGTAGATGTTTGTGTAAGTCTTTAAATATCTCTCTCTCTCTCTCTCTCTCTCTCTCTCTCTCTCTCTCTCTCTCTCTCTCTCTCTCTCTCTCTCTCTCTGTGTGTGTGTGTGTGTGTGTCTGTCTTTCTGTCTGTCTCTCTGTCTTTATTTTTTTGCCTTTGGTGGAAGTTAAAGGTCATGATGGGAAGAGAAATTCTAAAGGCAAAGTCACTCCCAGTCTAACTTTCTAACTATTAAAACAATTTAAAACAGAGCCCAAAACCTGTTAAGGTGCCTGCATTTGGCCATTTTAGAGATGAGACATGGGATATTTAGGCTGCATTTAAAAAGAAGGGAAATAATGCTTAGAAAGGAGCAGAACTATATCCACAAGAAAAAAAACAACATCTCTGAATTTTTCCTGAACTTGTTTATCATGACAATGCTTCAAGAAACCTTTGGCATCATCAGCTTTTACCTTTTCAAGAAAGGAGGGGAGACATTCTTAAGTTACCATTTTATTTATTTACACATTATCTACAGAACTGGTTAGACTGGAAAAAATTCTAAATATGGTCGAAGAAATAAATATTTACTTGGGAAAGGATAAGGAGCAATGTTGCTTCCTATTTATCAGAGGCTAAGTATAATTTCCTGTTTCCATTAGTTGTCCCAAACTTTTTGAATGTTTGTCACTTGTATTCTAATTACCTCAGTATTTACATAATTCTTAGTACTTGGAATTAAATTTTCACCTTCTGGCATCCTTATTCTCCCTCTTTTCCACTTTTCATCCTGCCTGTTAAAATATGGTGTAATCTTCAGGGAAGTCTCTACATACAATTTTGTGAAAAATGTAAATCCTAGTTGGGATCACGCAAAACCATGGCTTCCTTTAACATTATTTTGTTGTAAAAGTGGTAGTGGCTGGGTTAACCCCTAGTGCTAAATCATACATTGTGGTTTAAAGGCTGCAATGAAGTAGATTTACATACCCCACAAAACTACTTTGATGGATTAATATAGTGCAGTGTGTAAACCAGCTGCTGGGCCTTAGAAAATTTGGACCACTTTGATCTTCTAAATTAGCACTGAAGTCAACTAACTTTCTGTGTCATTATTTGCCAGTTAGTGCATATGCTCATCATACATTCAGAGATATGTCACCTCTACGAGAATGATTTGTAATCTTATTTAATTATACCTAAAAGATTGTTTTTTTTACTCCTCTCTCTTACTTTTGTGTGCAGCTGTGAACAAAATGAACCATTTCATATCTGCAAGAGCTTTTCCAGACAATTAATTCCTTTCTACTCTGTACATCTATTGAACTTTAGATGCAGAAGACAAATTAAGAAATTACAGACATCCCTGAGTTAAAAGGCATTCAAGGTTATTCATCATTTTCTGGTGATTTCGTAGCACAGTGATATACTTTTCATTTGTTTTTCAGTCAAGGGCCAAATGGGGAACTAAAGATGAACAGCTTCTTAATCAAAGTTCAAATATCGGTCAGAAGAGCTAATTGCCATGCTGTTTTCCATATTCCCAAGGTGCAGAAATGTTGCATGCCAAATCAAAACTAATAAAAATGCACCATACGCTTCCTCCAACTAGATCTGAAATAAAGGGCATCACTGATGAAAAATATTCTTGGAATCTCATTTCATTTCTAAATTCCTTTCGTTAATTTCTTATGAACGTTTATTTCTTTTCTGCAGACAGTTATTTTTCAAAACACGTCTAGGATTGATTTATGTTATGCCTGTATGCTTGAACTATATTCACAAAGACCTTCCGTCTGTTTTGAAAAATTAGTAAAATATATTCAGAATAATGCTTTCATTTCAGCTTTAGATTCATTAACTTTGTGGACTTCCATCATGTAAAAAATGAGATCAGCATTAATGTGTAAGGAAAAAAATTACCTCCTTAGAGCCTGCCCATATGTGCTTGAATAGTTGTTATTAGGTCATTCATTAGCAGGGTCTTTATAAACGTTGCATGTACTCTATGTGCCATGGAAAGCAAAATTGGTACAAATAACCTATTAAATCAGGCAGCTGGATGTTTTAGAACTCTGTGTTTTTAAAACTCTTAAAAGTTGCTGGAAATAAATGAAAGCAATTTTAAGGAAGAATTTCTGATGTCCTGAAAGCATGCTTATCAATTCAGCAATTATGTATAAAGGAAAATAATGTGTTTATAGAACTACTAGCAATGTGCGGAAAGAAGAAAGAAAGTTATGGAGACAAAGGAGAAGCAATACTTTTCACCTCCCTCAATCCTGGCATTTTATTGGAAACCTTCTCATTGCTTTCAGTGGGAAAAAATCATCAAGCGGTGCATATATTTGTTGGAGATTAATTGGCCCCTTCATTTTCTTCCCTGACTGGTATCATTAAAGGGCTACTGTGCCACATATCTCAGAATGCAGGTTCAGAAATCAGATACTTACATGCATTCGATTTTGTAGCTATTATAATTGTTGACCGAGCAGAGATAAAAATAGCCAGGGAAATGATTGCAGCCTGGGAAATGGACCCCTTGTCAGTCAACAGGAGTGCTGACTTATGATCAGATTACCAGGTGCTTTGGAGCCGAGCATGTGGCAGCACAAGGAAACAACAACCAATAACTTAATAACTGGCTATCAACACCCCAATTAACAACTAAAAGTCACACACATCCAAGCAACAGATAAATACTATGTATAGAACATCCCAGTGCACACATCCTGGAAAGAGAGAAGTGGATGGGCTCCAGCACGAGTCCAAAAGCTTGGAAGACTAAACCTCTGGTCCCAGTGACCAACTCAGATTGGATCCTGCAACATTATCCTGGGACGTATATTTGCCTTCACTTTGATTTTTCTTTTTTAGGTCATCAAACCTTGACAGGTTTTCTTCAAAACTATTGTTCTCTGATTACCACCTTATACAAGCCTCCTGTTGTTCCCACTTCCTTTTCTTTAAATTTAACCCTTTTATGTTTTTTTCTTTGCTATTGTGTATTAATGGTAATTACTATTGTACATATTGATTCCATGTTGTGTTAGAATATAGACTGGTAGTCTACTTAGATGGCATGATGATGATGATGATGATGATGATGATGATGATGATGATGATGATGATGGTGATGATGGTGTTCTCCATTCAGTCGAGTCTGACTCTTGGTGATTTTATGGACCGGGTCTCTCCACATCTTCCAATCCTACACCAGTTCTTTGAGTTTTCTTATGCTCTGCTTGGTGTTAGCTTTGATGGTGTCCAGCCACTGTGTTCTTTGGCTGCCTGGTTTTCTTCTACCACTAACTCTTCCAAGCATAATTGCTTTCTGCAGATATAGGATTTAAAGTATCCATGTGTTTCTCCAGAAGGAAAGAGAAATATGTATGTGAGAGAGAGGGGGGGAGGGAGGGAGAGAGGGAGAGAGAGAATAAATTGGTGTTATTATTCTCATCTGGTGGTCACCTGAATTTAGGCCAAACATGTCAAACTCGCAACGTCACATGACGTCGTGCAACGTATTGGAGCTTTTTCTCCATTGCCGGCAATGGAGTGGGCACGGTTTCCTGATGACGCATCCGGCCTGCAGGCCGGCAGTTTGACACCCCTGATTTAGGCAGTTCAGATCTGTTATTCCTAAATGTAGCCTTCTGGAAAGTGCTTACAACATAATGGTTTTCACCAGCTTTGGGGATCCCAGGGAGATCCTGCAGGGTAGCTATATGAGATTAGGTGATGTTTGTTCCCCCACTTTGTTGGGTTTTATCTATTTATTGTATCTGTTTACTTTATCTGCTTAATTAATTTTTCATTGTTTTTGGATGGCTACTGCCCAGGGTTACATGTTTGTGCAACTATATAAATATGCTGAATAGATAGATTTGTTGTGGTTGCAAATTATTGAATTGCATAAGTCACCTTATATTTTCCTTTTTCAAAAGGCTAACTGGAATTCAAACATTGAAATGAATAAACTGATTCATTGGAGCTCTGTATTTAAATTTGCCCCTTTTGATATCTTGAATAATTCTCCAGTTGAGCTTGTTTTATTTTGCAGAGAAAAGCTTTGGAACCAGACAGGAACAAAAGGTTAGAGTTCTTCTCATCATTTCCAGTCAAGTCCGCACCTACACTTCCTATTTACATTTAAAATAGATTCACGCAAACTCTTGAAATTGCTTAGATTCTATATCAAGCTTACTCCTCAAACAGAGAAAATGTCCCTGCTAATTCTATGTACTGTGTAATTTTATTTTTATTTTCAAGTGGGAAGATCAACTTGAATGAGCTCTTGCTTATGCTGACTGAAAGTAGAACAGTTGAGAGAATTCATTAGTATAGTATTATTGATAGATGCTTTCAAAGTAAAATATGTATTTTGTGTTTTAAAATTTTCCAGAATTTTATATAGCAGATTAAGAGGTGATAAATCAAAACTGCTTCATCTTCATAATCTATTGCTTACCATTTTACCTAGCAATGAACTAATGTCATACCAATCTTTTAGCATCTAGATGAATCCAAGAAACAAAATACCTTTATCTATTTAATTGCAATTCAAGGTCATCTAGACTTCTGAGACAACTAGTGTCAAACTTGGTGCTCAAACTCATGACTTCTTTTGTGTTGTCTCCTCGTGAAGAGCTTTTGATACAAAAACTAAAATACCACAATTGTTATAACTGCATAAAATATAGGATTTGCTGGTTTGAAATTCAGCAGAAACTGTTAAAAAGTACTTTATTTAATACCCTAAACTTCCTATTTTTCCTGTGCTTTTCTTTTTACTATGTCCAGCAGTGCATCATTTCATCATTTTTCCCCATGTTCTTGAAGTAGAAAGGTTTTATTCTCTTCTTCCTCAGGGGTCTAGAAAATTAATGAAAAAATGAAATATAGAATTAAGAAAAGAAAAAGGACAGGGAAAATTAGGAAGCTCAGGGAAAGAAATATAATATAAAAGAAAAATGGGGTAATACTTACTAAAATGAATTTTTAAAACATCCTCTGGTTGTAACCAAGAGTGTAATTTTATAAGTTTTATTCTGAAGATGATTTTATGGTATTCAAATGGAGTCAACCTGAACTGTGGGATCTCTGATTCATTACAGGATAAACAAAACAATTACTTCAGTTTCTTGCATTGCTCTGTGACCATTTTGTTGCTTTGCTTTCTTGTGCTTACTCGGTGCAGTCATGAGGAAGGTGACCAAGAACCTACAAAGCTTGTGGCTTTTCATCATGTCTTACTAAAAAAAAAAAAGCAAGTGAAAAAATGAAACTCCTCACTTGGCAGACAGAATGATAAGTGAAATGATCGATGATGAGGAAAAATGAAAAGAGAAGTGAGGAGGTTGCATCTCTTTAAAAGTGTGAGGTAAACAAGTGTTTAGAAGACTAGTTGTCTTCAGATAAGTAGGTACCATCAAAGACTGAAATATGAGACACATCAAGAAGTCCTGCAAGTTCTATCTCATCTTTCTCTGTGTGAAGAAATGGCTTTGATTTGTAGGAACCTACTTAACTAGGCTGGGCAACTCTAACAAAAACATCTTTGTCAAAATCTCTGGAGAATTTCTGCTTGTTGGTTGAGATAATATTAATGTAGGTGGATCAATGGTCTTACTAAATATGAAGAGTCTTCTTATGTTTCTGCATCTACAGTTTCTTCTCCATGCCATTGGCAAAAAAGGAAATTATTTGCATATGATGGCATGAGATTAAAAAGATATAGCCAAGTTAGACAACCTAGTGGTTTGGGGCTACAATTTATTTATTTGTTACATAGATTTATATGACTGCCCAACTCACACATGGTGACTCGTGGGGACATACAACAGTTGCAGTTCCCTGCAATAGAGAACAAGATTATAGGAATTCATCATGTCCTGTTGTGCTAAGGTATTTTTAAGGATACACAGTTGATATAACATTCTACCCTGGTTCCTCACACCTCAGGGACCTATATATCAAATAATGGGGAGCAAAGAGAGCTTGATGTCCACACAACAAGTTTTTGTCAATAAATTTGTGACTGTTTCTAGCCCACTTCTATCTCAGTTTGATTACTATTCCCATTTCTTGTTCTTGCTAGCACCAAGACTGACAACAATTTAATTAACTTGAAGTAGATGAACAAAGATAAATAGACAGGTGGACAAACAGGAATAACTACCATTGAATCTCTGTATTTTATAGGCTGTGATTTCCATTCTAAGTAATGTTTTTGTACCATCTTGGGCCCCAGAGGAACATTTGATGCTTCTAAAAGTTAATAAATTTTATTGCTTGTTTAAACAGCACCCTTGCCATTATAAGACCTGCTCTTGTAAACTACTGAGGAAATCCATTAAAGAAAATCCATTCGAGTGCAAATTGTAAAGATCTCTAATTTTTCCTTGAACCAAATACCATCATTTTATTCCCTTTAGAGTCTTCACTCTTAAGTAGGTGATCGTTAAATGTTTTTTTCCCATTTGCATCTATAAACTAAAACAGACGTTAAAATGTTATCCTACTTATAAGATAGGCTATCGTATGTATAAAATAAGCTCAGACTTACTTGCTTGCTTCTTTACTTAATATAAAGCCAATTAAAAGATCACTACCAAATCTTCCACTCTCAACAACAAAACTACAGGAAAACATCATTTCAGATTCTCCAAATATTTTGCAGAAAAACACTGGATAGACAGCTCAGAATTTCTCTAAGGGAAGGACAAATACCCAGTTTCTCAAAGGCAAGAGTACACTTTAGCAGGAACTGTGGTATCCCTACTTTAGAACTACAATTGCTAAGAAAAAAGACCTGTGAGAGGAGCTTGATCATGAAGCCTTCCCTTGGGATTTATTTGTGGTGAGAGGTAGATTTTCCAAATCTCAGCTGTAAAATTCTGGGCAACCATTAGGTGGCAATAAAAAGTTAGAGTTTTGGCAGCCCTCCTTATAAAAATTATATACCACTGCAGAGTTAATTATACAGAGGAAGATGGGATTAATTGTATAGCATAGCTGTCTGGTAACTGAATCAATGCAATGATTCCACAGTCTACCCAAGAGAATATATCAAAAGGATTTTGTTTTGTTTTTCCTTTGAAAACATTCTTTCCAGCAATTTTTCTTCATCAGAATGAATGAGAACTGGTAGAAAAAAAAGTAGATTATCTTAAATAACCTCTTAAAAGAAGATAAGAAGAGTTGCATCTCTAGAGATCCCTTTCTGAAATGTGAGGATTAATGTAGATTTCTCACTAACTAAAACTCTATTAGGAATGGGACTTTAGGAAGACATTCAAAAAAACTTGTGTAACGATCCCAAATAGGTTCTCAGAGATCTCACAGGAAAACTGCCCTATTAGGATACATTTTAGGATTTTATAGCTAAAAGGAATGTTCCTATCTTCACTGATAAGACCACTGAGGGACTTCAAAAGGGACATATTGTCAAAAGGGACATATTGTCACCACCAAAAGTGGTGAAGTTACACACATATCATAACTTCTGTGCATGCCATTGAAGTTTTCCTAGTGTCCCTGCAGAATGCTCCATAGGCAAAGATGTTCTAACAAAACCTGGGGAAACAAGAGGTAAAGAGATGTTTTGAGGATTTCTCAGATGTGATATGGAGGTATTGCGTTCTGTACCCCTCTCATTTCTGACATATTCTAGGAATTACTGCAACGCCGTGGAGAGGAAAAAATAGCTGGCATCAAGCTTTTCTCTCCATCTCCCTATATCAGTATCAGATCATCAGGTTACAGTCCTGATTCACACTCTCCCAGTGGACAAACATTTATAACTGAAAAGCTGATGCTTTATGGAGTTACGTATAGATAAGAGATGAGATATTGGATGAAGAGATATGTGATTGTAACATTATAGGTAGTAAAAAGCCACTAAATTTACTAATACCTTTCATGAAGTTTGGAAATTACACATACATGTATAGATATATAGGTTGTTTCTTTATTATGCTCACTTAGCTCTTTATATTTTCTTCTTGTTTTCCTGCGCTTTTCATAATTTCTTTCTATTCTTTTTCTCTCATATATATGAGAGTTACTTCTTAATAAAGAGGCCAAGTATTATGATATAAAACCTTGGAAGCCACGTTTCAAATGTTTAATTGATGAAGCTGGCACAGCTGTTTTGACAATCATTAGCCTAGAAAAAGCCATGTGCCACAACTCCATGTAACATGACTTCTGTGACACTAATTCTTTGTTGATCATTAATGAAACTTTCTAACAAAAGCTGTTCTGCTTATTGTATATACAAATGAGGGTGCTATTTGAGGCGACGTATTCTCATTTTGAATATTATATGCCAATGCTTCAGCATACTGGCTTGTTCTGTCTTCTGAATGTTTCATGAGCTATATCTAGTTTAAAAAAATTAACTGATGACTTCAATATTGCTAAGAAAAAAATAGAAGATAGAACACTCTGAAATTTTACCTAGAAGGGACAACTAATTACTTCATCATCCTTATCAACCACCAGACTTTTTAATATATTGCTGTATTTAATATAGATTGACATCAAAGTATATGCAAAAAACACCCCATATTCAATATTATGGAGCTCTTCAGTGCAGATTTAATTCCTTCCAGCATTTTCTTGGTTACTCATGTGACCATGTAACTTATTCTTTCAACTTTGCATCCCATGGCTTTAACAACGCTCCTGTACGGATGGATGGTGAGTAGTGTATAGATGCTGATAGCACCATGTATTATCTATTCACTTGACAACCTTGTTTGAACTTGTTTGAAATACTCTGCTTCCAACATTTAAAAGTCTGAATAGTAATTCCCTTCCCTTTTTATTATTGCAAATTATGTGAGGTGAGTAAATAGTCTCCTTAGTAATTCATGAGGGAAGTCTGTTTCCTTCAACTGTGCTGTGATCAAAAATGCCTGCTTTTTGTTCTTCTGCCTATTTTAGGCCTCTGAATATACAAAGAAACCTTCTCATTTCCCTGGCAGGGATGAAATCACCTTCTGTAGTTCCAAGTACATTGTCTGAGCTGCATGTAAGAAATGCTTCTTGTGTTGTGTCTTTACATTTGAGCATTGTTCTCTGATCGCCAGTCTATTTTCAAATAATGTACTGATGTCTTTTCATAAAAAGGATTATTATTGCTATAGTTACTGTTCAGTAAGGAACAGTTTATGTTTAAACTGGCATTGAGTAATCTTTTGTAATTAATGACTGCCTTTAATAAGATCAAGGACCATAGTGTACAGGGCCATGCCACTGACATCAGCAGGAATAGGGATGTGTGTGTGTTTAAGCTTTGAGGAGAAATTTAGATGCCTTTCTTTTTTGTTGTTGTTTAATTAAAACCTACTTTAGTATTTTTTTTCTGCTTCAAAATGATGGAGAACCATGCTGCTGCTTTCAGTAACTGAAGTCAGAAGGGCTCCAGGAACTTCAAGGGAAAACCTTGAGGGCTTCAGGTGAACCCTGTCTCCTTGGGCCCAGCCATTCTTGTCTTAAGTTATATATATATTGGATAGAATAGATCTCCAGCATGCAGATAAGTTGTCCTTTTTAAATAGCAGGCATTGAGTGATTAATTGTAGGCCATCAAGTCATTACTGATTTAGTGAACATATACTGCAGATTATCTCCATCACAATCTGTCCTTATCTTGATTATTTCAGATAACAGCTGGCATACAATAGATTTTTTTTTCACTATAATAGGTGTACTATTCACAACTTTGATACTTTGATCTCCAAGATTGATGTTTGTGTATAGATGTGTATAATGTTCCACAATATTGGTGGTAATGACCTCAAGGAGCTATCTAGATATGGCATTTCAAAGCTTCTAAAATGGTGGATTGTGGAAATAATTAAAGAATAATGAAAAACTTGAATTAAGTTGTGGGTTGTTTTCCCTTGAGGGGATCTCCTGACCATTTTTGTCTTTCACCCTTAAAGTAGAGATGGCTAGTGGATGCAGCCATTGCTCATTTATTTCCACTGTCAGGTGGAAATCGACTTCTTCCATCTAACATTCTTCAGAGGTATTGGAACTGCTGCTCCTATCATTCCCAGTCAGCATTAAAAAGTTTGAGATAAATAAATCCTTGGAATAACAAAAGAAAAATTGGGTTGCGTAGCACTGAAGTGAAAAGGGGAAATAAGAAAGAAGTCTTTAAAAACAAGATCAGAGAAATCCCTCTGAATTTCTCATTTACAGCATGATAGGAAGGGCAAACTAAATATTATATGAGAAATGTATATTTTATCTCCTGATACATTTATTTTCATTGACATACACTATTAATTCTGAACTGAATCAGGCTTCATTTTTCCAGTCTCGGTCTCCCATATTGTATCATCCTCTACTTTTTAAAAAACTGGATCAAGGATCAAAAACATATTTTCTTATTTTTATTTCTATTGTTTGTTTGTTTTCTATTTTCTCCTTGTAGGGATCAAAGAAATGGAAATAAAAAGGCTTTATTTGGCATGGTTTTTTTCAAATGTGCACAAATTAACCTTGATCCAATTTGAACCATTGATTGAGAATGAAAATTAATCCAGTTTGGACAGGCAACACATGTAGTCAATCAGGTCAATGCAATTTGGATTTCCAAACTGATTTGATAAAATAATTTCTTTAAATGTCACAGAAACACTCACCATAAATAACATGTTTGGCAATTCGATTCAAATTTCTGATCTGGATTAGAATGCCAATTCAGTCTGAAGACAAATCACCTTTGAATCAAATCTCTCAATCAAAGCTTCTCCCAGCCCTAATTTTAAAAATGTGTCCATATGAGAGGAAAAATGATATATCCCAATTTTAAAATATCCTAGCAATTGCCTTTAAAACAATCATAATTGGAAAAGTAATTCTTGGTTCTTATTGAACTTTGTAGTTAATTTACTGTTAAGAATCAGCTCCTGCTAGTTTGTTCATTCTCACTCTCTGCCCATCTCCTCCTTTTTTTATGCTATTTCCATGAATGTTGTCAATTAATGGGGCAGAACTCAATGCCATCCCATGCATAGATATCACTGTACAAGACCAGAAAACCAGAATGAGAGAGAAATTTCATCAACCTAATTATACAAATATTTAGTTGGAAGTAAATCCCACTGGACCTACTGTAGATAGCAGCTAATTACAATTTGGTGCAAATTCTTTATTAAGGCTATAATTCTGAAATTTCAGCCAAGATTGGCTATAAGGAGAACTCCTAATACATTCCAAAGGAAGGCAATTCTGTATACTGTACAGTGAAGACTAGAGTCCTTAGCAAGCAACTAACCTCAGAAACTCTTATAAAGGATTGTGATACATGGCAGACTTGTCTAAGTTAGGAACATAAACATTGATCATAACCATAGTTATATTAGACTCTTTATCAAACAGAATTAAGAAACAATTGTTTATGTCAGTTATAACTTGGATCTGTATGCATCCTATACCAGATTTTTATGATATCCTAGGTTCTTAGGAGGAACTTGATGCATACAAAGGCCAGTACCAGCTAAAGAGCTGGCAGCCATGACTTTACATTTTGTGTGTATCATCATCATCATCATCATCATCATCATCATCATCATCATCATCACTCATATTATCACCCATTTTCTCTCATAGCAACATAAGAACAATCTTCTAATAATGATACTTATATATACTCATTTTTTACCCATTTTCTCAATAGTCCATAGCACTATAATTGTTAGACAATATTGCCATCTCTCTGTGACAAAGCCAGTGCTAAAGTGGGTTGATTCACAACTACAGTATTATTTTCTTTGCTTGAGAAACCTTTATGGGCTCTATTGAAAATAGTTCTGGATGTCAACAGAGTTGATTGTTCTATAGCATGCCACATTAGAAGACATTTCGACTTTCTGAGGCAAAACAACAATAACTCTCAGCAAGTCATGCAGTACGAACTTGTCCAATGGAATAAAACAAATAAAACTTTCTTTGAAAGTCTGAGTTCATTGTGTAGACACAAAGGGTTTGCATTATAGCTGCACAGCATCATGTCCAGAAACCCAATGACTTGAGATTCATTATAAAATCTTGTTGCAGTTGAGTGGGAAAGGCTCCTGGTTTTCTCTGCTATAAAGCAAGAGGCTGTTTTGAAAGCAAATCAAAGAATTAAGGTACCCAGAAAAGTCAAGAAAAACGGGATGTGTCCCACCATGGTTTGAATGGTGCTATGGAGTCCCAATAACCATAATTATTTTCAGTTGTTTCTTCTTATTAGAAGTTCTGTGATTTTTTTCCCCATGCCCATTTGAGAATTCTGTAGTGAATGTGGATCTGGTTAGATATAGAAATACTGCCATGACCTGCCATGACTTTTTAGGGAAGGGAGGGATTGAGGGAATCTGGTAGCATTTTTGAGTTCCATGAAATAGAGAAAAAAATAATCTGGAGTTTGTTCCTGCTCTGTGATTTGAAATGACATGGTCATCTTGTTTGTGTTCATATTACATATTCCAGGATAGCTTTGGAGCTGGTTCTGCTAAAAAGTACGTTGAAAGAGATTTCAATTAATCCTCATCAACATTGCATATGACATCATGTTTCAACGTTATGCCTAATTTATTTATTTTATTTGCATACCGCTTTTATTATTTTCACAAATAATTCAAGGTGGCAAACATATCCAACACACCTTCCCCCTGCTATTTTCCCCATCACAATAACCCTGTGAGGTGGATTGGGCTGAGAAAGAGTCACTGGCCCAAGGTCACCCAGTTGGCTTTCTTGGCTAAGGTGGGACTAGAATTCATGGTCTCCCGGTTTGTAGCCTGATGCCATAACCACTAGACCAAACTAGTGCTCTGCATTGTTGCTGTCAATCTTTTTCGGGTAGAGTGAAAAATCGTATCACATTGCTGATATACTGCTGTATTTCTAGAATTGCAGGAAATATTCTTCAACTTACTGTAATGCACAATATAGCAGCTGGTAGAAGATTTCAGCTGTGAATTGCTGCTTGGTAACTCATATGGGATTATCCTGTCTTTTAATCAAAATGTTCTCTCCTTCAGTGACTTATATTTTTGAATGAATGGTGAAATATTTCAGTGTGAAATTCCTCTGAGAATTTCTGGGCACTTTCCAGAACATTTTCAAATCCCTTTGAAATCCCTCATCTGACCAGTAAGACTGTAGGCCTGGCTTTGCTTTGGTTATTTCATTGCTCCAGATATATCAAGGTCAATGTCTTCAAGCATCTCACTTGCAGTGTTTATTTCAACCAGTATCACAACACTTGAAATTTGGTATATGTTTCTGGTTATTCTATTTCCTTCTGCTACGGTTCCTGTTAAAACATTATCCTCCAAAATGGAAAGGAAGGAATCATCTAGCTTCCAATTTAATATTTGATAAACTTCATTGCCTCTACTTGATTTTTCATTCTTATCACACTCTGTGATTTCAGTTTCAAAAAGGATGTTCCCAGCTGTTGCTTCAATATTTGTCAGCAATCAGTCAGTGCAAAGATTCTTTGGCTTGCATTAAAATAATCAGCAGGATTACTAGAAGTTGATACAGCATCACTCAGATTCTTTTGTGTATTCTTATATCCATTCTTTCCATGCTGGCTCTATTATCATAGTCCTTGTTATCATGTCAGCTGTTATTATTCCCATATCTTCTGGTTTTTCTAGATGTATATTTCTCATAACAGCTCCTGAAATATCATTGTCAATAAATTATAGAAAATACATTCTGATACTACCCAATGGAAAGATATTTTCACTAGATTCTGTTTCTGTTACAAAGAAACTATTCAGTCATTTGCTCCTTATGGCTGACGTCAAATATACTGTATAATCCAGAATAACAGAGTAATGTCCTGCTGACTTGAAATCTGGCACAATCTGGCACTTGAAATCTTCTATTTCACTTTCAATGTCAATAAATATAATGTCTCATTTGAATATGAAGAACGGTTGCAGGATTTGGGTTTGGCTAGTCTAGAGAAAAGAAGGACTAGAGGGGACATGATAGCAATATTCCAGTATTTGAGAGGTTACCATAAAGAGGAGGGGGGTCAACTTATTTTCCAAGGAACCAGAGGGCAGGACAAGAAACAATGGATGGAAACTAATCAAGGAGAGAAGCAACCTGGAATTAAGGAGAAACTTTCTAACAGTGAGAACAATTAACCAGTGGAACAGCTTGCCTTCAGAAATCGTGGGTGCTCCATCACTGGAAGTTTTTAAGAAGAGCCTGGAGACAGCCACTTGTCTGAAATGGTATAGGGTCTCCTGCTTGAGTAGGGGGTTGGACTAGAAGATCTCCAAGGTCCCTATTCTGATTGACTAGAGGTCTTTACCTTGGAATGCTCTCTGTTCATTTGCCCATTTCCCCTAGAACATCAAATGTTTGTTTATTTTTTCTTAGGTCTTTATTTCTGTACAGCTCAATGTGGCTTCAACATTAGACTGGAAGAATTTGAAAGAAAGAATGTGGCATCCTCTGTCTTTGCATTCCTAAGAAAAAAGTCTCCCCATTTTATCATCATTAGATATTTCATGTCCGTAATGTGTCAGTTGGAAATTTCTACTTCCTATTTTTCTCTCTATTGTTCTATCTTTTATTATTTTCACTTGCTAGATATCATGCGATACAAAGACGTTTCTTAGGCTCCTGGTCAAGTGGGTCAACAGTCCTGGCACATCTAGTTTTAAGGAGCAGCAGTACTTTTTTATTTGCTTATTCCTCCCTGATTTTCGTTTTCTCTGGGAATGTGCAATGTTGACGGCTATTTGATGGGAGTAGCAGAAGTTGCCAGATCACCCCCACCCTAATGAGATCAGGCATCTCATCAGTTGCATCAAAGTCCATTGAAAGTGGACAGCAAATAATTCAAATAAACAAATAGATAATAATAAAATCAATCTTCACTGGGCTGAGTAGATTCATTGTCAATATTTGTGGCTATTATCTCCTTCCTGCATAAATAGAAAAGCTTCCTGTCCTCTAACTCAGAGAAGGTAGAGCTTCTTCTGCTTTCACTCAGGTCTGTTTTCTGCATCAGCTGTTGTGGCTTTCCATGCTCAGTTGAAGGGGAGAAATAAGCAGGCTAATAGCAGGGGCTGAAGGATGGAAGAAATGACCATCTGAAGGGCTTTTCTCCTCTTTTTGCTGGACAGTTGAATACATACCCTCATCAAATGAGCTCAGGGAAGCAGCAGGAAGTTCCTTGAAAGCTGATATTAATAAATCCAGGCTTTTTTGGGAGACGCAGAGAAGTACTGAGAAGAATTTCTTTCTCCTTCTCCATGCAATTCCTGCTGTGTTCTGTTACTTCTTCTCACCGGCTGTCTTGCCTGCATCTCAGGTGCTTTCCTACCTCCAGCCCAGCACTCCATATTTGGAAGAAAGATTTCACTGTTGGGAAGTTCTGTCAGAGTAGATAGAATTTGTCAATGTCACAATCAATAAACAATATGTAATGTGCTTCCTGTCCTTTGGCATATAGTATTTACATTTGCTTAGTCATTATCAAATGCAGAAGGTTAATTGAATGATGACTTTTTGAGTAGCTGATGATGTATTTTGCTTTTCCTCTTCCATTATTACAGCTCACTCTTCTCTAACAGTTCTTTTGCTCTGAAATAATCACACAATCCTCAGGATGGAGAGACATCTAGTATTTTAAGAAGCAAATTCAAATAACAAGAGAAGAGTTGGCTGTTAATGCATTCAGATTTTTCTATTTGTTTTTAATTTTCCAGGAGGCTGGAAAAATATGACTTGTTGACCAAAGACTAATTGCTGATTTGGCACATGTTTTGTTTACTCTTCTTTATTTATGTTGTATGATTGCTAAAGCTACCTTATTCATACCATGGCATTCATGTCTTGTTCTTTCATCATTGAAAAAAAATGGTTGAAAAGTGTATGAACCAGAGAGAGTCAGAGAGTCAAATAAGGAGGAAGGGTAACATTTTCAACACACTGAACTTCTTCCTAAACATACCTATCAAAATATTTTTGCCTAAGATAAAGAGGTTGACACCACCACCAAGATTTATGTTGTTTTTCTTTTATTTTTTACAAGAGTGGATGCAAGTGATTTTTTTTTTTTCCACTATTTGATATTCCTCATGACCACAGACATCTTTCCAAGACAGAAGCCTAATCCATGCTCTGCCTGTCATTCTCCAGCGGAACCAAGTTCTATAGTATAGCAAAACACTCAACAGCTGTTTGTATTTTCATTAAATCTAAAATGGAAGCGCTGCCATTCAGTCAACAATGAATAGCTTTCTGGGATGTACTGACGGGAGCCAACAGTGCAAAGAAGCCACAAGGAAGGTAGCTGAGAAAAACTAGAGTTGGAGCCTTGTGGCTGAATATAATCAAGCCAGTGTGTCAGAAGCTGACTTGCTAATCCTTTTGCAACAATGATTTGAGATTTGAGATTACCAAAAAGGGGTTTGAGGTACAACTACAAGTACTATTTAAACTTCTACTCTGTGCTTATGCCAGTTTGATTATAAACTGGTTTAATGAAATCCTGTCTGGACTGAGATGCTTTGGATGCAATTTATTTATCGAATTTAGAGACCACACACCTCACATACAAAGTGACTCTGGCAGTTAATAATTACAGTTTGCAAGTTATTCAGTTTGGAGTTGAAAACCCACTTCCTCCTAGTGGACAATTTCCCTGCTGCTGTGCTGTGCTCTTCTACCTTTCCATTCAGGCAAAGCAATGGCTAAGCTTCATCCTTCCAGTGAGGGAGGATTCTTAATGGGCATACTGTACATCCTTTTATAATTGACATAGTGAATGCATAGATGGATGTGCAAACAAAGCTAAACTCAACTTGATATGAAAAATTCCAATCAAATGTACAGAGATTCAGACACAACAACCAACGACTGAGATGGGCAACTACAGAAAATAAATTGAATGAATGAATGAAATGAATAAATACAAACGGTTTTAAAATAAACACTCCCTTCTTTTATTGTCCCTGTTTTTCTATTACAGCAGCATTTCCTTCCTAGTATCATAACTGTAACACTTGTGTTAATGTTCAGAACATCCCCTCTTCAAAATCCAGGAAAACATTTTTATTACTATATTTCTCTCCCTGAGCTACCTACTTTTTCATTGGGCTTTTGTTTTAATGAAACCCCGCATGCAGCATTTAACCATTTTTACCGGCACTTGGAGACTGATAGGATTATTAAAGTAGTAAGAAGGCTGTAATAAATACAATATATAAAAAATCAAACAGAAATGTAGGGTGCTCAGGAACAAAACACCAATAATTGAAAAAAACCAATATTTTTAAGAATCCTGTTTGATTTCAAACTGGGGATACACTGCATGTTAAGGCAAGTGTTGTAGGCAATGTGTTAATAAGGAAAACCTGCTGTAACAGAATCTGCAGCTGGTGTTATTCAGAAAAAGCAAAGGAAATGTGGTCGGGGGCATTCCAGTCCCTGCCAAATAGCTAATCCAGGTGCAGGATTTGGCCTACAAGAAAATTAAGTGCAGCAGGGAAACCAGACAGCAATTCTTGAGCCAACAGAAGGTAGAAAATGCTCCTTTCAAAGCAGAACAGAAAATTGTGCCCCTGTTTTATATTCTTTGTTTTTGTTTCTTAAATGAAGAATTCATCTCTGTGAAATGTCATTCTGTTACTTTCAGCCCCATTTAATCAATTTAATCATAGACCAACAAATAAAACAAGATAATCCCAATTAATTATGATAAAAAAGAAACAAAATAATTATTTTAAAATGTCTAAGAAGAATTAGAAGGTATACTACAATGTACTGTACAAATGATCAAACAGTACTTAGGTGGTGGTAAAAGAAATAAAATCAGCCCTCTTTTGTAAAAATTACTATATATACTTGCAGATGCAAGAATTTTAGATGCCAAAATGTATCCAAACAATAAGGCTTGCCTTAGCCATGGGTGGGGTTATTTTTAAATGTATCTGTGTATTCCATACTGTATATACTTGCATTTAGCCCCATCTGCAGATGAGCTGAACCTTGAATTTTTATCAAAATACCATGAAAAATGGTATTACCCACAAATAAGACAACTGTGAAAATTGAAACATATGAACATTTTGAGGGTTGGCTTATTCAGGGGTGATGTATTTTTGGTTAAAAATTCAAGGGTCAGTTTATCAGAGGATAACCTATCTATGAGTATATTTAATACCAAGATCTCTATAAATGTTGCCTTATGAGGTATTAGCTATCCCATCCAAGATATGTCATTTGCAAATCTGATAAGCCTTCCTACATCTCTTCAACAATTTTATTAATAGAAATGTTAAAGCGTGGAAGGCTCAAGTTTGAACTATTTGGCACTCAACTTAATAGGTCACTCAAGAACTCATGAGAATTCTTATGAGAATGACTTCAAGCCATCTATGGATTCTATTAATTGGTATGCTGACTAGTACTCACTTAATTGACTTCCTAATCAGAATCTCTTTATAACTACATGCACATAACAAAGTTCATTAGTCAATTAATAGAAAGCCTATATGGGTTTATATAAACTATGAAGTTTACAGGTTAGGCTGGGAGGTTGGAGGTGCCCCATTCATTCAGGACACCATTCCAACATGATGTCAGAAAGTACCCTTTTGTAATGCTATTCCATTATATGTTGTGTTCTTTCAAAATAGCCAGAAGCCCATGCAAGCAGGATATAGTTCTGCCTTATTAGGCATTTGACAGCATCCCTTCCTCTCTCTCTCTCTCTCTCTCTCTCTCTCTCTCTCTCTCTCTCTCTTAGTTCAGAAAAAGACCAAAACAAATAAAATCCAGAGGTTTTATAAAGTCCTATTGAATTTGAGGAAAATTATGCCTATTTAGACAAGTTGAACTTGTATTAGATGCCTAATACTTTAACCAATTAATTACTGTATTCTCTATATGGATCTGCCGATACCTAGGATTGAGAGTTCAATCCTAGGTAGTGGCAGATGTTTCTTTCCTGGAGCGCAAAGAAAAAATATCTGCTGTAAACTCTGCATAGGCATCAGGGCATCTGGCCAGTAAATGCTCAGCTCCATCTAGTCGTCCTGATGCTACCCCAAATTAAGGGATTACAGGATCATAAAAAGGGAGTATATTTTCTAATTTCCCCTTTTTCTTATTATTAATGTTGGTTGCACAATCAGCCAGATGTTTGGACTGAATATGCCATTTTTATCCACCTGTTAAGTACTTCCCAAGGACCTGGGACAGGCAGATGTTATTTTTTGATGGTTAAAGGTATCGTCACAGGATATAAGCTGTTCCAAGTAAAGTTGCCTTTTGCAATTGACTGATGGTGAAATTATCAATGCCAGTGGTGTTCAAGTAATGCTCAGCTGTTTTGGGATTGTAGCTAAGGTGCCTATTATTATTGGTATTATTTTTGCTTTCTTTTGCCACAGTCATTCTGCTTCTATTTTCAGGTCTTTGAATTTTGTGATTTTATCCAGTTCTTTCTCTTCTATTCTGCTGTCTCCAGGTATTGAAGGTCTGCTATCCAGGTTGTTGTTGTTTTTTTGCTTTTTTAATTGACAAATGTTAAATCTGGAGTGTTTTCTGGCAGGTGTCTGTCTGTTTGAAATCTAAAGTCCTTGAGTACATTAGCTTCTTCATGTTCTGTTACTTTGTCTATCTTGTGGTCCCCCAGTTCTTGCTTGCAGGCAAACGGTATTTCTTGCAGATAGTCTAAAGCATCATTGTTGTTACTTTGTCATGTTGTTGTTTGTGGTCAGTCTGTGTGATCAGCTAACTTAGAGGGACTCTTGTTTCTTCAGTTTCTTTGCAGAGGCTGATTGTGCTATTTGTTGCACATATAGGTTATCCTAAGCTTATATTAAAATTCTTGGAAGGATTCTATACATAAATCAAAAGCATAGACAACCTTATTCTTACCTCCACTTGCAATTTAGGGCAAACATAATCATGGATGAAATAAGAGATGTTTATGAATACCATACTAGTGATCATCAGTGATGTTATAAATATTATAGAAACCAGTAATCCCTGTGAAAAGACTTCTAAGATTATCTGCATGTACTCTTTTCTTGACATAAATCAATATTATATGAGCTAGTGGGCTACCATGCACAGTTTTTTCCATGAATCTCCCTTTAGCAACTGCTTTCTTCCAAAGAGATTTATTTTCCATGCTGCAAGCTGCCAGCTGAAATTGCCGTGAAAAAGATACGAGAATTCCTAAACTGAACAGCTCATGCAAGGAATGTAGAGATGGATTAGTTGCTACAGAGGGCTTTTAAACTTTTAGAAGAAAGAATTACAGAGGTGATAGACACTCATCATGACATAGTTCTGTGGTCCTCAGACAATTCCCTCCTTCAAATATATAAAAGTACAAAACTCATCTACCCATCTTGCAATTCCTGGATACATGAAACAATAAGATCATATTTAATGCTATATGTTTGTTAGGTAATATTCTCAGTAATATGCCATCTCAGACAACATAGATATGCCATGTATATATTATTTAAGTTTGGGGTTGTTGTTTTTTTTTAAAAAGCATTATTTATGAAATAAGAAATATATTGCTTCATTTATGAACCAATTCTTTTATGTATGCATTTCCCAAATCCCTATAACAGAAGCTCAGGTGATCATTTAGACTCTGAAAAACACGGAATAATTGAGTGCCAAGACAGATATATTGCAATAATATGTTGAGCTATAGTTCTTAATTGGAATATTGTTAGAAGAGACAGCAACAGCTTTAAAAAATAAGACTTTCTCCACCATTTATTTCAATATACAGCAAGCACAAATCTGGCCTTTATTATTTTCATTTTCCAGTATCAAACCTAGTGAAGAATTCTAGCAGACAACAAACTTGTGCATTTTTAGATAGTTTTGCAATAAATCTCCTTTGCATTTAGATTAAAAGCAAACAAATGAATCCATAAGTGAAATGGCAATGGGTGTATGAAACGAAATCACTAGACATGGTTAACTCATGGAATAATTTACTGCTCCTAAGAAGGTGTTTTTCAGATGAAAAGTTCAAACTTCTATTTTTGATCATTCTAAGTTTATGGTGATTCAGGTTCATGTCACCTCAATCTGCCCATGGGACAACCTCCTTCAGGATTTCTATCTGTCTAAGGCAACTTTCCACTTATCCAACAGAGGCTTCCAGCATGTAGGAGACACTCTGGTTTGATATTGTTTATTTCTACCAATGGAGGGTAGCAGAAAAAAAAACAGGCACCATTCTGTCCCACCACCCCATCAACAGGGTACAGAATTCCAGTGCTTTTTTTTTAAAAAAAAAAAAAAAAAAAAGGTGCTGTAACTCACATACATCATACAACCCGCCTTGCCTATCCTACAAGGTTCCATCCAAAAAAGGTGGCGGAACTCCGTTTTGGGCGTTCTATGAGAAAAAAAGCCCTGCAGAATTCTATTTGTATTCCTTTATTAACCCCAGAATTTTTGTTTAAAATCTACCTGGGATGGTTAAAAATAAGCCTTTGTGACTTTCAAAAGACAGCCAAATGTCAACATTACCTACTGAGGAAATAGCTTAATTCAAGCCAAGGGGGATTTTTTTTTACATTTATTCACACAAACATTAAAAGAAAAAATGCTTGATGTGTTGTCTGGAAGCCCAGAAAAGTTAGAACAATATAGAATAGAATAGAACAGAACAGAATAGAATAGAGCTGGAAGGGACCTTGGAGGCCTTCTAGTCCAGCCCCCTGCTCAAGCAGGAGAACCTATACCATAATACCATATACTATAGTAAGACATCTTGCTTTCCTTTTTTAAAAAAATAAAAACTATGCATGTTAACTTTCAAATAACTTCCAGAAGACTTCAGATACCTTGCCATTTATTACAAACAGACTTGAGGATTAAGTTGACAGCCTGTGATGGTCCTTGCAAGAGTTTATGTCATCATCATCATCATCATCATCCTAATTTCAAAAGCCTGCCCAAGGACATCTTCTCCATTCCTTGGCAGGTTGAGATAGGGAAGATGTCAAAAGGGAGAGGAGGAAGGAGGAAGAGGAAGAGAAATCAGAAAGAGAAGGGCTATTCAAGAGCAAGATTAAATGGCCTTCCTCACTTTTAACCACAGTTTTGCTTTAGTCCCTCCCATTTTACAGTAGTGGGAGGGACTTCCCAGGGCATGCAGCTCATAACATAAAAGAATTAATACTTTGGGTCCATTATTTGGTTAGAAGAAGCAGGGACGTGCTCCATCCAAATTAAGCTCAGTTGAATTATCTTCACATGTCGGGAAATGAATTAATTAACCGTTGTTCTGAATTCTTTGCCTCACTCTCTCAGATTCCTTTTGCAATAGAGACTAATCTATGCCCTATATAGTTCAGAAATAAGTGCATGCCGAAGAAATACACTCACAAGCGAACAGGCATTTTGTTTACAAGAGTGTTTTGAAGTTGGATTTATATTCAAATCATGTTGTGCTCAATAAATAGACATTGTTGCACTTGGATGCTTTCCTCTTTTTCTTTATCTGAACAATGCTTAAGAAGCCCTGCTACATTGGTGGATGAATGTCATCACTCTTCTATATCCAAACAATAAGCCTTTGATATGTAATCAATTTGTATGCATTCTTTCACATGTATATTTTTTTTTCTTATAGATTTTCGTTATATTCAGTACCAGGGGAATTCTTATATGGAATTTAGAGGGATTACTTTGCATCAGTACAATAGCATCAGTTTACAATTCCAGACCTCTGGCTTCCACGGCCTCCTTCTCTATATTGAACAGAAGCCGACAACAATTGGCAACTTTGTTATTCAGCTTTCAATCAAGCGTGGTATCTTAGAGGTAACACTTCAAATTATTTGTTTCTAAATTCTATAAGGTTCTTCTTTATAAAGAGTTTTAGAAGTCTGTGTTTGCAGATTGGAAGGCATAAAATTAACTGTCCAGAAATAACCAGATGTTCCTTTTAACCAAAAAAATAAAAATAAAATCCTTTTAGGGAATTCTCTTCGTGGGAATTATTTGAATGGGAGATAGAGTAAGATACCTATCTAGCAAAAGTGTAATATGCATGGATTTATATTCATGGCCTTTGCCAAAAATGAAATTTAATAAATATGGTGCATTAAACCATGGAGCAAAAATATTAGGTACATCACAAAGATATTAAAATGCCTAGTTATTCTCCACATAAACCTTGATGCTAACTTGATAGCATTAATCCTTAGGTTGTTCTATAAATTTGCTGTACAAAAGAAAATGGAAAGGTAATATATTCATTATTCATCCTTTATTCTTAATGAAAAACATGAAACTGATTGTAGATGCATTGTAGCTGTTTTGTATAACAATGACTGAGTTTTCCCAACAAACTCTGAGAACTATAGTTTTACAAAGAGCTGATGAGAACATCTGAGAAACACCTTAGTTTCAAAGGACCTTTCCACTTATTGCTTAATATGTTGGGCACATCAGTCAAGAAATATAATAGCATACAGCAAGGAAATTGTTTGGCAGGAGTTTGAATGTTAATTGACTGATTTTAGAAAAACTCAAATAATCAATGTAATTATATTCATTTTGTAAGCCACCAGAGTCTCTATAACAGTGAGATAGGTGGCATATAAATTTAATAATTAAATCAAATAATCAAATAATAAATAAGAATAGGGATAAAGGATAAGGATAACAGCATTTTTGAGGCTGACATTTTTGCCTATTATTGCAAATATAAGCCTCAGTCACAGGAAATATTTATACTTGGGGTTAAAAAAAATGTTTCATGGTTTAAAATCATTGTTGTTTGAATTAGTTGCAGTATACTATATATCTCCTCCTGTGGAGTATTTATGTATTCTTGATACATTGTTTCTACGTGTCTCTGATCCATGATGGCCAAGAATTTGAATTTTTCTCTTCTTTTCTTTTCTCTGCAAATAGCTTTAGAGTCCCTGTTAAATAAATATTTGTAATCCAAATAGTTCAAAAAAGATTTTTTTCCCCTGAAATTTATAATTCTCTCTTTGTCTACAGCCCACATTATTGTATTTTTTTGTCACAGTTGTTCTTTGTTGTTAAAGCTTTGAAGGTCACAAACACAGATTAACTTTTCCCAGGTTTTGCCAAGTCTTATATGAAAGTCATAGCTGCCATAATCTTCATCCACCACTAGATGTCAGCATCTATATGTTTTTCAATTTCCAAAATGAACAATTGTCTTTAGAATGAGAGTCTTAACCATTCAACAATATTAGATTTATCCAGATTTAAGTTTTAAATTTCAGGTTTGATATTTACTTCACTTCCATATATTTTGATCCTCCATAAAAAGATTAATTTGCCGCTTCCATTAGTATAAGGGTGGGGGCGGAAATCCCCCTCCTTCCCTTTCGGAGGTATTGTGCTTCTTGCGGATCTTTTCCAGGAAATTAAATATAGAATAGAAAAGAGAAGATCAAATTCCTCACCCAGTTTCAAACACGCTGTTCACAGTTGTGCTGGTTAGTACTTTTGGACTTCGGTTGCAAGTAGCTTGGGCTGGTCGATGAAGTATGGCCAGCCTTTCTCCTGTCGGGTTAGAAGGCTTTCCCCAAGTCAAATGGAATGACCGCCGTCATTCCAGAATCACTGGGGCACCCTTCTTTCTTTGCCGCCTCTCCGGGGCGACTTAGACCCATTTAGGGTCCCCTGGCAGAGCGAAATTATCCACAGGGGTGCGGAGAATCTGCAAGCCCACGACCGGTCGCTACTGCGCAAAACCAGAATCAAGAAAATAGATGATGGGACCTATCAGAGAGAATGCTTTAAAAAAGAAACATTTGTTTGAATATGGTTAAAGAAACAGAAAAGATTTGGAATATATATGTCATTCTAAGAGGGATGAATCCCTTAAATAATATAGTATGCTTTTTCCCCCTTTTTAAATTCTATTTCTTGATATGAGTAATATAAAAAAGTTGAAATGGCTTAGATAAAGGAAATGTTTTAGATATTTACATGTGATTGAAGTTAAGAAAATTATAATGGATAAAAAAATGTTTTAAATAAGAGTTAAAGGACTAGAAGACTAGATATATTAAATGGAATATTTAAAGATTAAACATATTTTTAATCATGGTTAAAAAGAATAAGAAATCTTGGAAACAAATATATATTAGCTTAAGAGGGATATATATTTTAAGTAGTATATTATTTTTTATGTTTCTTTACTCTTGCTCTCCTTTTTTTACTGTTTTATTTATTCCTTAAGAAATGTAAAAGTGCTGAGATGGTTCATATGGAAGAAATAGACTTAAATTTTTAAATGTAATTAATTTTTGAGAAAATCTTAACCAGTAAGAATACTTTGAATTTTGTGGGAGAAACAAATTTAAATAAGGACTGTAATAGGATATATGATAAGGCAACCAGAATGATTGGATAGAAAAGAAATATATTGATGTGACTATTATTTTTTAGGAATATTGGGAAAAATTATATATTTAATTGTTATCTATCAAAACAATAAGAATTGTATTAACTCAATGTCTGCAAAAGAGGACATTTTGGGGAAAAGAGGAAGTCAACTAAAACCATTATGTGGATTATGGATTATAGAAATCAATTATTAGTGATTGTTTTACAAATGTAAACCCAGACAATACACTGTTCACCAATTATTAAGTGATTTATGTTTAAAAAAATCAATAAAATATATTACAAAAAAAAAGTTTCATTATCAACTTACTAATTGGTGTAAATGGAGTAGAAAACAAAAGCAAAGCCTCAAAATGTTTTCCATTCAACTATTTAATCGCTGTAATTACTCCTCTCAGATTTTGCCCATTATTTACAGACATTTTTATGATTGGCATTATCTACAAAATCTACAAAATCAATTTATTTGAAAAATAAATTCCTTTTGCAGAAAAAAAAATGGGAGCATCTAGATTTAAAAATTAACCACAAAACAAGGAGTATACCTCTTTTTAACACTTATATTTTATTGGGTTCTGCTAATCTATTTTGAAATGTTAATATATATTGCTAGTCCATGTATGATATGTCATATGCTGAATAATAATCTTTTAAAAATTCCAAATCCAAAATTAAATAAGAGGTTAATAAAAATAATTTTAAAAATACTTTTTAAAAAGGACAAACAACACAAAGCCTTCCTCTTCCAAAAACAATCTAGAACCAATGCTGTTCATACAATAGAAGCAAATATGTGAAAAAAATCAGGTTTTCCAAATGTTCCAGTTCATATTGAAAAGGGCTGATCATTCTCTGAACCAATTTGGCATCCATTTGATATAAAATTAGCATCTTTCATTCATAGACCTAGTATATAGCACCGAGGGCAGCACCAACTTGGATTGTTCTTGGTGTAGTAGATAAATCAGCTTTAAACGTCTTAAAAATGTCATCACTAATACCAAGCATAATAGCAAATGGATAAATCCTCTGTAAATTAAATTGACTTATGCATGTATAGCAATCTTTGAAGTAAAGGGAAACTATTCATGGATTTCTGTTTGAAATGCTTTTTGGACATGTTTCTAACTATTATTGTAAAGCCAGACTGTAAGGATAATTAGTATAATTCAGCCTTCCTTGTGAGTTGGGATTTACCCTGCCCTGTTTGTTAGGCAGATTTTATTCTGTTTCAGGACTCATGGAACACTTTTGTTCATATAAAGCCTAATATTCTGACTTGTCCCAATTTAGCTCAGTCCTGATCAGAAATTTCTGACATCTCCAAATGTGATAAATCAATCATTTGTTTTCTTTTTGTTCAGTACCAATTCACATGCGATAGCGGAGATGAAATTAAAAAGATCAGTACTGATATCAGGGTGGATGATGGACAGAAATATGAAGTGCACATTAGGTAAGTTTTGTGTTTTTCTATAAAAATTGCTGAATCTGTCTATAAGCATATTGGACCAATCACTTCATTGGCAGCCAAACCTAACTAATGAAATGAATAGGAAATTGGCCCTGATTGAAGAGAAGTAGATACTATGATATCATTTTCAGATAAATAATGTAACAAACTAAGATGGAGGATTCATTTGCATTCCAGAAGGCTTTCAGCAAGTTAAAGTTCTCCAAAAGAAACAAAAATGTTAATGTCATGTTGGTAGAAATACAATATTTTTTGAGAAAAATGCCGATTAAAACCTAGGTAGAACTGTGTTTGATCTGTGGGAGCTTCAGTGGTGGGATTCAAATATGTGAACAACCAGTTCTTTGTGTGGATGCCATTTCCGGAAGTCCATTCTGGGCCTGGGCAACAAAAAATTAGCTACTGGTTCTGCCGAACTGGTGCAAACTGGCTGAATCCCACCACTGAGGAGCTTCATATAGTGTCACCAAAAGCCATGATTAGAAATCAGATCTTCTGACGCAGGTTTTGGTAGTGGTGGTGGGCAAAGACGCTGTGGGCCCAACTTTATAATTTCTTAATTTAATTTCTTCTTGGGAGTGAAGAAAACCATATTCTTTCCTGTGATCATTTTGAAACTTACATCTGCCTTTGGAGAACTTTTCATGTGCTATTTTCTTATCCCAAAGTAAAGTTTTATGTGTTTATGGTACACAAGACACATAAATGGGTTTGTGTAGAAGACCTGTTTGTTATTCCTGATGTTTACCTGTCAAAAAAAGCATCCGAAGAAAATGAAGTTATGCAATAGGTTTTATTAGCCTAATATTAAAACTAATCAAAAGCACATGATTTTAATATATATGCTTCGGTTAACTCCAGAAATATTAAACAATTCAGTGAAGAAAGATGTGATGTGATCTGTACCTATTAAAACAACTCCTTACCTTTTGAAGTTCACTGTTTCCTGTTCTCATTCTCCACAGCCCTGCTCCATGCTTTTCACCAGCCAAAGCAGAAGTTAAAACTTTTGTTCTGGTATTGAACAAATGGCATGACATCTAAGACATTTGAGAAGTTGTACTTTAATTAAAGCTTGGTAGGCTTCCCTCCCAACCTATTACCTATCGTAGTTGCTTCACTGCAACTAATATGTACTGCTCGCCAATGATGAACACTGATGATGTTACCTAGTTTGGTTAATGAAATGTCTGTAAGAAAATAACTAAGCTCAGAAAGCACCAAGGACCCCTCATTTCAACTCTGAGGTATAAATAGCTGTGTGCATGAGAAACCATTCAGAGTTATCGCTCTAGGACAGATAGTCCCATGATGAGTGAAGATGCTGCTATCGCCAAGGCATATGCAGAGGAAATAGCCAATTCTTCTCCCATGTAAAGCAACTCTTAGATTATCCCAGAGCAAGTCAGAATCTGACAACAGTGCCAGCTAATGGCTTTTTCCAAATCACAATTTAAACAAAACATTTGTGTTTTTAAGTTCAGTTGATGTGAATAATTGTAGTTAGCTTATATCCAAATATGCATGGAAAAGGAAAGTTAGATGTTTACTGTATCTCATTGTTTTTAGTGATGTTTTACCTGAGCTAACAGAAAGCCACTTTTAAGATTTCAAGCACATAATGAATATTTAGCAAGTAATAAAACAGTACATAAACATTGTATTGTTCTCTGTACGCTGTAAATTGAACGCTAAATATGAGAACACTATTTTGCCTAAGACTGCCTAATACATTGTGTCAGAGGTGAAGTTTGCAAAAGTCATGATTCACAGCTAATTGATTAGCCCTTGTATTACTTATGCAGCATCCATGCAATGACTGACACCTCATTGAGATATAAGCATATTTAAATTGGAAACTCCATAATTAAAGAATGGTTTAAATGGATTGGTACAGAAGATAAATAAATGAAAGCAAACATATTCAGGATATGCATCCAGATCAAATAAGGGCAATCAGGGAAGATAGATAGCTGGTATCAAAAAGACAGAGATTGCTGAGAGTAGCTGGTTATTTCAGATTATAGCATGAGATGGAAATTTCTGCTACATTTCTGGTATTGTTTTTATGACACACAGGAAAATGATAGCACATTATTCAATTTGATATGCATTATCATATTTGTGAATTGAACTGCAATAGTGTCTGGGCTTTAAATGTGCCAATGCCCAGAAGAATTTATGATGAAAAGTCCTCCAAATTCATGATTAATTAAGTTATTTAATTCCCAATATGCCTCTTTCTATATTTCAGTTGAGTTGTTCCACCTGCAGTGTAAACATATCCAACACCACTTTCTTCCTCCTATTATCCCAATAACAATCCTGTGAGGTGAATTGGGATGATAGAGAGTGACTCACCCAAAGTCATCCCATCGGCTTTCTTTCTTTTTTTTAGCCAATTACTACTATAGTTTTTATTATTTCTTGTTTATAAAACAATAAAACAAACAAACAAAATGAAACAAAACAAAAGCATACATTCAACCCTAACAACAACAAAAAAGAAAAAAATAGTGTACAAAAAAAAGAGGAAAAAGTGGTCAATTAAATTTAACATTTAATATTTTTAATATTCTTTCAGCTGGGTGCTGAAAGAAAAGAAAAACCAGTAAATTCTCCTCCCCTTTTATAATTATAAATAAGAAGAAAGAAGGAAAAGCAGTCAACAGGTTGAGATAAACATTACACTAATCTTCAAATCCCTCTGTTAACCATTTGTTATTATATTTAGTGCATAGAAAGTCTACAAACAGTTTCCAGTCTCTTATAAAGCTGTCTAGTCAATTATCTCTAATCAAAGCACTTAAGTTCACCATCTCCACTAGTTCAGTCAATTTCAAAATCCATTCTTCAATAGTTGGCATCTCTTTTTCTTTCCAGTGTTTGGCAAGTACAATCCTCACAGCCATCATCATGTGAAGGAATAGCACCCCAGACTGTTTTTCAATTGGCTTGTCCATCATTCTTCTTCTTCTTCTTGTGCCATATCCGTTATCGGACGTTGGCGATCATGTTGGCAATCCTGTTTTTATCAGCAGCCGCACGAAAAAGTGCTGCTGAGTTTTGTCCAAACCAGTCCCTTAGATTTTGAAGCCATGACGTTCTTCTTCTGCCTGGACCTCGTTTGCTTTCAATCTTTCCCTGGAGGATTAAATGGAGTATGGCGTATTTTTCTGGGTGTCGCATCACATGTCCGAAATATTCTAGCTTTCGTTTTTTAATTGTTTTGATGATTTCCCTTGGCTTTCCCAGGCGGCTTAAAACCTCCTCATTTCTGATCTTGTCCACCCAGTTTATACATAACAGCCGCCTGTAAATCCACATTTCAAATGCTTCTAGTCTCTTCAGGTGGCCTTCTGTCAGAGACCAACTCTCTACTCTTGTCCATCATACCTAAAAGAAAAGCTTCAGGTTTCATTAATATTTGTATCTTAAATATTTTTGGCATTGTCATCGTTATATTTATCCAGTATGTCTTCACATATTTGCAAGACCATCACATATGATAAAATGAACCTGCATTTTGATTACATTTCCAGCACTTATTAGAAATCCAGAAATCCAGAAATACATTTTTGCTAGTCTATCTGGGGTCAAGTACCAACAATACATCATTTTGTAAAAGTTTTATTTCAAACTATAATTTAATGTGAATTTTAGTCCATTCGTCCATACATTCTCCCATTTATCTAAAGTTATATTATACCCACAATTCTTTTGCCCATTTTACCATATACTCTTTAACATATTCATCTTCTAGGTTCATCTTAAGTAACATTTTATATACTTTAGAAGTCAAGTGGTCATCTCCAGAACATAAAATAATGTCCAATTCAGATTTAGTTGCTGTGAAAACAAACTTTTTTTAATCAAATTTAAATGTTTCAAAAATTCTATAATAATTAAACCAATCACAAGGAAATCCTTCACTTATCAGTTGTTCTCTTGTCTTTATCTTAAATCCCTCTTCTTCAAATATCAATAAGTCTTGATATGTCATCCATTTACATTCCAAAATCACCTCTGTTCTACGTAGCGCTTCATGAGGTGATAGCCAAAGAGGCACTTTATCAGCTAATCTTTTTTTATACTTCCACCATACATGTGCAATTGATTGCCTAATAGCATGAATCTTAAAACTAGGCTTAACTTTTACTCCGTCATACCACAGATAGGCATGACACCCAAATCTCAAATCAAAGCCTTCGAGGTCTAACAGCCTTTAATTTTTTAAAGTTATCCAATCTTTTAAGCATACCAGACAATTAGTGTCATAATATAATCTAAGATCCGGCAAACCCAGACCTCCTCTATCTTTAGAATCTTGTAGCAGCTTATATTTAATTCTTGGTTTTTTATTTTGCCAAATAAATTTAGATATATCTTCTGCCACTGTTAAAAAGAGGAATCTCTAATCAATATCAGTACAGTCTGAAATAAAAATAACATTCTATGTAGTATATTCATTTTAATTACTGAAATTCTTCCCCTTAATGACAAATCTAATTTTTGTCATCTATTTAAATCCAATTTTATCTCCTTCCATATGTTACAGTAATTATTTTTGTAAAGCTTAGAATTTTCTTCAGTGAGAGTCAACCCCCCCCAAGTACTGTACCTTTTCCACAACTTTAAAACCAGTTTAAATTCCAATTTCTTCTTCTTTTTTTATAAATATTTTATTGATTTTCTATTTTCACAAACAAGTGCTCAATAAACAATGTGGTGACTGATCTTCCACCTTTGTGTTCTTAGCCAGTATTGTCGTCTTTGATTTATTTATTCTTAAACCTGCCATCTCTCCAAATATTTTAACCTTCCTCATAACATGTTCAATGTTCTCTAGCGGATCTTGCACAATCAATACCAAATCGTCGGCAAATGCACATAGTTTGTAATTATGCACTTTAATTTGTAGTCCTTCTGCTCTGTTATCCTTTCATGCCTAAGGTGGGACTAGAACTCACAATCTCCTGGTTTCTAGCCTAATGTCTTAACCACTGGAGTCTCTTGAAGGTATTTTGAATTTTCCAGTGTGTCCTTTAAGGATTGAAGATAAAATAATGGTAATACATTCAGGGAGATTAGAGACAAGAACGATGGATATTAATTTGGATTCAGTATACGTTCCCTTGATATTGCTTGACAGTCTATCACATATGCTCCACAAGCCATATGTTCTAGGGTGCATCTGCTGCAGCCGATATCATGGCATATATATTAGCCAAGCAAAGCTTCTACTGATTTTCAGATTGATGTTATGCCCATTCATCCTCACAGAAAATACTGGCCTACTTACCCAGGAAAAGAGAGAAATGATAGAAGGTTCCTGGGAGTTCAAGTTGTGTAATGCATAACGTGTTGGTCTTTCGACCCAAGTTCATATGCAGCACCTAAATCACAACTTTGTACACTAGTATTAAACCATGGAGCTTAGAGGGTCGCTTTGGACCAATCCCTTTCTCTCAAACTAATCATAAGGTTGTTATTGCAGAGATATCATAACATTGCAGATAACATTGCAGAGATCTTCACCTAAACTTCCTTCAGCTCTTAGAGAAAAGGCAGGACATAAACTTAATAACAACAACAACAACAACAACAACAACAACAACAACAACAACAACAATAATAATAATAATAATAATAATAATAATAATAATAATAATAATAATAATAATAATAATAATAATAATATAATAATAATAATAATAATAATAATAATAATAATAATAATAATAAAATGACAATAAGCAAGATCTTCTCACTATCACTGAAGATGCTGTTCCTGCCGGCAATTCAGTGCTTTCCTTTTTCATGCAAATGCTTCTTGTAAGCATTTGAGAGTCTACGCCTTAGGATACATTTGTATAGCAGGGATGATGGAGGCCAGAGATATTTTGCAGTTTATTACTGATCTTTCTTTAGCCCCATTTAACTTTCCATTTATTGCTAATTATGATTCATTTTGTCCCTGTTTCATAAACGTTTCCACTCCTGATCACTCTAACAATTGTTGATTTCTTTCACTTGGTTGAAAAGCCAAAATGATGATCTCCTGCTCTGCAATGAAGCTCACCTCATTAAATAATAATAATAGTAATAATGCACAGAAGCAATGGAGTAACAATAATCACATTTTGTAAATTCCGCTGAATTCCTTTACAAATACAAATCTATACCAATCTGAATTTGGGGCCACTCCCTGAACCACTCCTTCAAAACAGGTGGAATCAACTCTTACACAAGGATGAATTTACCATTGTATGGTGAAAAGAAAAAAGAAAAGAAAAGAAAAGAGAAAAAAAGAAAAAAGAAAAGAATTCCATGTGGTCAATGAAAAGGGAGAAATTGCATAGGGAGAATCCAATCCATGACCCTTCTTACATATCAACTTCATGAGGAAACAAAGACCTTGGTTGAATTGCCTACTGAATTCCCAGGAAGAAGCCCAAGCTCCCTTTGTTGTTGTTGTTGTTGTTGTTAGTTGCAAAATCGTGTCCGACCAATCGCAACCCCATGGACAACGTTCCTCCAGGCCTTCTAGTCCTCTACCAACTTCTGGAGTCCATTTAAGCTCATGCCTACTGCTTCAGTGACTCCATCCAGCCACCTCATTTTCTGTCATCCCCTTCTTCTATTACCCTCAATCTTTCCCAGCATTAGGCTCTTCTCCAGTGAGTCCTTCCTTCACATTAGGTGGCCAAAGTACTTCAGTTTCAACTTCAGGATCTGGCCTTCTAAAGAGCAGTCAGGGTTGATCTCCTCTAGGACTGACCGGTTTGATTGCCTTGCAGTCCAAGGGACTCGCAGGAGTCTTCTCCAGCACCATAGTTCAAAGGCCTCAATTCTTTTGCGCTCAGCCTTTCTTATGGTCCAACTTTCACAGCCATACATTGCAACTGGGAAAACCATGGCCTTGACTATATGTACTTTTGTTGGCAGGGTGATGTCTCTGCTTTTTAGTATGCTGTCTAAATTTGCCATAGCTTTCCTCCCCAGGAGCAACCATCTTTTAATTTCTTGGCTGCAGTCCCCATCTGCGGTGATCTTGGAGCCCAGAAAGATAAAATCTGTCACTACCTCCATTTCTTCTCCATCTATTTGCCAGGAATTGAGAGGGCCGGATGCCATGATCTTGATTTTCTTAATGTTGAGTTCAAGCCAACTTTTGCACTCTCCTTCTTCACCCACATTAAGAAGCTCTTTAGTTCCTCTTCACTTTCTGCCATTAGAGTGGTATCATCTGCATATCTTAGGTTGTTGATATTAAGCTCCCTTTAACACCATCTAAATCTGTTAGTTGACTGGATGGATAAGGTCCCATTCTGGGGGGGGGGGGTCAGCTGGGGAGCACTAGCAAGTGAAACCAAAAAGACAAAGGGCTACATCCTTTGTCAAAAGGCCTTGACAAAGGGCTACATCCAGATCATATAATAACTACTCAGAAACAAAACTCATATTGGACAATATCAATAAATCGCATCTTACACTCATCAAGTCAAATGTAATCATTCAGTGTAACTAAATCATAATGATCCCAGTCCCATATGTATTCATTTCCAATGTACTGAAAAACAGAATTTACAACTTATATTTAAACATTCTGTTTGAAATTCAGTACAACCAGTTGATTTCCCGGCCTCCCACTTCTTTGGAAAAGGGCTTGTAATTCATCAAACAATGCAATGAGAATTGTGGATATTTAATTTTTCATTGCGTATGAGGGACGTTTGGAATTCTCCCATTATAATAGAATGAATCTCTAGCACTTTTTCCAGACTTACATTCTATTAAAAGGCATAAGCTTCTATGTGCTGCAGCTCACTGCACCAGATGCATGGAGACAAGTTCTTGTCAAGTTCTTTTAATTTTATTAAGAGGTATAAGCTTCCATGAATTTCAAATACTTCATCAGACACATCAAGATTGATGATCAGCATCTTATGCCAGCCATGATTTACCTAATCCTGCATTAAGATCCAGTGGGATTTAAAAACATTTTAAGTGGGCTACAACTAGAATAATTGAAGTAATAATTTAGTTATGTTGATACTTAATTTATCTAAACTTTCCCAGGTTTTGTCCTTACAATGGCTATTTTCTTTACTACAACTTATAATGTAGATGAAGTTGAAATTCATTCGTATGCCAACAGAATTTTGGTGTTATTTAGTTTTACAGTTTCTATTCAGTCCTTTTACTCATGAACTATGCTGTTCCAAAATCATCTTTTGAGTTCTTAGTATTATGTGGGAGAGGGAAGAAGGTACATGTGTTTCCCTTAAGTAATTTTTGAGAAAGATCACTTGAGTTGAGAAGAACAGGCAATTAGTTTTTCTACAAAATTAATTTAACAAGATGGGTGTAATTATATCTAACTGATTGAAATTTAATTAATAACAATTTAATCATACTAATTAATTGATCATAACCATTGTTTCACAGCTTTTCGGAGATAATAGCTTGATGAGGCTATTATACAATATTTTGACACAAATCACCTAATAGATGGCTAATCAGTAGCATCAAAAGGCAAGTTTGAAATGAAATTTCAAAATCAACATAATCAGAAATCTTAAATACAATACACTATTGTCCACTCCAAAACTTCATACATATTATGTACCTATGAAGTACAAAGCTTCATTCTGCAAACTGAGCCTTCTCCTAGCTCACTGGAGAAGGCTCAGGTTGCACAATTCTAGAATAGGAATTTCGGTTTAAATATTAATGTAGTGTTAAAAATCATTAAGTTTGTTCTACAATTTCATAATTTTAATTTTGGCATAATGAAAATTCCCTGAAAATAGTAATAACAACAATAATGATGCTAATGTTTTAGAATTGGTCAAAAAGTTGAGACCAAAAATTGGAGGAAGAAACATCAATAACCTGCACTATGCTGATGACACTGTCATGACAGCTGTGCAAAGAATCTTCAAGTCCTAATAATAAAAGTTAAAGAGCAAAGTCCCAAAGGTGCTTTTTCAGGAGGCAACTGGACTTTCTTGTTTTTCTTTGAAGACATTTTGCTTCTCAGCCAAGAAGTTTCTTCAGCTCTCACTGGGTGGTGGGGGAATGGAAGGATTTATATTCTTTGCAGACAACTGGTCATTTGCATTCTTTTAGAGAGTCATTGAGGCCATTTAGAGGTTTATCTGTGTCCTCAAGGTCACCTGAGTGGTGCAAATGTGTGTGGAGTCTTCTTGGCTGCGGGATGTTTTCTGCCCTGTGTCAATTCACTGTTGAAGATAGGCACAGGCTGTTGGGGATGAGTCTGTGTTGTCTGCATCTCAAACTGAAGTGCAAATGGTTCCTGTAATCTGCAATGTTTTCTGGAAATCCATTCATACTCCCACACCATTCAAAGGATGTTCATCCCAAAGTGCATAGCTAAATGGAGATTGGATAACTGACAATCTCCATAAACATTAAAGAGCAAAGTGTGTGTGTGTGGGGGGGAAACTAGGCTTAAAGAGAAAGAGCAGACTAATGACAACAGATTGAACAACCAGCCTTAGAATTGACAAGGAAGATATCTTTTTGTTTATTTATTTTTCATTTTTTAATTGTCCATCTCCCTCAAAGAGGGATTCTCTATATAAGTGGTGGATAGCTTCTTCCTTTTAGCATAAGCCATTAGCAGTAAAGGAACAACCAATCAATAAATGTGCTACAGACTTGTACTTGGTAGAGCAGCCATGAAAGCCTTGGAAAATATATTCAAATGGTGTGATGCATCTATATTTACAAAGATCAGATTTGTGCAAACTATGGTATAGTTTGTTATACTCTATGTAAGTTGGACTTTGAAAAAGCAATGTCAGAACAGTATTGATATTTTTGAATATTGATGTTGGAGAATACTCCTGAGTGGACAGTCATGAAAACAAATGGATTATTGAATAAATTAACACAGAATTCTCAGACAAGGCACAAGTGGTTCAAATTATCCCACAATGGACACATTGTGCAATGACCAGGCTCTCTAGAGAAGGTTCTAGAGAGAAGGTTGGGAAAGGTGGAAGGAAAGATAAGAGAATGACCAGCAGTTTGCTTTCCTCCCAAAAGTAAAGAGGTAAAGGAGTCCCTGCAGATTTTTACTCCACTAGGTGTTGCCAATTATAAGGGGTGATGCTCATCTCTGTTTCAACAGCCATTGAGTCAGCGCTGCCCAAAGACGTTTCTGTGGTTATGTGGCCATGATGTCACAAAGCACTGTTACCTTCCTACCAAGTGCTGCCTATTTATCTATTCATATTTGCATGTTTTTGAACTACTAGGTTGACAGGAGGTAGAGCAAGCACAGGAGCTCACCCCGTCACATGATGCTCAGGTCTCGAACCAGGGCTGTTGACTTTCCAGCTGACAAGCCCAATATCTTAACCACTGAGCCATTGTACACCCCCCTCTCAAAAGTGGAAATCTATTAATTAAAATCAGACCCATATTGCCATCACGAGTTATTCACATTTTTTCTATTAAAACTGAAGGTTGGGTTATTTGTATTTCTAAAGGCATATAGGAAGAACTATAACTCAGTGGCTTAATTCATTTCTAGTATATAGAAAGTCCCAACTTCAATAGAAAGCAGTCTCCATAAAAAAATGACCCTAAATGATTCTGAAGTGGCACTACAAAAATAGAGTATTAAACTAGATGAAACTATGCCCTGACTCAGTGGAATGCCATTTTGATAACCATTACTAGTTTTGACTAGCTCAGGAACAGTCACACTTGTTGTATTAGCCCTTGTTAGCCCTTGTGCTAATGTGCTACTCCCATGACATGATAGCAGTATTCCAATATCTCAGGGGTTGCCACAAAGAAGAGGGAGTCAAGCTATTCTCCAAGGCACCTGATGGCAGGACAAGAAGTAATGGATGGAAACTAGTCAAGGAGAGAAGCAACCTGGAACTGAGGAGAAACTTCCTGACAGTTAGAACAATTAACCAGTGGAACAACTTGCCTCCAGAAGCGGTGAATGCTCCAACACTGGAAGTTTTTAAGAAGAGACTGGACAGCCATTTGTCCAAAATGGTATAGGGTTTCCTGCCTGAGCAGGGGGTTGGACTCGATGACCTCCAAGGTCCCTTCCAACTTTATTATTATTATTATAGCTTTCACTTGCAAATCTAGGTCTGCAAAGACCTAAACTCTTAACCTTCTATTTCTGGGTGAGTGCAGTTCCATCCAAAAGAGTATCACCTGATTTCTTTTCTTTTTTTTTCTTACTTAAGTCATTTAAATGGCCACCTGATTGAGATGTGACTCTGGGAAGTATACATGAAGTAAGAAAAGAAATCAGAATCAACAAATCAAACAAAAAGCAGCAGATGTCATTAAAACCTAATAGTTTTGGTTCAGCTTTCTCATTATCTAATGCGCTACCATATTGTATGGATGTAATTTTAGCCTGCTTTCCCTCGTCCAGCTCATCATGAATTATAAACAATGTTCAAAGGTGCTATTTATTTCTTAGATTGAGATGGTAAAGAGCAGCAGAACCAGGTGTCATCAAAATACTGATGGAACCCCATTCCAAATCTCCCATCTCAACCCTTAAGATATTCAAGCTGAAAGAATCTGTTACATTTAGAACAGGCAGTTCCCAAGGCTCCTCCCAGGGGTCTAGTACAACTCATCAACAACAACTCACTGCTGCCAACAACTCACTGCAGGACAAATTGGCGCAGTGTGGTATAACTCATTGCAAGATAACTGTATTGCTATCTGCCACTGTTTCCTCAACATTAGTGGCGGATAACAGTATAGTTATCTTTTCTCGAGTTATCTGTGTTAAATTGTTCTGTAGTGATTTGGTTATGTCGACTTGTCCTGCGGAGAGCATTGAGTTATCCCACATTGAATTGTCCCATGGTGAGTTGTCCCATGGCAAGTGTTGAGTTATCCCACATTGAATTGTCCCACAGTGAGTTGTCCCATGATGGGTTGACCACAGCAAGTGTTGGCCTCGCAGTCAGTTGGCCGCAGTGAGTTATCCCATTCTGCCTCCCAGTGACTCACTCCAATGAATCTGGATGAAACTGTACAGCCATGTTTGGGATAAATAATGAAAGTTGGATATAACGAGTATCCAAACTGTTTCAGCTTCTCTTCCTCAACATCTTGATGGTGGCAGTGTCATACAATACAAATAATTCATGCAAACATAATAGAGTCAGAGAAAAAGTCCTCTTCATTATAACCTCTGCTATAGAATAGAGTCAGAAATAATCCTTCAGAAGTGTTCTACACTTCTGGTCCCTCATGGACATTTAGAGAGAAATCAAGTTGATTTTTAAAAATTATTTATTTAAATGAACATGTGTGCACAGGCAAACACATTATAGCAGAATGAAACAGCTTGACAGCTATAGCTACTTTCTAATATGTGGACAAAAATGCTATTTCTAATAATCATCGCAGAAAAATACTGAAAGATGGCAATTGGGAAACTGATTGTTTTGATTATGAATCTAAAATGCACAAAAAGCCCCAAGCTGGTTAAGAACATAAGAACACTGTGGTACAAAAGAAATCAAGCTGATTGTTGACTCTAGCCTAATGTAGTCAAAATAATTGACCTGTGCATATGGAGTTCTTCACGTTTCGCAGTACAGTTCTCCACTCAAAGGAGCATACTTGCAATCAATTATATCTAGCAGTATATTCAAATTCATATTTAAATATTATTTAAATGCAGATTTACATATTTTAAAAAATTAGTTTAATATAGAAACAGATTTATGAATATATGTGTGTGTGTGTGTGTGTGTGTGTGTATGTATGTATGTATGTATGTATGTATATACACATACATATCGATGCTAGGCATTTCACCACAGATCTGATAACATGCATTATTTAAACTAAAAGAGAAATCTAATTTATGCGTTACTTGAGCTAGGAAATGTGCAGTGACATAAAAATTCTTTTGAACCTTCTAAATACATAAAGTCAGGAAAAGGCCATACTGGCGCTCTAGAAAGTATAGAAAGATATGTCTAAAGAATGTTCAATTACACCAGTAATAAATTTTCATAGTGACTGATGAAATATTAATACCAGGGACAACAATGATTAATGTACTCAAATGGTGAAATATCACTGATGGACTATTATTGCTCCAATGTTGTGGGTGATGAATAACTTTTATAGATAATAGATAGTATGGGGTTCTTTTTTTTAATCCTATTGACATTAGCATTTCAATTTAATTAAAGTTATAGCCACTTAGGTTTTTTAAAGATTGATGGACATGATAGTCATAGTTAATAATATTACAAATGACTTCAACTGCACCAAACAATGGATTAGAAATAAATGCTATATTTGTCTACAAATATTATAGAGAGTAACCAGTGCATTCAGGAAACAGGACCACATTCTTTCAGAGTCCAAAAGGGTGAAAAATGTTGTTCTTAGTATGAGTAACATTTAACAAGGTTGGCAGGAAAGGCAATCTGATGTTTCATTATCTTTTAAATGGTTTTGCCATAGAGTCTAAAATATATTGTCAGTACTTGCTGACAAATGTCATTAAATAGGACATCACACACATGAATTTGGAGATGCTTGCAAATATTATTATTATGCTAAGTCACCCTTTCTCCCTATGGTGTATTAACAGATCATCTGACCTTTCTATCCATCAAATTTTGAATGATCCTGGGTGCTGAACACAGCTGTATTTGGATGGATCTCATCATCCAGGTTATAATTAGAAGACCAATGTTTAATTATTATATTTATGGGAAGCACAAAAGATGAAACTACACAATTACTGTTAGGGCACAGTTATTAGCAGCTTAACCCAGAGGAGCACTTGAATTATTGTGCGTACATTTTAGTACTGAGAGAAGGAGGACACCATCACTGTTTTCACAAAAATTAAACACCCTATGCATTGGTTGTAGAAGAAGCTTGATGGGATACTTATACCAGATGTGAACTATTGGGCAGTAGTATCTGCTGCAGATGTTAAAGAATAATTTCTGAAGGTTGTTATTTTAATTTATCCTCTCCTGGAAATGTTCAATCCAACCTTATCAGAAGGTACAAAACTGCACAAGCACAAGATGAAAAACTGCTCACTGGAATCCTGAATTGTTAACATCTTGTCCTACGAACAGAAAGCCCAAGGAAACAATTCCAGAATATTACTTGCTTGTAGGCAAATGCATACATAACAGCTGTTATGCTGAAAACATCTCAGACAAATTGCTGTATCTTTTATCAACTAGCAGTGGCCTGAAGCCAATATTTGGCTGTAAATCCTCGTATATATGACCTGCCTAGGCAACTCTGCTTCATTTCTATCAGCAGAGTGCAAAAAAAAAAAAGTCTGTTTCTCTCCTGTACCCACTCTGTCTCACTCCACATCTTGATGTATGTTCTTGACTGATGTCCTCCAGCTTTTTTGGCTCTGCCATCTCACATCTTTCTTCTTTTTGTGCAGGCACAGAGCAGGTGGTTTTACATCTGCTTCTCCCTCCCTCATTCTAGTCTTCTTCTAAATCTCTAATTCTGCTCTGATGTTGCTACCCCTTCTCTCTTTCTCTCAATCCTTGTTCATTCTGTTCTTCCACCCAAAATGGTTCTTTGAAAGATCAGCATAGATGTGAGGTTGGAGAGAAGGAAGACAACTAACTCAAACACTATTTCATACATAAAATGCACATTTTGAACACGGGTTCAAACTGTTTCAAGAAGAGAAGGAACTAGATATTCTTGCTTCCATTTCTCGCTTTTTTGTAGCCTGATGGTTGATGGAAGAAGGAATATAATGAAGCTGGTCTCTCAGCAGAACTGATGGAGTAGCCTGCTTCACTTCTTTCTTTCCGTCTTTTCTTTCAAGAGATCTTTGATAACTTGGACCAGATGTTATCAGTACACATTGAGTGTCATAAGATCTCAGTATCTGGAGAAGATCTTAAGGAATACCTAAAGTATTTATTTATATCTACATATATGAATAGATTTCTATAATGCCCTACTTCAATTAACTAATGGATTGTTACATTTCTAATTTGTTCACCTCCCAGAATTTCACTGGATAGATGGACAGCCATATAAGATAGACAGTCAAATATGCTCTTTTAAAATACCTTATACAAGTCAATACCTTATGTAAGCGTAAGGTATTATGCACACAGTCAAAATGGTTTCAATTAATTCCCAGCAGTCTTTTTCCCTCTTCCCGTTTATTGCATAAAACCTTCAATTCCTCTGGTTTTTTTCTTTTTTTGACAAGGATGTTCCTTGGAAATGATCTGTTTAGAATTACATACTAATTTGTGCACAGGGTTAAAATAAGCAGTGGATAGGTCAAAGTAAAAATCAGTAGTACCATCTATTATTCATAGTGTACACTCTTTTCTTTCTGACTTCTCTCCCTTTCTTTCTGACATCAGCATTGCCATCTATCTGATTTGCAAATCATTCACAGACTAACCCATATTCCTCCTTCCCTCAGTTTATTCTCTTCTTCTGCAATTCCAACATCTATTCTGCATGGTGCTTCCATCCTCTAGAACAGGGCTTTTCAACCTGTGGTACGCGTACCACTTGTGGTACATTAACAAGTGGCAGGTGGTACGCAGCCCTGCCTAGCCAAGTGTAGTGGGGGAGGGAAAGAGCCAGCGCAGGCAAGGACTCACAGTGAGACAGTCTTCTGGAGCTGCAGTGGCTGGGGAGAGACAAAGGGCCCAGGCTCAGTTCTGGCTCACCCTCTCCCATGAGAAAGGAGAAGGAGGGGGCGGAGTCAGGAGAGGCTATAAAAGGAAGCAGTTTGGGCAGGAGAGGGAGAGAGAAAAAAGCAGCAGCCTTGGGAGGAGGTAGAGTCAGCTCTAGCTGCACCGAAGAGGTTGAAGGAGGAGGGTGGGGGAGGGGTTGCCCTCCAAGAAAAGGCAGCAATGGCTGGAGGTGAGGGAGGGAGGGAGGGAGGGAGATGAAGAGTGGAAGGATTCTTATGTGCTTTTGTGACTTTGAAGTTCTGGGATTTGTGCAATGTGGGCTTTGTGTTCTTAAGGAGTGTTTGGCAATTTCTATTTGGCTGATGGCTCATGGCTGATGTCTAGTGTTAGCTTCTATTGCTCTGCTATTGTTAGCTGTAAGTTTTGCTGCAAGGGATTTTGAAGCATTTTTGTCCTGAATGGATTTTGCCTGTAGATTCCTTTACTTATGAATGGAGCCATTTGGGGAGGCTGCCTTAGCCAGCAGCCAATACTTACTACTTTTTTTTCTTCCTTACTTTCCTTTCTAGCCAGTAGCTAATTCTTAAAGGGGAATGTGCCTTTTTAAGCTAGTTCACTCAGCAGTTTGTCTTTTCTGTTTCTGGAGGTTTTTCCTTGTTTGATGAATATATGGAAGAGAAAAAATATGGGGGGGGTTCAAATTCTTCCTTCAGAAGGAGGTGGGCATGAGAAAGAGGGAAGGAGGGAGGGAGAGAAGTCCCACCTTAGCACTTGGCCACCAGCAGCCCTGCCATTGACTTTACTTGTCAAAAGGTTGCAAAAGGGGATCACATGACCCTGGGACACTGTGACCATCATAAATATGAATCAGTTGTCAAGCATCCAAATATAAATCACATGACCCCGGGCATGCTGCAATGGTCATAAGTGTGAAAATAGTCATAAGTCATTTCAGTGCAATTGCAACTTTGAACAGGGTGGTTTTTTTGGTCATCAAGTTTTTGACACCTTGCTAGGTGGTACTCAAATATTGCCATATCCTAAAAGTGGTACAATCGGTGAAAAGGTTGAAAAGCCCTGCTCTAGAAGAAATCATTTCACAAATGGCAAACCAAGCATTTGTCCTCTGAGAAGCCCCAAAAGCCTCCTCCTCTCCATGGGTCCAGTTCAGCTTTGCAGATGGCTTGGTTGATCAGTGGCAACAAACCAAGAGGAGGGTCTTGTCAACAAAGCTGTCTTTCAGAATTTTTCTTCAAGCTGGGTCAATTGAAATGGAAATCGGAAGTCGGGGCATAGCAAGCTGGTTCTCCAGTGAAAAAAGCAGGTGGTTTCAAAGACAGGTTAGGACAACAGGAACATGAGTCAGAAACATGGATCCACCTCCAGTTTTTCAAAGATGACTAGAAGTTTGATATGGTTAAGCATCTCCTGTTTGTGCTGTATAAATGGTGAAGGCTGATTTATTAGCAGAGGAATGGTAACATCATTATGTGACAGGGTACACAAGCATGGTTGCAGCTTATTGTCATCTTTTAGTTCCCTTTACCTTAAGAAATAATGTACTCTTTGAGATCTGAACAACTAAGCTTTCAACATACTTTTAAAAGGTTACCAACTGTTCAGTGATAATCTCTATTGTCTGTTGACAAAACACAATCCAAAATATTTATTAAGTAAGAGTTGAACCAAATGGAAAGATTCAAATCAGATTGTATGGTGAACAAGGACATTTGAGCTTTAAATCTAAATTATAATGAGTCTAACAAATTAGCAGAAGTCCATTGCTTTAGTTATTTTACTTTGGTATATGTGTTTGGGATATTTCTGGATGATTTTTACATGAAGTGCTTGGAGCAAAAGGACGTTTTATCAATTTGCAGCATTAAAAATACTAATAACAATTCAGATGGCTGGTTTTCCATGGTAACGAAGTATTTTAAACTGTAAATTAGTTTTTATCTTTTGTAATATAAAATTGCAATGTTAATGATAGATCAACTTCATATTTTAAAAAAAACTGCTCAAAACAAGAGAAAAGGAGAGTTTGTGTGTGTGTGTGCTTTATAGTCATTTCCTCAGTCACTGTTAAATTGCTAGTAATTTAGAGCTGGTATATCAGAATATCCATCCTCTTATGGACACAGTGTAATGAGTTTGTTAAGGAACTCTTTCAGATTGTTGAGCTCAGTTGTAAAACCTTTTTTTTTTCCTTCTCCTCCTCCCAAATGAATGTAGTCAAGATTTGGAAATGTGTGCGGCTGTCGTGACTGTCCTGGGAATTACTGTGAAAAGGTCCAGAATCGGCAATTCCTGGACATCTCTCATTTGGCAGCCAACAGGACCAATATTTATAGGTGGCTTACCACATCACTATGCAACAAAGCAGGTAAGAGATTTTTATCTTGTGTTCCTTCTGGAATGCCTTATATTTAAAAAGATAGGCACTCTTGTAGCAACAAGTTAATATCCATTTATAAAATGGCATGTGTTCCATAGACAGTGTGAATTTACTGATAGGCAGTATAAAGACATCCTTGAGCTTATCTTGACTCCTGGTAACTACACAGACAAAACTGTAATATAGAAGCAGTTTGAGCTCTTCCCTGGGATAGTTTTCAACTTTTCAACATCTAGCTTACAGCCCCAATATTCCTGATGGTCTTCCTTCCAAAATTAACAAGCTCCTACTCTGCTTAACTTCCAAGCCCACTGAAAGCAAGTGAGGTCCTTGCTTCTTGTTCTTTTTTTCTTGTTGACCTATTCTCATGCTTTCTTTGAAATTGATTTAATTGCACATTCTTTTAACTATTGTGAGCTACCCTGAATGGAGAGTGCACAGTTGAATAGTAGGCTATAACATTGATTAAAAATAAATAAATAAATGGAAATCCTTACTGAAAAAAGGATGTAGAACAAACATCCATGCTTCCTATTGAAATTAACCATGGACGATTTAGCTTCCACCCTACAGTTCATCTGGCTTGCGTTTCTTTTAGATATGGTTCAGACTAAAGGAGTCCATAGACTGCAGCATCTGCAGGTTCTGAAGCTTTTGTCAAAATGATGAAAGAGTCAGGCCATACAGTGCAGGCTGCGCCTCTTTGCTATTACAATGCCTGTATGAAAGAGACAGAGCTTTATCATGACAACACAGTGCTGCTTTCTTTATCTAGGCTCCCTTCCTCCTAGAAGGAAGGAAGGAAGGAAGGAAGGAAGGAAGGAAGGAAGGAAGGAAGGAAGGAAGGGAAGGAAGGAAGGAAGGAAGGAAGGAAGGAAGGAAGGAAGGAAGGAAGGAAGGAAGGAAGGAAGGAAGGAAGGAAGGAAGGAAGGAAGGAAGGAAGGAAGGAAGGAAGGAAGGAAGGAAGATTCTATATTATTTCCTAAAACATTGTAGGATGCAAATCATTATCCAGATGTATTCTAAACTAGAGTACATATAGATAGTTCTCGACGTCCAACCACAATTGAGACTGGCATAAGTCAATGTAGTTGTAAAGCATGATGTCACATGACTGCACTGACTAATGGCAATCCCAGCACTCCTTATTGTGGTCATTAACGGAAGGAATCGTGGATTGTTAAGCAAGTGCCCGCCTTAATTTTTTCCAGCCTTGAGCCTCATTAAGGTAAAGGATTGCCTCCCCTCCCCTCCCATCTTTCCCTTATCTATGTCCTTGCACCCTGCTTTGTGGGGCAGCAAGCAGACCCAGAACCATGCAACTCCGAGGATGCTTGTCACACTCCAGGAAGCTTCAGCCATCACAGCCTGCCCCAGCAAGCATTTGCCCAGCTGCCTTCTCTCCCAATTCACTGCACTGAAACTATTTGCCTTTTGCACTCAGCCACTATGCTCAAAGCAGAACTGCCTTGCTCCCATTCGTTCTCATTTTTAGAGCCACCTTCTTCAACAAACTTTTCCTACACTAGACCCCGTGAGCCTTCTAAAAACTGTACTCTCTTTGTAAATCTGCACTGTCTTCAGGATGCCTTTGGAAAGACAGCACAGCTTTACAGATGCCTTTGGAAAGACAGCACAGCTTTACAAAAGCAGCACAGCTTTACTGAGGCTCAGGAAACCATGTGTAAAAAGGGGCTCCAAAAAGGAAATAACAAAGTAAAAGAGGCATTGTGGTGGAACCACTGGCTGAAAGGGAGGTGGCTCCTCTAGAAGTAAAGATGTTCCTGTTTAGAGTTGGTCTGGGGGGGGGGGAGTGTCTGAGATCATTGATATATAATCCTTTTGGGACAGCCAAAGTTACACCTCTAGACTGCATCAGTTCAATTCTTCCCTTCCCATATTTTACGGGCAGAAGGCCATTTCCTATCAGGTAGATTGGGGAATCGAAGAGAGATGTTCTGCAAAAACAGAATATAAGAAAAAGTCAATATAGACGAGACTCCAGAACTAGGTAAACTAGATAAACCAACCTTATATCCAGCTGTTCCAGCTGCTGAGATTTCTTGATAAATTCAGCTGATAACCATGAACAGAAGAATTTATGAAGAGCAATGTTGTGTCAGATTAGAGGCCTGTATAATTCAGTATGAACCAAATGCACATGTGAAGCTCATAAGCATGCATGACTGCTTAAGACAAGTATCTGATCATGGACTGGTCCCCCTCTCTAAAAAATCGATTCTAGTATGCAATCATGAAGAAAAAAAGCAATCCCTGTCCAGTTTTTATTTAATTTATACATGTTAATCATGTCCTGATGATGCATCTGTTTTTCAGAATGACACTATCGAAACATGCTTAAGCCCAACCCCATCCCCAAATAAACACATTGGTCAGACAACAGAAGAACAGACGAACGCCTGAGTAGAACATGTTTAGCATATTCCATCTGCAGACTCAACATCTGAAATGCATAGAATGCATGCTCACCTGGTGTGCTAAACTACACAAGTAATGTAATGTTAAAAAATAAAAGCAAACTGCTTTTAGTTTTCAGACAGATTTAGGAGGGAAGAGACAGCAAGGGAGAGTCAGAGCGAGCAAATCCCTTCCTTTATTGGAGTAGAAAATGGGTTGGCCACTGACATCGCCACAGTTTTATAGAAATTAAATCATTCCATAATACAGAAGGAAACAATGGGGGAGAGCAGGATGGTCAAGGACACAGTGGGAACCTTCTTCTGAATTGCATTACTTTAAAAGCATTGTGTTTGTTTTACTTCCTGATTAACCTATCTGGAGCAATAATAAGGGCAATAAGCCTACAACTTCTCCTCAAAGCAGGCCTAGGTTCTAATTCCTGCAAAGATCTGTGAGCTTAATTTAATTTAATTTAACTGATGGGAATTTAATTCCTGGAGAACTTGGCTTCAGCGATCTGAGTTTACATGATGCAGCTTTACTGGGCTAAAACAAGTCAGAAATTCTATTACAAGTCATAATTCTGGCTGATCCTATAGAAAGAAAAACTTCATAAATGCATACATTCAAATGGCACTAACAACAACCATCAAATATGCTCCTCTTCTTTCTTCTACATAAATAATCAATGGTTGCTTTAGTTCTTTCACAATTATATTGATTTTTAAAACCCTTTTTAAAAAAGACCAAACCTTTAAAAAGATTTAAGCTTCTCTTCACCATGCTTTCTCCTTACATAACCTATTTCCTGACTGATATAAAACTGTAATTCAGTAACAGTTCATGATATCTTCCGAGAGAGGGGGGGGAGAGAGATCATTCCTTAGATCTCTTTAGTGTAGTCATGAGTTTAGAGTGCCGTGCAGGGATTGGATAGAAACAGATGTGTTTAGTTTCCTAGCAACCACCCACATCAAGATTTTGTTTGCTGTTTTCACCATTCTTTGCACACGTTACAGAACTGACTATTTATTTAACACAAAATTTGTATTCTGTATGTGTATTATTAGGTTTCCCATATATGAATTAAAATGCCACAATCTCATAGTTAACAAACAATAAAACAATGCATAAAGAACAAATTAAAATGGAGACAGGCTCAATATATACAAGCCAAGATCAATACAAAGTCAGATTTTATCAGAATAAAAAAAAATCTTACTACTGCCTCTGAATATTGTAAAGCATAGTTTATTTTCCACTAGTGCTCCTGCTAATATTCATCAGTCAAGCCATTGTGCTGTTATGATAGTTGGATAAAAATTGTTTCATCAGATATAAATCATGGGTTATTTTGGCAACTGCTTTATGTTGTTGTTTATATCTTATTGCATGAGCTGAGTGAATGATCTGCTTTGCATAATCTGCACTTTGAATCATTTAATGATTTTTCAGTTCTGGCCTTAGTTGTGCATTAGTTTGAAAACCTTGATCTTGAGCAGCCAAAATCTAGACTTCAGTTTCTTTTTAAAATGTTCCAATTGTAAGCCACTGTCAAGTTTTATTTGTATCCACCTTACATTTTACGAGTTATTAACCAGTCACTGATATCTCCTTTATGCAATATGTCATTAAGCTGTTTAGCTGTAATTGGACATAGTCATGCAATTGATTATTTACAGATGTTCAGTTTTTAATCTTTTTCATTCAATTTTAATCATTTCTGCTGTTATTATTAGTTCTTCCGTTTGTTTGTTTATTAAACTAAATTCATCTTCCCATAGATCTTTCTAAAACGTGTTTCTTTTTTGTTCGGTTTCATAATTTCTATTGCCATTTATACTTTGATAGAATTGCCTCTGGTCTGATTAACATCATAGTTCCGATAGATGAGACCAATTAAAAGAACTTCAAGGCAAGGAATTCTTCCTCAAAGAACATTTTTATTTGGCTACAAAATAACGGCACATACAAAGGTGAATCCAAGACTAAATTCCCCTCCCCTTGGTTACAAAGTTGCAAGTTGCAATTCCCACCCCAATTTGCTATCATAAATCACATTCACCAATTGTTAGAAAACGCGGGCACTCCTCCCAGCTCTCCAGCCCGCCAAAATGTTATCAGCAATTATCTTGGTTCCCATACATTTGAATTGTTTTGGCTAACTGAAAACTACACCCCCCCTTCCTTCTTCTAAACTAAATATGTGGCAATGAAGACAAAATGGAAAATGGCTTCAGTTCAGTTTCTCACAGTGTTGACAATTAAAATAGCTGATTTTGCTTAAATTGGATGATTTGTACCTCATAGTGTCTAATTTTCCCAGCTACTGCTGCTATTTGTTTATTATTTTCAAAGCTTCTTCATTTTTTTTGGGAATTAAGCCAATATCTTTTTATTAGGCTTCTCTTGATTCTTACATTCTTCATTTTTGTTCTTTCATGGCTGATCTTACTTTCTTTATCTTGGCCCCTGGTCTGATCTTCCACTTTGGGATTAAATGATTTTGCTTTTGGTTTTCTAATTTTGCTACCTAGTTCTTCCATAACCACCAATGCTGTACTGTAGGCAAATCTATTGGACTGTTTAATTGGTGTTATTTTAATCCTTACAAGCACCTTATTCATATCCTTCATTGTAGATGTCAGGTCTTTTGGGGGCACTATTTTCAATGCTGGCAGTCTTTGTCTTTCTGCTGATAATTCTGCATATTGTTATCTGAGTTTTATCTGTTCTACTATTCATTTTCACAATTTTTCTGAATCTCTTCCAGCCCTGCATCACTGAATAGCTTATTTCTGGTAATGAATCTCCTTTGATCTGCTAATAATTGTTTGGTGATATTTGAGTCTGAATAAATTCTTTTCCACAGTTCTAACATTTGCTTTAAGTTAGCCCTGCTTCATAATAGAATAGAATAGAATTCTTTATTGGCCAAGTGTGGTTGGACACACAAGGAATTTGTTTCCGGTGCATAAGCTTTCAGTGTACATTCAAGTAATAGTGATAATCATGATCATATACAACATGAAAATACATTAATCATAAATCGTGAAATACAACACTTCCTCATAAATCATAAGATGCAACACTTAGTGATAGTCATAGAGTACTAGCTAAGCAAACAACATAAATCATACTAGGGTACAAAAAACAATATAAATTGTAAGATACAAGCAGCAAAGTTATAGTCATAAGAAGATAAGGATAGATAATAGGAAAGATGAGGAGTAGGCCATAATGGTGTGATTTTCAAATACAATATACTTTTGTCTTGTCTGTGGTTGTAACCCTCTGGTAATCCTACAAGGGTAAGCCCTGGTTGCCCAGCCACAGCTCTTGAGTCCCATTGTCCATTTGTTGACAAATGCCCAGAACTCTAAAATCTGACATAGTCCTTTTAGCAGTTACCAGAAGGCTCCACACCCATTTGCACTACTTAGGTGACCCTGAGGACACACAGACAAACCTCCAAGTGGCCTCAACAACTCTCTAAAAGAATGCAAATGACCAGCTGTCTGCAAGGAATATAAATCTTTCCATTCCCCCACCATCCAGTCAGAGCTGAAGAAACTTCTTGGATGAGAAGCAAAATGTCTTCAAAGAAAAAACAAGAAAGTTCAGTTGCCTCCTGGGGAAAAAAAAAAAGCACTTTTGGGACAACCATGGCCTGGATGACTGAGAATCTCCATAGACAAACTGTCAGGAATGTTTCAGTGTTGGATCCTACAAGAATACACAGCAGACTATTAAGGGCCATGTGTAAATTCTCTAATGAAACAAAGCAGGAACCTGAAGGTGTTCACCAGCAGTTATCACCTTGGACACCAGACTCAGTGAGAAGTCACCTAGTCACAATCTCCTCTGCTATGTTCAGATGTATCAAATTATAATAGCAATAGCAATAGCACTTAGACTTATATACCACTTCTTAGTGCCTTACAGCCCTCTCTAAGCGGTTTACAGAGTCAGCATGTTGCCCTCAACAATCTGGGTCCTCATTTCATTGATTTCGGAAGGAGGGAAGGCTGAGTTGACCTTGAGTCAGTCAGGATCAAACTGCTGGCAATCGACAATCTGCAATACTTCATTCTAACCACTGCGCCACCACAGTTGTTATAACAGTGTCTACATTTGCCTATTTCTATAAACATTAATATATCCATTTGGGGACAAACCAATGTCATTTTAATCCGTTTTTTTTTCTGCTAATACATTGTCTCCCTGCTGGGTTGATATGTAAGCAGCAATCCTAATAAACTCCTTCCTTAGTACTCACTGGATATATCTGCCATTGTCCCCCTCTTCTATAGAAAATTTCTATCACCACATCACAGTAGGTTTTTCTCTCTGATGAAAGCATTATGCAGCTAGTTTCATTATGAAGTTTAATTACACTAAGGAGTTTTTTCTTATATAAAGGAATATTAAATAATGACAGTTGACATCTTCAGTGTTGTAATAATAATAAACCCAGAAATATAAATTACTGCAGCAATTACAGAAGCACAAATAACACCATTAATGCAATCAACTCTTAGTGTACGTATTTGACAACAACCTTTAATCTTCCTTCAAGTGAACCTATTTTACATTCTCTGCAGCAAAATGCAACCTAATTAAGCAATTAATGATACTTTAGTTACCAGGCAGGTAATTGCATTGAAATTTCAGAATTCAGAAATAAGACATTATTTATTTTAAGCTTTTTTCCCACCACATCTTGTGTTGCAACTTAATTTGCACCTATACTTCAGGTTGCAGGTTTTTTTCATGGCCATAACACAGCCTTCAGATAGTCTAGTAAATGAATTTTCAAATCAAAGTTGCTCTTAAAACTTTGCAAGAATGCTTCTTGAAATTTAGCAACAGTCTTCCGAACCACTTTAGATATTCTTCCCTTTCTAGAGAGGCAGGGAAACAGTTTGTGCTCTGGAAGTGTTTATAAGGAGGAAATATTTGCAAACTGATTTCCCCACTTCTAGACCAGCTTGAATGATGATTTCCAAGCTATCAACCTCATCTGGGGACTTCATCTGAAATAACTCATGTGACTGGTGTAAAAAGATTCCCCCCTCCCTTCTCCAGTCCTATGCTGCAAACAGCTGGATTTTGCAAATTAAGAACCAATATCAGAAAAGCACAGGATGGGAGAAGGCTATCCTAAATTCTTCACAAATGTTCTGATATTTGCAAACATGCAAACTGTAGAATAGAAGAACATAAAAGCTGGAGGGAAAGCGTTTACTGTTTAATTAATTAAAACAATGTGAAATAGGGCATTTTATTCATAGCCTCTTGTTCCACACCCATCTATTAAGAAAATTGTATCGCAGTGCTGGGTGACTGAATGCCCCATTTGCCTTCAAAAGACAACCTGTGCTCTCTTGAATCCATTTCTTTAACCCAACCTGCTCCCCTGGAAAGCAATCTAAGTATCCTATGTGGATGGAGAATGAGAACCAGAGTATCATAGGAGCTCAAGCATTGGACAAAGACTAGGAGATTTACTTCTAACTCTACCATGAACCATGGAAATTCATTGCTGACTTTGGGTCAGTTTCTCCCTAACCCCCTTCTTCCTTCTTTTTCCCCAGTCTTATGTGCCTCCCAGGATTCTTCTTGTGGGAATAACATTAATATTTTCAGTTAAGGTGGGGCAAGATCATACATTATCATGGGATTTTTCTCATCACTTAATTTTTGTTCAGGTCTGGGTACCCTAGAATTCCTGTTTCAGTTTAGAAGAACTCATGCCAAAATAGTTAGGATTAATAAACTACCAGGTAGTCCTCGACTTACAACAGTTCATTTAGTGACAGTTCAAAGTTACAACGGCACTGAAAAAAGTGACTTATGACTGTTTTTCACAATTACGACCTTTGTAACATCCCCATGATCATGTAAACCAGGGGTGTCAAACTGCCGACCCGCGGGCCGGACGCGTCACCTGGAAGCCACGCCCACCCCATTGCCGGCAATGGCAAAACAGTTCCGATACGTTGCGCGACGTCACATGACGTCGCAAGTTTGACATGTCTGATATAAACAAAATTCAGATGTTTGGCAACTGACTCATACCTATGACCGTGGCTGTGTCCAAAAGTCATGTGATCATCTTTTTTGATCTTCTGACAAGCAAAGTCAATAGAGGAAGCCAAATTCACTTAACAAGTGTGTTACTAATGTATTAACTGCAGTAATTCACTTAACAACTGTGGCAAGAAAGGTCATAAAGTGGGGTAAAACTCACTTAACAAATGTCTTACTTAACAACAGAAATGTTGGCTCAATTGTGGTCATAAGTCGAGGACTACCTGTATAATAGTTTTTTTTTAAAAAAAATATTTTTACCAAAGGAGAAAGGTAAATCTCATGTAGAAACAAATATATGTTGGATTATACTTGTATTGCTTAATTAAATGAAATTGTATTATTTCTGAGAAAAGGGCTTTGCCCATTTATTTCCAGCTTCGTTTTTTTCAATCCTTATGCATGTTACTGCTTAATAAGATTTGAGGGGAGAAAGGTACATAAACTATGAAATAATATTCATTTGACTCCCTACTTTAAAAAAAAAAAAAACTTCCTGAAGTGCTGTGAAAAACTGATGCCTGCCAAAAAATCCAACTAATAATTTTTCATCCTAATAACTCTTAAAGTAGCATTCCAGGGTCTGGCATACTTTGATAGAAATAAATGCCTTTGAAAGTTGCCTGTACTTTTGCAACTGATACGCAAATTGCTGTGAGCTTAGCTACAATCCTAACTAGAATTAAGTCAAAGTTCCTGAGGGTTTCTTTTTTCCTGAAAGCATTTCTGAATTATATTAATTCACTTCCCTAAAAAAAAGGGAACATTTCATTGTACTTTGTCTGAATACCCTTCTTTTCTCCTTTCATTCTTTCTCTATAAAAGCTACCGTTTCTCTACCATACAGATAAACAATGTCCCAAAATGAAACTAAACTTACATTACAGGGAGGAGGAGGAGGAGGAGGAGGAGGCTGTTGTTATTGTTGCCCCATATTCTTTTTAAGAAAAAGGGAAAAAAAAAAAAAAACAGCTGTCTTTGTGCTCACCTCACCCACCTATGAAGAAATTACTAAATAACTTTTTTCCACTGAGCAATTTGCAGGCGTCTCCCTCCCAACTTGCGATAATCTCCCACCAATAACAGTGGAGAATTTCAAGAGACCCTTTGCCATTTATTTTCTTGCTGTCTATTTCTGTATTACTCCTACCGCACGTGCACACACAAAATCAATACAGAAGTGATCACAATATGATGAAGCTTCAAGCATGTAAACTTTAGGCATTTTGCTGACGCCCTGGACAGATTTTGACTTCAGGCCCAGGAGCAGGTGCAGGTTGATTGATTTTTCAGTCAAGTCTATCTCATGTTCCTTCTCACCCAGAAATATTCTGATGTAGCCATTTATCTCTCAAAGCAGTAGATAGGCCATAGCATGGGAGGACGCTATATCATTATGTTGCTTTCTGCTTCAGTGGCTAATGGGGAATGACTAGGACTCTGGCAAGTGAGATCTAAATAGTGTTTGATTATTTTTTTTTTCCAGCCAATGCCATTCAGATAAAATATGTTTACTTGTGATGGTTCATAATTTAGCTGAAGGTGGACATGCCAATATATTCACTTATCTATTAATGCTTTCCCAAATCATACGATAAGACCAAATTAAGTGGAATAGTAGACCTAATTCTGATTTTTGGGGAAACATACACCATCCCTCCCAAAGTGAAGTTAGCCCCAACCTATATGGTCTTTGTTTTTGTTTTTTCCAAACCAAACTGATTTCTTTCATTAGCAAAAACACCTTATCTCTGTTTATTACTGCCCAGAAACTTCTTACCGACTTTTTGTGTAAAATGGGGGGGGGGGGAAGAACTTATGATTTGTGGGTTTTATGATTAGGCAGGAGAGTTTATAGAAAAAAGAAAATAATGCTGTAACTTTAGACAAAGAGGAAAAAATGTAATTGTATTTAAAACTGTTTTAAAGAAGAGCAGAAGGTGCTTTTTATATCTTTCTTCTTTCTTTTTCCCTTTTCTTTACTTTTTTCCTTTCTTGCACTTTTAGCTTTCTCTTTGATTTCCTTTTTATTCCTTAGTTTATATTAATTTGCAATTTTTTTTATTTTATCTTTTAACACTTTTAATAACATTATTTTAAAAAGCATAGTTTTCCCCCCCCCCAGAAAGTCTGGGCATTTTTTGGAAATAAGGAGCCTATATGCTGATAGCATTGTATGGAATATCTTCCCTCTCATGATCTTGTTTTATTTATGGGTATTGTTTTAATTGGTTTTGTAGAACATTTCAATTGCTGATTTTATTGTATGCCACCCAGAGTCCCTTCATGTGAGATATGTGTGTGTGTGTGTGTGTGTATAAATTTGACAAATAAATACAAATAGTCCTTGACTTATGACCACAATTGAACTGAAAATTTCCCATGCTAAACAAGACAGATGTTAAATGAGTTGCGCCCCATTTTACAATCTTTTTTGCCACAGTTGTTAAGCGAATACTGCAGTTGTTAAGGGAATCATGCGGCTGTTAAGTGAATCTGGCTTCTCCCGTTGACTGTGCTGGTTGGAAGCCAGCTAGGAAGGTGTTATGACCACATGACTCTGGGACAGTGCAACTATCATAAATGCATGCCAGTTGCCAAGCGCCCGAATTTTGATCATGTGACCATGGGGATGCTGCAACAGTCTTAAGTATGAAAACTGGTCGTAAGTCACGGCAAGTGCAACTGTTTTTCAGTGCCGTTGTAACTTTGAAGAGTCTCTAAATGAATGGTTGCTAAGTCGAGGAGTTCCTGTAATAAAAATAAACCAGTGGCATTAATAAGAAAGATCACAATGCAATCTTTCCTAAGGATCAGAGCCTGCCTAGAATAGTCATTTTAAAGCAAATGTGGCATTTCTCATTTCTCGGGCAAAATCCTTTGACCCCCATTCCAAAATATTTTATAGTAGAGGTATCTAGAACAAACTCTTCATTTCATTTCATTATTCCATTTACCTCTATTTTACAGAAGCTTACCAAGACAAGTGTCAGTGACTCTGCTGAGCTCCTTGAGCTCCAGGCCAAACATTTGGCCCTCTCATGAACTCAAAGTGTTTCAGATTTGGAGATGTTTCACTGGTGTTTTGGTTATTCAAAGTTTTATCATCCACCAACAAAACAAGAACCAGAGAAAGCCATGGGGAAAAAAAAATCACCTGAGCAAGCTTGTAAGTACAGCTTGTTCTCTATTTACATATCTGAAAAGCAGAAATCTATATAAATGTTATTTGTGCATCATGAGGGAAATAAAAAAACTCTTGAGTTTCTATTTTAGGAGATGCTCTTTTCAAAAGGGCTAAATTGAATTTGTGACCATGTATTAGACAGAATTGTTTGGACTGAACTTCCAAAGAATATAATCCTGTTTGGCCATTGCTGAACATTGCTAGACAAATAAAAATCCCACAGCTTAGCACAACTTCATTTTAGATTTGTGTTTCATGACTGATTCAGAAAGAAATTGATTTCCCTTTTCTCACAAACTATTTTCAACAACTATGCCAATAGAAATACATGTTTTTTTAGCAACATATTTGAATTGCGTTTCTCCATTTGGGGGCTCAGTTTGATGGTGACACCTGTGTTACAAATACATGAAATCTAACAAAAACTGGAGGGAATTGAAAACATTGCTGGTTTTTTTTTTCCCTTTTCCTCTTTTTCTTCATAAAAAGCTATAACGTTGCCAAATAATGTAACAGCTAACTGATAGCTAATGGGCACCATTAAAGAATAAGTGATGGTTCATGAGGGGAAAACGAACAAATCCAATTAACCATGGTGACTTACAAAACTGATGAGGCATTGAACTTTTTTAAAAAACAAAATTAATTTTGACATTGCAAATGATCTTCGTAAGGATCATGATAAAATATGTCTATTCCATTGGATGGGAATAACGATTACCTTCATTCTGTTTGCTGTAAACCAGCTGATTGAGTAAACAGAAAGCTCTGATTGTTCTCTTTTCTTATGGCACAGCAGTCTCTGGGATCTTAAACAATACTGAAGATTTAGCATCCTCCAAACAGGATCCTGGCCAGAATCAATGAGAATATTTAAAATAAAAGCCATCTTTTGAACTTCAAAAGGAGTCACTGGCTACAAGCAAGAGAGTTTTTCAGAACAAACTATGCCTGTCATAGGTTTTTTGTTAAGGGGAGCAGTGGCAGGGTGTTCTCTGCAGCAATTATATTTCACTTATATAGAGACATCTAGTGAGTGCTTTTGGAAACAATTCTAACAGCTTTAAATAAGGAGAAAGTCAAGCTGCTTGCGGCTTTCAACCCTGAAAGCTGGAATGCCTTGCTGACCAGAAATCATTCTGATTGCCAGGGTCTATGTGTAATCTTTCCAGGATGAAACCTTCTTTGCAGTATTTTACTTAACAGGATTTTAATTGCTTCATACTTTTACAAATGCACAGGCTCTGGGGTGTTTGGGTGAGATAGCAGAGGCCAATTGATTTTTTTTTTTAATTAAATGCAAGGTTTCTTTTCCTTAAATGAAAATACCTTTTTTTTTGTCTAGAAATTCCATTTTTTATTTATGTAGGAAGTAGGGAGGTGATCTGTGCAGAAGTGAACTTTGTAAAGCAGGATCATGCTGAAAATAGATGATGTCTGATGTTGATTGTAGCACCTAGAAAATTTATTAAAGATTGCAGAAGCTTCTGGGGTGTTTATATTAAAGAAGACAATGCATTCCCCCTTTTCTTTTCTTTTTTTTTCTTATTTATTTATTTTTCACTTCTTTAAACCATCTGTCTCCCTGAGAGAGGCACTCGAGGCAGCGTACAATACAGTGTTAAAATATAAGAACAATTATGTAGAAAAGTTGAAAATTTTGGAGGAGGCAAAGATGATTAAACACACCACCTACTCAATAACATATTCCCTGGGATCAAATTCACACACGAAGAGGAAACAGACAACAGACTCCCATTCCTTGACATCGACATAAGGAGACTAGACAACGGAGACTGGAAACCCACATCTACCGCAAACCCCCACACATGGACCAGATCCTCAGCTTCGCAAGCAACCACCCCATTGCACACAAAAAAAGCTGTGTCCAGGCCCTCTTCAGAAGGGCCAGGACACACTGCAGCACCACAACACTAAGAAAAGCAGAAGAGAAACAGCTGCTCGACGTCTTTCTCCGTAACAGTTATCCCAAAAACTTCATATTCCAACACAAAGCACCCAAACCACAACATACCCCACAGCCAACCACCACACAAAAACTAACCCTACACAAAAGGCGTGTCAGAAATGACAACCAAAATTCTCCAACCCTTAGGAATAGCAATAGCCCACAAATACACAGCCACACTCTGCCAGGAATTATCCAGAACCAAAGACAAGATATAAAAGGATGGGGGGAAATGTAATCTACAAAATCAACTGTAACAATTGCAACCAAATCTACGTGGGATAAACGTCACATCAATTAAAAACCAGGATCCACGAACACCGGCTGGCAGTCAAACGCCACAATCCCAAATCCTTAATCTCTACCCACCAAACAGCACCAGTTCAATTGGAGCAACACAAAAATCATCGGCCATGCTACCATCCACCCCACTCGTGAGTTCATCAAAGCCTGGCACTGCACAAGCAATTCCATCAACAGACACATCGACCTACAACCAGCCTATGAACCCCTCAGAATCCAAATCAACCGCACAGCCAACCAGAGACAGCACCGGCCCTCAACCAACCCACACAAGCTCCCCCTCCACCAGCAGTTCACCTCCCAATGACCCTGACCTGATGTAACCTCCCTATCACAAGACCCATTACAAGACTCACTGATGACTCACACCCGAAGCCCTTATAAACAGAAGAACACTGACACCCCCTAAACTCTGCTGAAGATGTTACCTAGCCTGGTAACAAAAAGTTCAGAAACCAACCCACAAGCTTGGAGAATGAACCTTTACCCTCATGATTAAACATTATTTTAAAATAGTTAAAAGGTGAAGGGAGGGCTTTCGGGGCACTAACCAGCTCCATGGCTGCATGCCCCTCTCAGCTCCCCATGGAAGGCCTTAGAGCCATGTATTGACTCATTTCTGGAAGGACAGAAGAGGGGGGCAGGGGCAACAGCAGAGAAGGCTCTCCTTCTGGACCCCACCAGTCAGAGTTCTTTAACTAATGGGGTTTGCAACATATCTTCCCTGCCTGATTGGGTGGAATGGTCTGATATAATGGGATGAAGGCAGTTCCATAGGTAGCCTAACCCCAGGCCATATATTTTTCTTAACTTCTGGGTGAGGCCTCTCCTCTCTCTCCATGACTTTGGTGCCCTGACCATTTTGGCTGTTCAGAATTTAGCATCTACTCATCTACTGTAAACAGTAATATGCAAAGCTGCCCAATGTTTGGTATGGTACCTAGAAAGCAATGGCTAAGAGTTGGCTGCCCAGCTATACCACTATACCATCTTATCATAAAGCCAATGTGGTGATTTGGGATATGTTTTAATACATTGCTAACTTGCTTTGTACCCATGAAGCTGTGTTTTTTTCAACATAATTTGGAAGATCGGCATCTGGATGGAAAGGAAGGCATCACCCACTAAAATAGAACACAGAAGAGGAGATGGGGGCATTTTAGGGTATCAATTCCAACCTTCTTTTCACTGCAGAAATACAAATTAATTCCCTCGTCAACAAATGGCTTTGCATTTCCACTTGATCCCTTCAGCAAAAGAATCCTCCTTCCTTGTGAGTAATTGTTGAACTGCATTTACTGTTATAGGGTTTTTTTTTTCTAGTATTCAAATGGAACTTGTCTCCCTGTGACTTCAATATTTTTGAATAGGTTAGGGTTTTTTTTTTCCTGCTCATACAAACTAATCTGCCCATTATACTCATCCTTTTCAGGGTAAGCACCGTTATGCTCAGCACAGGAAAGGAATAAGGCACAAAGACATTATGTAAGAAAATGTAGCTTTATCTAGTTTATATCATACTCTTCATTTTTATCACACTATTCCTTTCTGTGCTTGCAAACCCTCCTTGCTTTTCCCATGTACTCTTTCATACCTTTGTTCTTTCAACTTCTCACCTCTCTCTCTTTTGAGGACTTCAGTAACTACATACAACTGTGAGTTTGTCTGATTTCCCCTTCCTTTTTATAGTTGTCTTGTAAAGTGATCCTCATGTATTCATATGACTCAATATCTTTCTTTCATAGTTGTAACATGCTTTTGTACTCAAGCCACATTTATTTATCACCCATTGGTTCTTGACTGAATTTCTTATTGTATTATCCCACAACATCCATTCATTTTACTATGCATTTCTCCTGAAATACCTCTCACTTCCATATAACAAAGAGTGTAGAAGCACATTCTTCTACACACCCAGGTTCACTTCTTTTGACAAATGTTCATTTCTTATAGCAGACCACTTTCTACACAAATCCTTTTGACTAGAACTAGCAAGACTTAGCATTTATCCATGACTTTCCCTATCTTTAATTAACTGTCTATTGTGATACATTATTTTCTTCTATCTGCACTAGTTTTTCACTATTTGTGTATAAGTTACAGTACTTCATTCCATTGTCTGTGTCAAATACAACAACCTTGGCATTTTCAGATTCATACTCCTTGCTGAAACATGCTCTCAAACATTATTTGGATTCTTTACTAGCAATACAGCATCATCTGCACACAAAATTACATTCATATTCACATTTCTCAACCAATACAAATCGATCTCAAAGCATTTCTTACACTTTGATGCATAAATATTTTTAAAAATCAAGGGGAAATCATCCATCCTTGTCTTCTCCTATTGAATGTTGAATGATTTCCTAGGCATTCCATTAATTTCCACACATAGTTCCATGTGCTAAGATCACATCACCAGCCAACCCTCAACACTATATTTCTGCAAAATACTCTATACTTCAAGCCTAATCGTATGCTTTCTCCAAATCAACAAATAAACAGGCTGTGGAAAAATTTCTCAAACAGCAGTTGCAAAGTTATTAGTTCTTTGCTTACAAATACTGGGGGAGACCTCCAAGAAAGCAGTCTTCCTTCATAAGCTCAGCTATGACCAACCTGCTTCTGAGAAATAAGATTTATTTCTTCGTTCCCATTCAGCCAATATATTGAAACTCCTCAATTGGCTTCTCCTATACAGGTAGTCCTCAACTTATACCACAATTGAGCCCAAAAATTCTGTTGCTAAGTGAGACAGTTATTAAATGAATTTTGCCCCATTTTATGACCTTTCTTGCCATAGTTTTTAAGTGAATCACTGAAGTTGTTAAGTTACTAACCCGGTTGTTAAGTGAATCTGGCTTCCGCATTGACTTTGCTTGTCAGAAGGTCACAAAAATATGATCACATCACCCCGGGACACTGCAATCATCATAAATATGAGTCAGTTGCCAAGTGTTCAAATTTTGATCATGTGACCATGGGGATGCTGCAATGGTGTAAGTGTGAAAACTGGTCATAAGTCTTACTTGACATTCCTGTCCCTTATGTATTTCGACTGCAGCTCTTATCAATTTCTCCTGGGGCCCTTTAGAGATTCGTACTTTCTTTCCTAGCAACTTGCTTGTGTGCAAAATGAGTTGGATTAACGGAGGGAATCCCAAAGGTCTTTCCCTATTACAGCCAGATTCTGAGGTATCTAACCTGGTTTATGCATCAATATTTTCAAAACTAAGAGCTTTCTCTTTCAATACTGGATCTAAATATATTCCCCAGACGTTTTGTTTTTTCAAGATTAAATTTGAAGGACAAGTTGAAAATGCATCCATCTGCATAGCTCAAGAACTTTATAAACTACAGGGAAGTGGAATAATTGCCACCTTGTTTAGTGCTGACAATCAGTAATTCAGACATTGTCTCAAAGATTGCCTCCTACATATGCCAGTTATTCTTTCATATGCTTTATTTATTTTAATTATGTAAATGTGTTTCTGAGGTACACATTAAGAAGTAACAAATTGGCTTTACATGACCTTGAAAAGAGTCCTAAATTGCATTTGCAAGAAGGAGAATTTACTCCCTACTTCCAAAGTCGTCAGAATAAATCTTCTCACAGCAAGAGTCCATAAGTCAGTCATTCACGTATACAGTCTGGATGTTTTCAGATCTACTGTATTTCTGTGCATGAAATACAAAGATGAATCTGGAGCAAGATGTACGTACATTTCACCCCTCTGGAAAAGCTATTATCTATTCTTTTGAATAACTTCCAGTAGGGTGACATGGTCTTTTGATGCCTACAGATAGGAGAGAAAGATATGACTGATCTACCTCCACAGGCCTTAATGATCTGTAGCTTCCAATGGGTCAAAAACCATTTACAACAACAGGGGCTCTAGCTAGGTGACCAAGTTAGGAAGAAGAGAACTCAGATGCCAAGCTCACTTTCGCCAAACCAGGAAATTATTTCATTTGCTCAGCAACAGCAACAGAAGGCTAGTGTGAGCTTCAGACTGGGAAGCAACTTCTTCATTCACTTCTTCTTGCCGCTGTGCAAGCACTTGAAGATGTCTTCTGTGGGTAGGCTGCAAAACTTTAGCCACTCTTAAATGGCAGCAAAGATAACAAAAATTAAGCCATTTTAGGTCTATGGGGATTCTCAGTCATCTAGGTCATGATTGCCCCAAAGATGCCTTTTCTCCTTTGTTTTTCCCTTTGTTTTAGGAAAAACAGTGTCCAGTTGCCTTTTGAAAAAGCACCTTTGGGAAGCCATCTTATAATTGTCTGGGTTTTGGCAGCCCATATATGATAACCTTATCATGTAAAACCTCTGAACACCAGTGAGATCTTAATCAAAACCTGATGTGATATAATACAGGTAGTCCTCAACTTACAATAGTTCATTTAGTGGCCATTCAAAGTTATATCACCAAAAAGGTAACTTAGCACTGTTTTTCACTCTTACAACCTTTGCAGCATCCGCATGGTCACATGATCAAAATTCAGATGCTTGGCAACTGATTCATATTTATGGTGGTTGCAGTGTCCTGGAGTCACATGATCACCTTTGCCACCTTCTGACAAGCAAAGTCAATGCAGAAGCCAGATTCACATAACAAACATGTTACTAACTTAACAATTTCATTGATTCACTTAACAACTATGGCAAGAAAGGTCATAAAATGGGGCAAAACTCACTTATCAACTGTCTTGTTTAGCAATGGAAATTTTGGGCTCAATTGTGATCATAAGTTGAGGATTACCTGTAATTATGCCTAGGCGTTTCTAGTGGTATCCTTAAAGTACCATTTCTGATGACCCCAAAGTTGTGGATGGCAGGGGGTGAGTACAGTACCTGATTTTTTTTTTCTGTAATAAGATCATGTGTAGTATGAACATGCAAAAAATAAAATAAATCATGGTACCAGAACTCACTTCTACTTTATAGCATACCTCCTTGTAAGGCCATACATGGAATACTGCATCCAGCTTTGGCCTTGCTGATACAAAAAGACGTTGAGACTGTAGAAAGAGTGCAGAGAAGAGCAACAAAGATGATTAGGGGACTGGAGGCTAAAACGTATAAAGAAAGGTTGCTGGAATTGGGTATGTCTAGTTTAATGAAAAGAAGGACTAGGGGTGACATGATACCAGTCTTCCAATATCTAAGGGACTGCCACAAAGAAGACAAGGGTCAACTTATTCTCCAAAGTACCTGAGGGCAGGACAAGAAGAAATAGATGGAAACTTATCAAGGAGAGAATCAACCTAGAAATAAAGAGTAATTTCTTGACAATGAGAACAATTAATCAGTGGAACAGTTTGTCTCCAGAGGTTGTAGGTTGGCTTAGGCTCTCATGAAACTCTACCAAGTTCTGCAGGAACCCTAGGGGCCTAAGCATTCCTGATCTAGAACCCTTCTGATTTAGAGCCCTCTTGCTCTATAACATCCAACAGCCCTTTACTTTATGAGAATTTGGTATTATATTACAGCCTTCTTAAAAAAATAAAAGGAGACTTCTTTGCCTGTCTTGTTTGTGTTCTGAAAAAAAGAAGTGCTGTGTTGGTTGCTACATTGCTAACAATGAAATCGAGCGTATTCAATGTATTAAACATGTGTAACTCCAAGCAAACCGACATGAGAAAACACTGATGAATCTCTTAGCACTGTTTCTTTTCCTGACTGATATCACCGTCATGTGGCCCTTCTGTGACAAATATTTAAAAGTCTATGCCTTTCCTCAGATGATGATTTTTGCATAAGCATCTTTGTAAACAGATATTTCTTCTACCTTTCATTTAGCCTGGCTTCACCATAGCCAAGAGGGTGGGTAGTTTCATAGGAATGCTTGCGAAGGAGTCATGCTCAAGGCAAGAAAGCAAGGCTCATAATTATTTGATTTCTGTCTGAGAGGAAGAACATTGTATTAGAAATATGCTGATCACAAATCCAGAGGAAGTGACCAGGGACACAATCTGTGGATTTCTCTATTCTGGCAGTCAACTTATACCATACAATATTCACTAAGAGTACCATTTTCAAGAAAATGCAAATTTCTTCCACCTCCTCTCATCCCCCCCTTTTTTTAATATATTCCCAAACTACATTGTTAATTTGCTGCTTGGAGTGCAATATAGATTTTAGGTTGCTATGGCGATGATTTTAACCCACATCGATGTGACATTAGAAATGCAGCGAAGACTGCAGCTGATATAAGTGCTATAATAATTATCCTTTTGACCTTTGCTTATTTTTATCAGGAAGGACTGTTTTGCTTTAGCAATAATCACTATTTGACTTGAAGTATTAATGGCTGTATGGCATTAAAACAAAGATGCTTAGAAGACACATATAGCAACAGAGATTAACTGCTCAAAATATTATGTGGTGCAAACAATTGTCATGGGGAGTATTGCCTCAGAAATCAATAAATAATTCCTTACAAGCTCCATGTCAAGATCACATTTCTGATCCCATGAGAACAGGAGGTGAAGTCCTTCAGTTAATACAAACCATTCAAAACCATGTTGATCTGATCCAGACAGAGTAGTACCTTGCAAAGCAACCAGCTGAGTTGACTGCTGGGGCAGAGTTTGTCACCTCTTGGGAATTAGAATATGGCTTTTAGCCCTCAAGTCTCTCATCATCCCCTGTGGTGCATTGGGTGTAAAGCAGGACTTCAGCAGTCCCTGCAATTGCTATATGTTGTTCTTTACTTCTCAATATGAATTAAAGTGAGAGTGGAAAACTTTGCTAGAAGATTTATTTTGTTATATTTCTTTTATCTCACCTTTATTACCTTATAAGTAACTCAGCAAACATAGCAAGACTCCTTCCTCCTCCCGTTTTGCCCACAACAATAATCCTGTGAGGTGAGTTGGGCTGAGACATGATGACTGGCCCAAGGTCACCCAGCTGGCTTTCATGGCTAAGTGAGACTAGACTTCACGGTCTCCTGGTTTCTAGGCTACTTAACCACTGCATTAAACTGGCTCTTTAACCACTACACCGAACTGACTCTGGTTGCTTGTGGTAGTTTGCAGGCATAAATGGAATGTATTGGAAAAGAGACAATGATTTAGATTTTAGTTTGCAAATTATTAAGTGGTGGACACTATATATCTTTCAATATATTTTTCTATAGTGTTGTTTGGGGATAAGGAAGTCAAGTAATAATGATAGGTAAATACCAAAGCACCATTTGTTTTCATTTATATGGAAAGGAGAAATAAAAATAATTTGGATAATGTTTTGATCTATTGAAACATATCTTGGGTAATATACCAGATATATAGATAGATAGACATGTTAGTTCATAATGGTTAAATCCTATATCTATCTGTCTGTCTGTCTATCTATATATCAATCATCTACTGATCTATCCTCTGGTAATTTGATACAGAATTTTGTTGGTTAGTGGGTTTGTCTCTACCTAAATATTAAATATATAGATAATAAAATTGATAATTGATAAAATTGAATAACATGACAAAAATAGATGGCAAAGTTCTTCTAAAGGACAATTAGATTTCTGTTTGTTCACTCTAGGGTATATCTCACTGAACTTGGCAAGGCTTCCTTATAGATATGCATCTATAAAGTTGTATTTATAGTGAATGACAAATTTCAAACTAGGCTAAGTCTCAAGAAAATAGGATGCCCTAATCACCCACAGGAGCAGTTGTTAATAATCTAAATATAATAACAATATTTCTGTCCAACATGCTTCCAACTGTGTCATTGTCTGATATCACCAATGCCATCATTGGCAGCAGCTGTTCATCTCTCAGTAAGGCTGACCTTCTTCATCCCCATTCTATTCTCCTCTTGAGTTTGCTTCAACTCTTTCTGCCCTCATGAACGGACACAGCTGGTGTAATTGGAAACTTTTCAGGCTAGGGTCTTTTTATTATATATAATATATATATATATATATATAATAAGAGAAAATAACATACATTTTTAGAATTACTGCATGAAATATTTTAAAGCAATCATTCAATTTAAGTTGAAATGGACCAAGAAAAAAAAAGGTTAATAACCCAATGGTTGCAAAATACAGGTGGTAGCTTTCATAATTCTTTCAAGCCAGGTATACTTATATGAGAGGGTGGTCAATAGCTTGTCAAACTGTTGAATTTTGATCTGAGTATTTAATGTAGTTAATGGGATTTTGGTAGAAACACTAAGCTTTGTGCATACCTATCAGGAATTAATTCATTGATGATTTTGTCAAATGACTGAGGAACTCAATTTATTCAATGAGGTGAATAGCAGCCTTGATGAAATTCAGGGTTGAATGGAAGACCAAGATAAATCATGAATGGATGGAACCTAACTTGTAAAACTATTACAGTAAATTACTATTCATTGCAACAATGGTGGATTAGTTAATAATAGTATAATAACTAACATTACTATTTTAACTTGTACTTTCCATTATTTTACAAGATTAAATAAAACATAAAGTCTTTTCCCCTAAAAAAATTTCCATCATACAAAACAACATATCCAACAAGAGAACCAGTTTGTTTTGTGATTAAGGCACCAGCCTAGGAAGTGGGAGACCATGAGTTTAAGTTCTGCCTTAGCCATGAAAGCCAGCTGGGTGACTTTGGGCCAGTCACACTCTCTCAGCCAACCCACCTCATAGGGTTATTGCTGGTATCTTAGACATTTCTGGGGTGATAGAATTCCAAGAAAAATGGAACGTTCTCCTTTAGGATAAAATAAGCTACATAATATTTAATTCTCTTGCCCTCTTTTGATTTAGTATGGCTATGTGATTTCACTGCTGCCCCAGAATTCTCACATAGCTGACTAGTTGCTTTTTCTGTGTCATTTCTTCACAGTATTACAATGGTCTTCCTTCCTGGTCTTTTAGTGTAGCTTAGCTTTGACCAGCTCAACCATTCCTAAAGTTCCCAGATTGAGAAGTTCCAGATATAGTTGGAGGACACCAAGTTGGGAAGTTCTGAGACAACTGCCCCAGATTCCAAAATGTTTTTGAAACTAAGTTCTAGTTCAAATTATATTTCTCTTTGAAGTTGGTACTTCTAGCAAGGCATCAGATTTATAATGTAACTTTGCTTATGTTAACATTATTGGGGCATGATCTATGTAAATGTAGAATTTCATTGAAAGTTAGTCATACAGCAATATTTGCAGTGTAGAGTTACTGAGCTAAAGAGAAGGGGAAAGCAAAGCTAGATGGGGTTTTCTTGTTTTTGTTTTTGTTTTTGGTCATGCCATTATAGACAGAGGCCCACAGGGCATAATATCAAAATTACAGCGTATATAATGTACCCTCTATAACAGTAACTGTGAGAAGCTATCTTGAACTGATGAAATTAGGCTTTTGTTTCCTAAACTATTTTTCCAACAGAAATTATTAAAAAAAAATATTTAAAAGTTTATGACTCTCCCTGGGAAATCAATGAATTATACACATTGCATTTACTACCATTGTAATTTATATTGATGTAAATGCTGCCATTCTACCCTTCATAAGGAAGAATGTGTATCTAAATATAGCCCCCAATGATCATTATTTTGCTTTCCAAAGAGAAAACATGCTGAGCACTAATGTGTCATCCTGAAAGCTAACTTTTCTGGGATCATTAGTAAAATCTTTATTTTTACAAAATGATGTTATAATGTAATTGCAATTTAGGCTATATAAAGAATCAGGTCTAATTCCCCAGACGATAGAACATATTGGCTTCAGCATTGAATTGACTTCAAATCATAACCCCAAGAAATATCTACCTCTTTTTTTTTTTTTCCCTTTAGGTAGCTGGATCCATCTACAATTTTACTGGCTGTATAGAAGTTACAGAAATCAATAACCTGGGACCTTACACCTTTCCTAATGCTGTGGATAAAAACAATATTGACAGCTGCAGGTAAATCAACTTCTATGTCTTTTTCAATCAAAAGAAACTGATCCTTTACAATTCTCTAGGCTTCAGAAACTTTGTCTTGTTTTTATTTGGGCCTGAAGTACATGTACAAAAATTCTCTCTCTCTCTCTCTCTCTCTCTCTCTCTGTGTGTGTGTGTGCATGTGCGCGCGTGCGTGCGTGTGTGTGTGTGAGAGAGACAGAGAGAGACAGAGAGAGAGAGAGAGAAGAGAGAGACTTGGCCAATTAAGTATGATAAGTTATATATTTTGAGTTTCTGGCCAATGATACAAGAAAATTCAAGATTTGTTTACAAAAGAAGGAGGAGGGAGGGAGGGAGGAAGGAAGGAAGGAAGGAAGGAAGGAAGGAAGGAAGGAAGGAAGGAAGGAAGGAAGGAAGGAAGGAAGGAAGGAAGGAAGGAAGGAAGGAAGGAAGGACATCCTTGCTTGTTCTTTGGTCAAACTTTCATTATATATTTCAAGGAAAGTGAAGATGGTGTTACCCATTTAAAATGGAGTGGTTATCTTGGTGAACATGGATGGCAGGAGATGAAAGGCACTAGTATTCTCTTTTAATAGAAGCTGTTCGAATCTATTTATTTCATCTGATTAAAAAATAAGTTTGAGATATTAAGAGTGATTCTGTAAAGCAGCAGTTACATCTTTCTGAAAGTTATGTTATGAATTTGCAATTTCGGCTAAGCTATATGGCTAGTTCAGCTTTGTGGCTACTTCAGTTTTGTGCATTTATTCCTCCTACCTTCACTTGCATTGCTAGAACAATAAGAATGGTTAGATCTGAGGGGCTTGGCTGAAAAAAATGAAATGGGCCAAGGGCTTCTATAGAGATAGGCGTTCACCCTTGATTTCCACTGCTTAAAATATGTGCTTATACAGACACTGAGGAAGATTGTCAATTTTATACAATGCATCTGCCAATGATCATTTTGTAAAGTAGGCAGGCAGGGACTGAGATTCAGAAAAACAAAGGCAGTATTGATATTTGAGGATGAAATATAAAATTCATGCAAAACATATTTTTTTTCAGATGGCTTAAGCCTGAGTTACTTTATAACTCTCAACATTATTCCAACATTATTCCCATATGGCTGACATCTCATTGTATGAGATTTCTTCAGTCTTTTCCAGCTCATGTTACTTTGTGCAAGAACACAGAAATATTTGTAAATTCAGACTGTCACAGAACAAAAATCAGTGCATTTGAAATTGGTTTTCATGTCTTGTCAACTATGAATTTAGATAGGCAAATATTTAAAGACGTTATTATTTATAGCCTATAATTTTAAGAAGTAGATTTAATATATTTCACATCTTTCATTCTCTGTTCACAGCTGTGCAACAGAAATAGAATTTCATTCTCACATTTTAGGATATGTTTTATATTGTGCATTTATTATTGTTGTTAAATAAAGCCTTTACTAAAAAAAAATCCCTGCAGATTTGTTTGAAATCTCCAATGTGCTAGACAATTCTTTCAAATTACAGTATGTGCAGACCTTGACTAGTTTAATAGAAATTCTAAAACTGTTCCTGAAGTGCCAATTCTTTTATATTTTTCTGTTCTAGTAGTTTCTTTTTTTTATGATGCCAGCTTTATCACCAGTGAAATTGGGTTTGCCTGATTCAGCATTAACTGCCGTCCTATAGGTTTAAACCCATGCAAGCAAAAATCCTGTATTAAGATGTTAATTCTTGGTTTAACTGGAACTGAAGTGAAATGTTATTGTTTGCTTTTGTAGCCATGTATGACATTTAGCCTGCCATAACTGGAGAAATACGAAATTACAACAGTAGCTTCAGATTTAACAGATTATAGATAGATAACTTGCATTCTCCAAGCCTCTGATGGTATGCAATACATTTCTATAGAATTTCAGGATTGGGCCTTTTTAAGAATATAATAATAGAAGTTTCTCTGCTTTTAACCATTGCATGCATTTTTTTTTTCCAAAAAAAGAAAACATTCCATGGTTTTTGCCTGCCATCATTGCAGTAGTCCGAGCCTTCCTTCCTTCCTTCCTTCCTTCCTTCCTTCCTTCCTTCCTTCCTTCCTTCCTTTCCTTCTTTCTTCCCTCCCTCCCTTCCTCCCTCCCTCCTCTCCCCTCCCCTCCCCTCTCCTCTCCTCTCCTGTCCTTTCCTTTCCTTTCCTTTCCTTTCCTTTCCTTTCCTTTCCTTTCCTTTCCTTGCAATTTTGACATTGTCCAACTCAACTGATTCTGGAAAGTTCATAAAAACACAAAAGCCAATACCAACCTAAAACAAGGTGGACTCTGGGCACAATTTACAAACTCATGCCAACTGGGCCAAAACCATGAGTAGTAAGTGATTTCTCAAGTAATCTGACTCAATGCCATATATGGTAGGTAATAATCAGCTCCCTGAATCGCACCCAGATCCAGATTGGCCACATTGCAAATCATAGGCAGAGGCATCTCATAGGCACACTGAGGCATGCCCATCACTGCCCACGCTTTCTGGACCAGCTAGAGACTACCAGCTACAGTAGTCAAGACTCAAGATGACTAGGGCAAGAGTGTCTGAACAGCCTCCCAATCTAGCAAAGTGTGCAACTGGCACATCAGATGGAGCTGATCAAAAGCCCTCTTGGCCAACTAATTCTCATTATTCCTTAAATAAACGTAAAACAGACACACAAATTCTTTCATTTCCAATTTCTAAATAGGATTTCACCTTTCATAGCTGAAAATCTTTACACTGAATGTGAGCCTGATAAATAGTTAAGATAATTGACCAACCTGGGCAAAAAAAAAAAAAAGGGAGCAGACAATTTTAGAGCCTCAGAAATTCGCTCAAACTCTCTTTCATATACAGAATATTTCTAACCTTCTCATGGCGAGGAAGGATGCTGAGATTTTGTTTCATTCAGAGGAAACATCCATCTTCTTATCCATTACTTTTTGCTACTGTTTGTAACATGGATTTTTTAAAGTTGCATTTTAGTTCATGTGTTTATTGGTGATCAGTGGTTTGCCTGTAACAAAGTTTTCTAGAACGGCATTTCAATAAGTTGTTCCAAATGTATATTAGGGTGCAAAAACACATTGTGTGTGGAACAGAATGAAGTGTTTTGAAGAGAAATTCTTTAGAACTATTCCCATTAATCCTCATTCAAACTTTGTCTTTTCTTATTTGTTGTATTTTTTTTTATCTAGCCCCTCACAGCTATATAATTATTCTTCCAGCTTTAGTTGAAATCAAAACATGTCTATGTTCATGAGACTTTTTTTGTGTTAAGGTACAGGTTGTGAGTATATTTTAAATTCATGAATATTTAAACAGTTTGGAATTTACTCAAGTATCTTCTGCTATTTCTATAACTAGATCTGTTTGGATTTCAAAATACCAAAAGGCAAGTTGACGTTGTATGCAGAATGTAGTGAGCCTTCAGAAAAATAAGCTTTATATGCAGTTCATTAACCTTTTGAAGTCTGTTCTCATTCTTTAAAACAGTTCTGCTAAAAAAAGACAGCATATACAGTATTTCACATTGTTGGCAAAGCCATCTCTTTATTATGCACATGAATAACTTTTTTTTAAAGTACAAATGCTAAACATGCAAAACAATATTAGAAAAAGCCCATGATACACGAAGGGTATCCTCCTTTATGGCTTCCTTGTATCAAGAAGGATGCTTAAGTCAAATGTTAGGATCCGTTCCAGTAGTTTTTTCAATAGGTTGTAGGGGGCACTTAATGCTCATATTCCTTGAAATTCCAAACCCTGAGAAAAAAATAAACTGGTGATTGCTGTTTCTGATGGACAGGATTTTAAGGGAGGATCACCTTGAAGACATTATGGAAGACAAAGTCCAGGGCTGTTCCTCTCCATTTCGCAAATATCAACTTCAAACTGAATAGCTTCTCATTGTACCCACCTCTCCATTCTGCAACTTGATATTCAACCACAAAGCATTTCTTCAGAGTTCCTTCACAATGAGGGAAGGTTGTTTTTGGCGTGTTTTATCCACCCTTATTTTGGAGTTTTGAAATGTTCTTTTCTAATGCACGGTGATCTTCACAGAGATTGCATGCTATCACATTTTTTTAAGGAAGAATTTGTGCAACATTTTTTCACACATTATTTCTTTAGCATCCCTTTGTTATTACATTATCTTGCCCCTTTTCACCTGCTGATGCTTGAGAACTGCTTTTGTTGCATTCCACTCTATTTGACTTGCTATTCTTGATTTTGCTGATCTCTTTGTATATTTGTTTTAGTTACTACTCTCTTAGTAGTTCCTTCTGCTCCATGCTATTTTCTCTCTGCCTTTGTACATATTCTACCTATGTCTTCATTATTTTTTTTTCCTTTTGGCATTATTTTTAGATAAAGCAAGGCATAGATATAGGCTCAGATGTACTATATAAATATGTATGCATTGGATTGATGAAACATCCTTCTAAATCTATAGTTAAACAATACATAATATTGGTGCATTTAACTTTCTCATAATTTCTATTATAGACCATTAGAGAGTGCTACTTCTTTTGAATGATTTGCAATGCGGGGATAATGTTAGAAAAGGTGGCAGGCATAATCTTATCTTGTTTGTGAAACGTCTAGATTTAAATCTGCAGACCTTTTTTGTAAAGTATGCTTGCAAAATCATTTGGATAGTAAAACACATACATTGTACATCTAGCAACAGAAGCTTCAGAATATAGAGTGCCACAGTACTATATATACAGTACATGTCTGTATGTGCATGTCTATGTATATATGCAACATATAATCACTCACTGTCTCCTTTCTTCATGCTTTCTTGGAATGGATGCCTTAATCTTTCTAGCAGCTACATGGTTGTATATTTCCAATCACCATAAAAAGATAGCTAGGCAAAAAAAGAATGCATAACTTCAATTTTCATCTCCTTAATTATTCATAACCCACAGATAGTATATTGTTGGTTGTATTATAGTTTTTTTGTAGAAATAAAATGACCTAGACAATTTTGTGCTGGAAGCACATGTGATACATTCAGGCAGATTTTTTTTCTTTCCAGTATTATTGTTCCTTTTAAAAAAAGAATCTGATTATATTGCCATCTCCACAAAGAAATGTACAAGCTTTGATTAGTTGTCCTTGATGTAAATGAATCAAATAGTATTTTCACCCAAATTTACCAACTAACTTGATAAGAAAATCTCCTTCTAGTGGGGAGAGGATCATACTGCTATTGTCTGCCTTGTATCTGAGAAAGATGAGGAGTCTATTTTGAAAAAGGAGTAGGAAGAGAGGTAGCAACTCCAATTTGTAATTTAAAACTTTAGCAGAATGTAAAGAGATTCAGAAAAGCTGCCTGTCTAGAAACAATTGGATCAATTCCCTTTCTTTCAAATTCATTTGCGCACCTAGATAGAGACATTTTATTCTGCTCTTGGAGACATTTGCAAATTTGGATAACTTCTTATAAACAGAGACCCAATTAAAAGCAACACAATCAAAAGACTTCTCTATGAGCAATGACTTTGAGAAATTTGGCATAGCTAACAGTAAATGTTTTAAGAAACTTGGGATCAGAGTCGTGTGTGTGTGCATGTTAGCTGTTCCTAACGTTGCACTCCCCTGAACAGAGAGTTCTATTCTTGTTCCTGGGATCCTAGAAGTCTCAGCCCCAAGTGCTTCCACCACCACTGGGACACCCAAGCTGGGCGAGTGGCTCCAACAGATTCCTAGGAACAACATCTGAGCTCTCTGTCCAGAGGAGTACAATTGTAGGAACATCTAAGATCCTACACAGAACTCTCAAACTCCCAGCCTCTGATAGAGGACCTGAGACTAAGACACATACACATACACATATAAATATACATGGTAACACGTTCAAATGTTCACTTCTTTTTGTAATATTAAGTCTGGGATGGGTTTTTAATCATTTTGTTTTGTTCCTTTCTTACAGATTGTTTTAATTATTGTTTGTTTTTATATACACACAAACACACACAGAGAGAGAGATATACATACACACACATTTCTATCCCAGATGTGTGTGTGTGTGTATGTAAAAACAATGATTAAAACACACACGAACATACACATACCCATCCCAGGTGTGTGTGTGTGTGTGTGTGTGTTTGTATGGGGGGGGAGGTATGTGTAATTCCAATTGAATTTTAGGGGGAAAAGAGCCTACCCCAGATTTGAACAATTGTCCTGAATTCTATGCTTCTTGTAAACGGTGTTTGTGGTTTATGTTCATCCAATATTTCACATTAAAGGGGAATAGTAACTTTTTGTTGTAAATAAACTAATTGCTAGGGAATAAGTTTAAATAAGTGTCAACAGATGCAGTGCTGGAAGACCTGAATGACCAGGTTATGGACAGATCATCATGGAAAATAAGCTTTGTGGTCACTAAAAGTTGGCATAAACTTGATAGCATATAATGAGTCGATCAAACCAACCAGTGGTGGGATTCAAATATGTGAACAACCGGTTCTCGGGGTGGATGCCACTTCCGGAAGTCCATTCTGGGCCTGGGCAACAAAAGATTAGCTACCGGTTCTGCCGAACCGGTGTGAACCGGCTGAATCCCACCACTGAAACAAACCTGCAGTCTTCTTAAAATTGCAAATGTCCATTTGTCTCATTATCACATGCCATTGCTGGAGAACTATTAATGGCCAGGAACTAATCCAGCCAAGTACTCAAAGTATTGTTGCCTCTAAAGATGCTGCTAAAGAAAAAAAAGATGGTGAATCTTTTCCTTCTTCATTATTTCTGATGCTGCTGTGATTTAAAGGCTGGAGTGTGATTCCCTAACCAATTACACAAACCTGTAAAACCTGTTAAAATGGTTTTGTTATGCCATTCATAAATAATTAGGAAGTTCACTGCAGGTTTCCAAGATCTCCATGTCATCTGCTGCAAAAGCCTCACAATGAAGACAGAGTTGCCACTGTAATCATCCGAGTCTACTTTGCCCTAAAGCAGTGCACATTAAAGAAAATAGATAAGAATGCTAAACAACTGGAAAGTAAGAATTTGCCTTTTGAAGGTTTGTGCTTTTTCCCCACTGGTGTGTAATGTTCATCATTTTAGAAGCATACAAAGAACACAAACATCTGGGTCATGGGTAATTAATGACAGCTAAAACATTGCTTGGTTAAATATATATCTATCCTGTATTTTCTTCTTAATAAATCCTAAGTATGATTCCATATAAACTTTAGTATTATAACTTTTAGATGCATTGGCCTCAAAAGTCAATTTACCTTTAACCTGGATGGTTGATACAAATGTATACAAATATCTGTTCAAATACAAATACACATGCGCACTATATTTGTGTATATTTCTACAGTATCTTCATACTGTATATCAATACCAATATTAGTATAGATGTATCCATATAAACACAATTTGAAACAGATTTTACCGCAAGAAACTATTTTTTTATTAAATCCCTGAGAGCATCTAAATGTGCAAAGACTGTATTTGTGTATTTTTGTATATCTTCATAGTGTACATTTATATCAACATACATTGGTATGGATGTATCCATATATACACAATTTGAAACACATTTTATGGCAAGAAATTATTTTTTTATTAAATCCCTAATAGCATCTAAATAATTTCAGCACACATTGTAATCTACTGCTAATATCCTAGAGACCATGTCTTCCTCCACTGTTGGACTAATTCTTTTATTCTGATGAAATTAGTGAGAACTGTTTGCCATTTGGTGGGTTTTCCACTCCATTTCTAGCAGAATGGCTGGATAGAAAACATAAACCAGAGAAAACATCAATGTAATCCCTTTCCGATGTCAGAGCTTGAACATTTCATAGGAAGCTAGCAATTTTAAGAACCACATGCAAATCAATTTCAGCAAGATCTGCTATAAAAAAGACCATCTACCACAGGGGTGGACCACTATGGCCCCTTTAGGACCTGTGGACTTCCACTGCCAGAATTCCTGAAGCCTACAGGTCCTAAAGGGGACCTGGTCTATTAGAACAGAAAAATGGTAAATTTTCATTTTTCCAACATTGAGCAAATACAATTCTTGCTGCAGTTAATATATGTAAAATTAAATATATATACTCTTTCTCATAATTACCTACAATTATGCCTAACAAAAATAATTCTGGCTTAAACTCTATATGTTTTTTTGTCATTTTCTCTAACCATGTATGTATTCTTAACCAAAATCTTTTAGCTTTAGAGCATGTGCACCAAAGATGGTAATAAGTGCCTGGTTTTAGTTTACATTTCCAACAACTGCTTGATATATTTTTAAACATTTTTGCTAACCTCACAGGTGTTAAATGCCATCTATAAAACATTTTATATACACTGTGTTGGCCTTTTTGGCAGCTGCAACACACTGCTGGCTCATATTTAAGTGATTGTCCACTAGGACTCCGAGATCCCTCTCACAGTTACTGCTATTGAGCAAGTTACCCCCTATACTATACCTGTACATTTGGTTTTTCTTGCCTAAATGTAGAACCTTGCTTTTTTCACCATTGAATTTCATTTTGTTAGATAGTGCCCAGTGTTCAAGCCTGTCCAGATCCTCCTGTATCTTAAGCCTGTCTTCTGGAGTGTTGGCTATTCCTGCCAGCTTGGTGTCGTCTGCAAATTTGATGATTTCCCCATCTATCCCCTCGTCCAAATCGTTGATGAAGATGTTGAAGAGCACTGGGCCCAGAACAGAGCCCTGGGGCACCCCACTACACACTTCCCTCCATGTAGATGCAGTTCCATTGAGGACCACACGCTGAGTACGGCCGGTCAGCCAGCTACGGATCCATCTGGTGGTGATGCTGTCTAACCCACATTTTTCTATCTTATCAAGTAGTAGGTTGTGATCTACTTTATCAAATGCCTTACTGAAGTCCAAGTAAATTATATCCACAGCATTCCTCTGATCCACTAATTTTGTCATTTGGTCAAAAATGCAATAAGATTTGTCTGGCATGATCTGTTTTTGACAAACCCATGTTGGCTTTTAGTAATGACTTTGTTTGTCTCTAGGTGTTCGCTGATTCGTTGTTTGATTATCTTTTCCAGAATCTTCCCAGGTATTGAGGTCAGGCTGATAGGTCTGTAGTTTCCTGGGTCCATTTGTTTTCCTTTTTTGAAGATGGGAACTACATCAGCTCTTTTCCAGTCCTCCGGTAGTTCCCCAGTGCTCCAGGATCTTTGAAAAATATAGTTCAGTGGTTCTGAGATCACATCTGCCAGTTCCTTGAGAACCCTGGGGTGTAATCCATCTGGTCCTGGTGATTTGAACTCGTCTAGGCTGTACAGGTGCTCACTTACCGTTTTCTTGCCTATCTTAACTTGCGTTTCTATTCTGTTTTTTATGGCACTATTTTTGGTCGGTTGGTCTGTTTTTTCCCTTTGTGTCTTTTTAAAGCTTGCTCTTGGTTGCTCTACCAGTTTCTGAGGGTTACATGACCAGGAACCAAAAGGGAAGGACCTGCTAGGTCAGTCCTTTATACCACAAGCCCTCTTGTCCCAGCTTCCTTTAGAACAGGAGGACCAAGAAGAAATGTCCAAGGTCTTGCTTAAACTCCACGGTTTCCTTGCTTCCCGATCCAGGAAATACAAGAACTGAAAGGTTGTGAATAGGTGATAACATTGCTTTGAGAAATAAGATAAGATCAAATTATTCTTTCAAATGAAGAAACTCCAGACTATAGTATAGTAAGATCTTTGAGTCAAGACATGGTCTTATAAAGTAGTATATTTCTGGTGGCTGTATGGAAGCTTCCATGTAGTTCTCCTGACCGCAATAGAGAAATGTTCACTGTTGACTTTATTGGTTTTCTCCCCTCCCCCCCCAAACCTCTCAGTAGGGTCTACAGCCTAGTAAGCTCCAATCCAAGCACTTACCTAGTCGGATCTTGCTCAGCATTCTCAAGATCACCCAATGTCAGCCTATGTTGCCATTTGCTTTGACCTAATCGCACGAATGGATTCACTGAAGTCAGTTAGATTTCTCTTAGCATTTTTTTTTTAAAAAAAAAAATACGAGATTTCCTGAAATGTATAGCACTGTAGTTTTTAACAAGCCTGTTTCACTAATATCTTTCATTTTGGAGAGAAAGACTACAAAGTGCGTGTCTTTGTGTGTGCAGCTGTGAGTGTGTTGGGAGACAATCCATTTCTGTCCTACACATGGGAAGAGCCCAGTGAGCATTTCCACAGCACCGGCGTCTCCACTTCTTCCAACAAGCAACTTGAAACTGTCTCCAGTTTGGTGATCTTGAAATTTAGAGAACACTATGAGCCAAACAGTGCTAGTCCCCCCCCCTCCCATCCCTCAGAAGAAGAAAACTTCTCCTCCACAAACAGTGCAGAAATGCAAAGATGTTTTCTTTGGGGGCCTTCATTTGCCTATGGGGTGGGTTCATTTGGGAATCCCATCTTTGTAACTCGCTGTTTGCTAGAGAAGGGCTTGTTTGAACAGCCTGAGTCATGTAGTAGGGATAAAGAGTGACTTTTGGGAGATTTTCATTGCTACAGTGAAGAAAACATTTCTGCCCACAAATCTGGTCCTGTGGCTTCTGGTATTGATAAATAAGTGCATGATGCTTTTTTGAAACGAAAGGTGAAAACTACCAACACCTTGCATGCAAATATTTTTTTCTTAATTTCTCAAGATTGCTGTTTTCAAATTAGGCAAATGGTCATTTCCCTCCCCCACTCCCTATATCTGTAATCCACCATACTCCAAATTTTGTTTTTCAAGTGTGATAACAACTGTAATTTAGAAATACGGTATTCCACTGCCCCCTGCAGCCTGAATATGTTAACATAAAGCTTTCTGAAGGAATAAATCTCTGATTTTCTTCCCTTTGTTCTGGGTTTTACAAACCTGTCAAGAGGCCTAGGATCCAAACATTTTTTAAAATCTATTTGTACATACGATTATCTAAGTATTATAAAGGGCTACGAGCTTATTATTAGAAAGCCAAAGAGGCAATAAATACAGTGGACATAGCACTCCTGTGATTTGTTTAAGCAAACCTATGCTGTTTAAATCACTTGAACTGTTAGGCTGTTTTCGCCGGAAATATTTCACCAACTATGGCCAAGTCTTTGGCTGAACTGTTGGCAAAGAGAGGACAACAAAAGGATGAAAAAGGAATGAATTTAAAAGGAAAAGCACATGCTGTACCACTGAAATATGCCACAAAACTCCATAGGACCTCTAAATAGGGAAAATAATTTGCATTTCCTGCTAATTAATTATCTGCTGGATTTTTGCAGCCCAGCTCTGGTAGCTGCATCTTGGTGTAAAGGCATCTAATGACATGCATAGGCCATATTATGGCACATTCATTCTCATACTCACAGGAGAATAACTTCTCCCGAGATTCCTCTCAATTGATTTCAATAATCTTGAAACAGATGGGGAGATAAAATGAAGCATTCTTTCCCCGTGCAAATAATACATTGTCCCAGAAGATCCTTGTGACTATTGAAAGAGAATTACATTTTATGGAATCAAATTGAGCAATTCCTATTTACCATGTGCATAGATATATTTACTCTCTTGTTGCGGGCTGGGGAGTGGAAGCTGCCCTTGAGCTATTCATGATTTAAATGAATGACTCCTTATTAAGCCATGGCTCTGGTGGGAATATTAAGGAACCATCTAGAACACGGGTTTCAAACTCGCCGCGTCACGTGACGTGTCGTGACGTATCGCGACTTGTTTTGCATTGTCGGAGCTGGGGTGGGTGCGGCCTCCGCATGATGTAACCAGCCCGCGGGCCGACAGTTTGACACCCCTGATCTAGAAGAACCTCATGTGTTTTTTCTTTCCCTACTTCATTTGTGAAGTTCAGGTTGGTAGAATGAGACTGTATTACAGTATGCGAATCATCAGTGCAGAGATCCCTTCCTTACTATTGAATACAAAGGTCTTCTGGTACATTACCTAAATAAAAATGCTAATATAAAAGGAAATAGGTCTTCACAATACAGTGAGGAAAAAGATGAAATATTAACTTCATATTAAAGATAAAGCATATCTATCTTAAAATGAAGCTATGAAGGCTAATGACGAAGGAAGGAAGGAAGGAAGGAAGGAAGGAAGGAAGGAAGGAAGGAAGGAAGGAAGGAAGGAAGGAAGGAAGGAAGGAAGGAAGGAAGGAAGGAAGGAAGGAAGGAAGGAAGGAAGGATATGTAAAGGTCAGGCCCAAGGACTGTTCATTATTTTTTGTTCCTTAATTTGTCCCTGAGTTAAGAAAACCAATCCCTGGCAAAATCACCAGGTGAGGTTCTTGTAAGAATGGGTGTAAAATGGTCTCAGCTGATCATTCCTTTCTTTTCTTATGAGCAGATGACAAGCAGTGCTCTCAGCAGAAGCCTCATCTTGGGTGGCAGTATTTGAAGAGATAAGCCAAGGGATATTAAATGCAACATCAGTTGATCAGTTGGCAGATTGCCTTAAAGGGAATGATATGAAACAAGTTGCCAGAATTAAGGAAATTCAATTAATTGTAACCTTAAATAGATGTGTTCCATTTTTGGTTCATTATTAAAATTATTTCATTATCAGGTATGCTGCAGTCTTAAGTGTAACCATTCTGAGCCCTATTTCAATCTGGGAAAATATAAAAGTGCTAGTAAGGAGTGCTGTTTGCTGTCGGTTTATATTCTGGTGTCTTGCCTGGCAGTTTTGGATTTGGCCTGATCTATGATTGTCACATTTTTCCAATTGAAACTATGGTTAAATCTGTCTATATGTTGTGAAATTAAAGAATTTTCGTCATGCCTTTTGACTGCCTGTTGGTGTTCATAGATGCGTTCTACAGTTTTCTGCCTGTTTGTCCTACATTGTGGTTGTTGCAATTCTTACATTGTATGTTGTAGATGACTCCTGTTTTTTCTTCTGGGGTTGCTTTGGGTTTGCTTAGGATGTTTTGAAGGGCTTTAGTTGACTTATGTGCAATGCTGATTCCATGTGGTTGTAATAGTCTATTTGCAGTTTCTGAGATATTCTTGATGTATGGCAGTGTAATTCTTTTTAGGATTTGTGTTGGTTGTGTTACATTGGGTTGAGAGGTCAAGGACTTTATGATGAAGTTGCCTGGGTATAAACTGACAGCAAACAGCACTCCTTACTAGCACTGATGATATTACCTAGTTAGGGTAATGAAACATCTGCAAGAAAACAAGCAAGCTCAGAGAGCACCAAGGACCCCTCATTTCAACCCTGAGTTACAAATATTCTCCTTCATTAATAATAGTTTTTTTGTTTTGTTTTGTTTTTTGACTCAGTATGAATCAAGCTACTATGCAGACTATGTTTATGGTTTAGTATAATATTTGAAACCAGAAAATGAAATAAACATGGCTTGCCACAATATATGAAGCCAGCCAAATGTCATCTCCCTTCAAATAAATTCATTTCTAGATAAAGAGAAGCTGCAAAATCATCCTCTCTACCTTTTTTTCCTATCCATCAGCTATGCCATCTAGCTGTAGCAATTGGTTCATATGCACAAATGTTAGAAATTTTGTTTATATAAAGCACCACACAGAGCAAACAAAGAGTACAGACACCATGTGCTTTACTGCCCAACTATATATCTGTAACAGGAAACAGGAAACTCTAGTCAGAATAAAAGAGCATAGAGTATATACCAAACTTGTAAATACTGCCATCTACTGGCTAAATACTACTGTAGTTGCTGCATAGAAATACATTCCAACAACGAACTATCAATGGTTAGGAAAAGGTCTGCAGCTATTCAGAGAAGTATTTATGAAGTTTTTCATCAGTTCTAAACAGTTTGCCACCTCAGATTTAAGCTGGTTGTATGTTCTTTTTCAGACTATTTTAAAGGGGAGCCCCACATGTCATGCATGAAATGTCTTTGATCATTAAACTCTAATATTGAGTCTGTGGTGAATGTTTTTCACCCAGAAGCCACATGATAACCAATTGGAGACCTACACAGAGTTCCTTTGAGTTGACAGAGAAATATACTGTAGCCTTCACTTTCCTGCTTGGCTTGACATTGCAGGTAGTTCTCAACTTACAATCATTTATTTAGTGACTGTTCAAAGTTACAACAGCACTGGGGAAAAGTGATTCGTTCAGACTTACGACCATTGCAGCAATCCCCATGGTCACACAATCAAAATTCGGGCACTTGGCAACTGACTCATATTTATGACAGTTGCAGTGTCCCAGGATCATGTGGTCACCTTTTACCACCTTCTGACAAACAAAGTCTATTGTTAGGATTCACTTAACAATCAGATTACTAACTTAACAACTGCAGTGATTCACTTAACAACTGTGGCAAGAAAGTTTGTAAAATGGGGCAAAACTCAGTTAACTTAGTTTGTTTAGCAACAGAAATTCTGGGCACAACTGAGGTCATAAGTTGAGGACTACCTGTACAAGCAACTTCTTATTTATTATATATTCTCCTCCACAGGTTGTAGTAACTTTTAAAACTCCTCTACATTTATCAGAATTTACCTAAATGTTCTGTTATTGCTAGAGGCTTCCAAGTCATTTTTCATCACATTTTTCATCCTATCAATCAAATTCCTTTCTCTTTCATAAATAGCAACATTGTTCAGCACAGTTGGCCAGAACTAGAAAGTACACCTCCAGATCTCTTCTTCCTTGGCAATTAGTGAAACAAATATTGCTTTGGTCATTAATGCTTACCATATTCAGCCAAATACATTGAAATGTGGAGTGAAAAACATGTTCTGGATCTGGAATCTCTACATGAAAAATTGCTATTGAGATAGTGTAGAAATATTTCCCTCCCTACATTCTTTTGTGTTCTCACACTCAAGCTTCAATTAATTTTAGAGTTAGCTATTCTGAGATGGAAAATTCTGGATGATTATTAGATGCCAGCAAAGCTTTACAGACGTATGTATCTCTTTACTACTCTCATAGCAAATCATCTGAATTTTTTAGCCCTAATTAAATTTGGAACCCCAATTTGATTCTCTTCTTCCAGTGACTTTTGTTCCTAAAAATCCACCAAATCTTCAGCTTCTACAGTATTTAAAAAAATCCCTTGTAAAGAATTGTGCTTACCAGGGTTTGCCTACTCCCAGTTTGCCAAATTGCTTTCAATATAAAGATCACATTTTGGTACAAACGGCCACCTGGCGTTTATAGGATGTGGCTGATGGTTGTTTCCTTCTGTCTCCGTCTTTTCCTCTCCCTGTGGAAAGTTACAAATTGTTCTGATTGCCCTCTTGTTGAAAAAGTGACATATAAGCTTACAGTTCCATGAACACGATTAGCAGTTCTTTGGAACAAATGAATTGTAAAGCTCTGGTCCAGTGAAAAATTGCTTGGAACAATTTTTTTTTTGTCCTATAGCAGACAGGACAAAACGAATGACAAAGTAAGCTATATTTGCCCCAGGGGGGTCACACTTATATGGCTCATTAGCCAAATGAAGGATTCTGATAATGATTATTCTCTGCAGATTGGCACAAATGGTTGGAAAAGAAAGTTTTTTTTCCCCACCATAAGCTTTAATTAAAATTTCCATACAGAGTTTTCTTCAGTTGCCTAAGTTACAAATATGAACTGTCAGCTTGATCGAAAGTCAGTGGGACTCATTGCCAGATAAGTATGCATAGGATGATGACCCAGAACAATTAAAAAAAAAAAGAATAAACTTACAAAGATGAAAAAAGCATAACAAAGTTTGCTGGTTTAAAAATGCAGAAATTAAACATAGTGAGATTTGTCAACGGTTGCTGTATTAAATTCAAAGCACGAACAGGAAGAATTGGACATGTAATTTTAAAGAACTGTATCAGCAGGCCTGCATAATAAGAATGGAATCATCCCTGTGTTTACATAAAAAAAAAAAGTTGAGTGAAATTGATGTGATTTGTGTGGATGCCAGAAAAAATCCATTCAATATTCTCTCCCCACCCTATCTGGTGACCCTATTCTTACCTGAAGACAATAAACAGGGGTTGATCTCATTTTATTGTTGAAAGAATGATAATCAGCCCAGAAATCTCAGCAAAGTTTGTAACTGACTGGGGATTTTAACTTTTTTTATTTTATTTTATTTTTACATACAATGGGAAGTGCAGTTCCAGATTCATTTCCACTACTGAGGCTTTGGACAACAAACATGGCATCTGATTAAAGCCTATCTATTTTGAAGCATTGTAGGCACATGATATAGTCTGTGTCCCAGGAAACTCCAAGTATCTTTTTGGAATTAAATCAAAGTCCCCACACAGCCATAATATTTAGTCCACTATTCACTTTTTACTCTGACCTCCAGCTTCCCCCCATCTTCCATATCTGGGCATACAAAAAGCTGGAGGATCTTGGATCCACCAGTAGTTACTGAAATGCAGTTCCATGCCATTCCCTATATTGATTAAAGTTGCTGAGGGTTGCAGTTGTACAACTTTGTGAGAATCACAAGCTGCCCATATAATGCAAACTCCATTAGATGCAGACATTTCTTATTCAAGCGGACTACTGGAGCTTAGCTAAACTCTACATCCTGTGCTGTAAAAGAAAATATCCGAATGGGATAGAGGTGGAAATACAGTCTATTGATCCTTCAACAGAATGACAATTCAGCTGTAAAATAGAGGGGTAAAAAAAATACCTGCATGGATTTAAGGATAATTAGATGACTTTTTAGGATAATTAGATGACTTGTAGTATTCTCTTCAATCTTCTAGATACTTTCCAGAAAAAAAATAAGTTTCCTAGATAAAGAACCAACTATAACAACGATGTAACTTTTTTCCTATCAGAGATAGCTTTTTAACTTTTTCTAGGGAATCTTGGGTATTATGGAAAATGAGATTATAAAAGCAGATGACAAGAGATGACCAGAACAACATTCTGTGCTGCTAATTTAAGAGTGCTGGTCACTATTTTGTTATGTTCTCTCACATCAAAAACTATGTGTGTAACTCTCATTGTCCTATTAAGTTTCCTGATGTGTGCATGTGGGTGAGAGAAAGAGAGACAGAGGAATATAATTCCCCAAAGGGTTGCTCAATTATTGCTGAAAAATTCAAGAGCTCTCCTAACTGGCTTAATTATATGAATGATTTGTCCTGAAAGGAAAAAAATATATTTGCCCAGTTCTTATGTCAGTTATAGGGTGTGGAGTCTACCAGTTGAACTGCCAAAACTCTTCAAGAGGGCCCAACTCTTTACAATACAGCCACTTCAATTCTATAGTCTCAGTAGCTCAGGAAGACATCTGATTCTTGGAGAGGAAAATATATGTTTTGGGCAATCTGTTCTAAACACTCACATTTCTATTTTTGGAAGAACAATAATCTGTCTGCCTGTTTCAAGGACATGAAAGATATTTGCCCTCAATTTTCTACATGGCATTACATGAAGCAGAACTCTCTTGTCTGATATTTTAAATCTAAAAGTCTGTACACTGTATCAGTCTGATCAGCACTGTTAGATGCATCAGTAGATTGGTGATGATTGATGAACCTCCCGTAATCTAGCTAGCTGAACAACATTTTCTTTAGCAAGCATTAATTTTCTTCCCAATAGCTGTAGAAATAAGTGCCAGGTTTTCTTACATAAATTTTGTGCTGGTTACAGGAGCCAAATTTCCATCAGGTACAAACATAGATTACAAGCATCTGTTCCTGTGATTACAAATTTGATATAAAGCAGCTTTTTTTCATTCTGTAAGCAAATCTTAGAGAGGCTCTGCAGAATGCCAGAACTTTGCTTTTTTATCTGGTACAGCTGTTGCATGTCACTTTTATAAAGAAATGAGATGTTAAAGTCATCAAATATTTTATATTGAAGTTTAAATTTCAGCAGCTTAAATGAAACAGGTTTGAGGCTATTTAATATTGCTCGCTATAACTCAAGCATCACAGATTCTTGGGCTAAATTTGCACAATATACTTAACTTGGTTGTTAAATTAACCACTTGTTGGGTTGGCATAATATACCAAATAATATAATAACCAAAGGGGCTGGCTTTGCACTCCATTCTAAGCCCCCCAAAATAACTAATATTAAATCTGTAGCGTTGTGCTAATACACCCACTACATCTCAATCAAATCAAATCAAATGTGTTTGATGAACAGTCAACTTCTGCATTTAAAAATAATGTACAAGACCACAATATTTGGTGTATAGAGAAGATCTTTCTATCTTTTAAAATATTGAAATATTTCAGTTTTCAGACCCAGTTAAGTAGCAGTACATGGTAAATATGAACTGATCTCAGAAAGTTAAGCAGGATCAAACTTGGTTAGTACACAGATGGGAGAACATGAGATAATAATAGGGCTGTAGGTTTGACTAGGAAGTGGTACATACAGGACGAAAGCAGTGGAAAACCAATCTTTTCATGTGGCCAAAAACACTACATGGGTGTATGTGCTGGTTTTAACAGGCTTTCTTTAACTGGCTTTGCAGGATTCATTGCCATGCCATGCCTCTAGCCATCAAACAGTTGATCACCACACCAGCTGTTTTGGTTTTGCTGTCCTCTCAACCAGCTCACAAATTTCCAGAAAAATCTAACAATCTTATAAACTGGTACAATTCAAAGAAGACTTTTTAGTAATTTTTAGATTTTCTTGACTGTTTGGCTGCAAGGCACATTAATGTTGGACTCCAGCCAGACTGACAGTTGAACTCATTCAAGGTATCTGATAAGATATATGTACTGCAGATATTAGAAAAAAATGTTTAATAGCTACTGCAAACTCTACAACTCAAGTACAATCTCTGGGTTCAAATTCCATATTATATTGGACTTGAGAGCAGTAGTGGATGACAATTGGGATTATTATTATGGATTTTGATTTAATGGTTTACATTATATTTAATATTTCATTAGCGTAATTTTGATTGGTTATGCTAAATTCAAAGTAGTACATACCGTACATTTTTTTGTGTTGAAAGACTTGTATTGCATATAGACTTCTTAAGCTTGCATTAAATATGTTGCTCTAGAGGTGAAGAGTTCTGTTACCCCATGGATTGCTCAGTATATGTCTGAATAGGCATGTTCAAGCAGAATGGACATGCTCTGGGTCTCTTTATGAAGCAGTACCATACAATGGAATCCAGGAGATGTGTCTTCTCTGTTCCACTGCTTTTGTCCTGTATGTACTACTTCCTAGTCAAACCTACAGCCCTAGAATTATCCCATGTTTTCCCATCTGTGTACTAACCAAGTTTGATCCTGCTTAACTTTCTGATATCAGTCCATATTTACCATGTCCTGCTACTTAAATGGGTCTGAAGACTGAAATATTTCAATATTTTAAAAGATAGAAGGATCTGTTCTCTGGAATAAAATCCAGATGGCCCTTACTTTGACTGCCTTCTATAAATTCTTAAAGATTTGGCTGTTTCCCCAAACCAGGATATTCAGTAATGTATGATGGTTTATATGTTGGATGGGGATAGGGATTTCACATCAGACTTCAGCAATATATTATTGCACTATTGATAATGGTTGTTTATTTTATTTATTATGTTCCTGTTCTTTTAATTTTGTCACCTGCTCAGAGTCATGTGCTGATGTGTGTGGTCATATAAGTCTTTTAAATAAATAGAAACTAAATAGGATCCATTCCTTCAATGTTCTGGAGATCAATGAAATTATTTTCTGTACTTTGACCATGACCAATTTCAATAAATATTTTATCCCAACATAAAACTATAACTCCAGTCTGGTATACCCGCTAAGGCACCAGGCTAGAGGGATCATGAATTCTAATTCCACCTTAGGCACAAAATGGCTGGATGGCTCTGAAGAGTTGCTACTTCTCGACCCCCGGAAAAAGGCAAGAGCAAACCATTTTCAAAACTCTTGCCAAGAAAGCTGCGAAGACTAATTCAAGACTGACTTGAAGGCATATGCACAAAAACCTCAAGTTGTGCATAGATAGAGAGCCAGTTTGTTCTAGGTTAAGAAGCCAGGCCAGAAACTGGGAAACTGTGAGTTCTAGTTCAACCTTAGGCATGAAAACTGCCTGGATGACTTTGCGACAGACACTCTCTCTCAGCTCTAAGAACCAGGCAATGATGTTTGCCAAGAAAACTGCATAGACTTCTTCAGACAGTTGCCAAGAGTCACACTCAATTATACAGACAGACACAGACAAACAGATGGTCCAAATATCTATACACCGTTAAAACTGTTGTTCCCATTACCTTTAACTGGGTGAGATGGTGAATGTAGGGCAACAATTTTTTGAACCAAGATATCGCAAATGGACTAACTTACAGAATGCATCCAAATTCAGGATCCATGACTCCCATAGAATTGAAATTTGGTAAATTTTATAACGCATACCGTAAAGCAGTTTATGACATTATACAAAATATCGTAAAACATTTCCTGTGCTGATGTTTGAGTCTGCTATACAGTTCACTTGGGTTATTTTCAAGGCAGATCCATCTCTGAATGTATCCCAACTTTTCTAGTGAAAGCAGCACATTAGAAGTTCTGTCATTGTTGAAGGTATTGAGCAATCCAGTAAGGAAATATCTCTGAAAGGTTGAGCCAATGGGACACGGGTTGTCTATCATACCCTATATTGAAGTGAGAGCTGGATTCAAACACCCTTTTAGATTTCTTCACCTGTTTTCTAGGCAGAGAGATATTATCTCAGTTCCATATCAAGGCAGGTCTATCCCCTGACCACCAATAGTCACATTGCTACTAAAAAGGCTCAGTGGGAGGAATTCCCTTATAGCAATAGCAATACCACTTAGACTTACATACCGCTTCACAGTGCTTTACAGCCCTCTCTGAGCAGTTTACAGAGTCAGCCTGTTGCCTCCAACAATCTGGGTCCTCATTTTACCGACCTTGTAATGATGGAAGGCTGAGTCAACCTTGAGCTGGTCAGGATCGAACTCCAGGCTGTGGGCAGAGTTAGCCTGCAATACTGCATTCCAACCACTGTGCCACCTATGATGCCATCCTTAGCTGTAACTGCAAGGTGAGGAATAAAACTTGAGTGTGGATTGCTGGAGTAATTATTATATTAAATAATGAAAAACATGTTCCTTCCTCTTGGTCAGTTTTTTATTAAGTAAGGGCAAGGACACCATGCTCCAACCACAACAGTTAATCTGAAATTCTCTTTCACTCAACTGAATTAGAACTAGCAGAAGAAGAAGAAATAATAACAATTAAGGGAACATTTCTTTGCCAAGCACTAATCCCAACAATACATGCCATCATTTTTCTCTCTCTTTCTAACAAATAAGCCTTTTTATGCAGTCCTTGAGGCAGCTGAACAACATTATTTTAGCACTGCAGAGAGATGCCCTGCTTCCCCTCTCCCCCAAACGCCAGTCAAGAAGGATGAGACAAGAGAAAAAAATCCTTCACAGGCTAATTTTTTTACCTTGCTTAAAGTCAAATCAAGCTTGTCTGATAGGATTTTTTTTTTCCTGGTGCCTTGCTGAAGCTTCTAACACCTCAATTACTAAATGACTTTTAAATGTTTCTGAGCTCTTTATTTAAATAAGTGTTTTAGTTAAACTGTTTGGAGTCAGGAGTATTACTTATTCATAGCTGTTGGCATGAATGCTATTTAGTTGCAGATGTTTGCTCCATTAATGAGTTTGCAGGAACATTTTCTCCACAGCAAACCAAAGGGAGTGATGGAAAGGAGACTAACATAACCAGCAGTGGGGCACCTTTGAAAGGAAGGCTCTGAGAACAGGTGGGCCATAAGATGCAGTTGAGACATGCATTAGGGAGGCTGAAGGGAGGCTAGAATTTCTCTTCTGCTCAAGCTAACCTCAATTGCATCCTCCACAACAGGATTGAGAAAGTAAAGCTTACCCTATTAAGGTGGAGAAAATGGGAATGGAATGGGCTAATGTTGCTTTCTTTGGAGCCTCCTAAACCCCACATCAGTCTGAATGTGTAAGTAGCCGCCATTGCTAGAACTAAGCTGTCGCCTTAGACCAGGGCTTTTCAACCTGTGGTACGCGTACCACTTGTGGTACATTAACAAGTGGCAGGTGGTACGCAGCCCTGCCTAGCCAAGTGTAGTGGGGGAGGGAAAGAGCCAGCGCAGCAAGGACTTACTGTGAAAGTCCTCTGGAGCTTGGCTGGGGCGAGGCAAAGGCCCCAGGCTCACTTCTGCTCACCCTCCCCCATGAGAAAGGAGGAGGAGGGGGGCAGAGACAGGAGAGGGAGAGAGAAAAAAAGAGGCAGCCTTGGGAGGAGGTGGAGTCAGCTCTAGCTGCACCGAAGGGGGAGGAGGAGGGTGGGGAGAGAGGAGAGGAGAAATCATCAAGCAAGCCGGCCAGCCGGCCATGAGCCAATCTACAACTGCTGTGGCAGCCACCTGTGCTGGCAGCAACAAACAGGCAAGAAATGCAGCAGGGGAGGGGTTGCCCTCCACGAGGAATGAAGAAAGGTAGCATCAGCTGGAGGTGAGACAGAAGGAGGGAGGGAGATGGAGAGTGGAAGGATTCTTATGTACTTTTGTGACTTTGAAGTTCTGGGATTTGTGCAATGTGGGCTTTGTGTTCTTAAAGAGTGTTTGGCAATTTCTATTTGGCTGATGGCTCATGTCTTGTGTTAGCTTCTATTGCTCTGCTATTGTTAGCTGTAAGTTTTGCTGCAAGGGATTTTGAAGTATTTTTCTCCTGAATGGATTTTGCCTGTGGAGCCATTTGGGGAGGCTGCCTTAGCCGGCAACCAGTACTTATTTACATTTTTTTCTTCCTTAAGTGCTGGCTGTGCTCCTTAACTTTCATTTCTAGCCAGTAGTTAATTCTTAAAGGGGAATGTGCCTTTTTAAGCTAGTTCATTCAGCAGTTTGTCTTTTCTGTCTCTGGAGGCTTTTCCTTGTTTGATGAATATATGGAAGAGAGAAAATATGGGGGGAGGGGTTCAAATTCTTCCTTCAGAAGGAGATGGGAATGAGAAAGAGGGAGGCAGGGAAGGAAGGAGGGAGGGAGGGACTTTACTTGTCAAAAGGTTGCAAAAGGGGATTACATGACCCTGGGACACTGTGACCATCATAAATATGAATCAGTTGCCAAGCATCCAAATATAAATCACATGACCCTGGGCATGCTTCAATGGTCATAAGTGTGAAAAATGGTCGTAAGTCATTTCAGTGCAAATGCAACTTTGAATAGGTATTTCTTTTTTGGTCATCAAGTTTTTGACACCTTGCTAGGTGGTACTCGAATATTACCATATCCTAAAAGTGGTACAGTCGGTGAAAAGGTTGAAAAGCCCTGCCTTAGACTACCAAAATGTTGGGTAATAATTCTCTGTTGAAATCTAGCTTGCAAATTCTCAAAAGTACTTCTTCTGCTTTGTAATATTGTGCTCAGGGTGTTTAAGAATTTCTTTTGAATTTCTCATGAAGTTGCAGTGCACGTTGCAGTGCACTTTGTGCCTCAGGTGGAACTAGGTTATTTCTTAGTGGAAGAGATGGAGGATGCCACTGTTGGGGTGGATTTCGTTTAAGCATCCTTCCCAATTTACTAGTCTGCAAAAAAGAAAAAGGAAATCTAGTAGCAAGAGCTCTTTTTGAAACAAACAAAGGATTCAGTTCAAATCCCCATTCATCAGAGGAGAAGGAGGAAGAATAATAGATAAATAGATAATAGATAGATTTAAACATAGCATTAAATTGTGTAGCTCTAGATTTAGCAGCATTTGAAATGGCTGCTTCCTGGAGTTTATTTTAATTACCATTCCTTTCTTCTTCATTTTTGTGATGTCTTGGGATTGTATGAGCCCCTCTGAATTTCCACCAGAAAGGTAGAGCATGTTTTAAACGAATCAGGTGTTATTGTCTATCGCTGCTTTACATTAACAATCCCATGTATGTCTGTGAGGATGTATCCAGTGGGGCATACTGCCTGCTAAACATGAATAGGCAAAGAAAGGTATAGATGAATGGTTTTGTATCTCTAATAGCTGCTCATTATTGTGCTTAAATGGCCACTGGTTCTTTATCACAGAGAGGCTTTCTCCAGAGTATGTAACAAAACATCACTTCATAGAATGAAAGCAATGCCTCTGGTCTTTAAGGTAAATAAACATTGAAACCACTTTATACCTATGCAGATTTATTCAGTGCCTGAAACTCCTGAAGACACCTGTTGGTGTTCATGTGTTTTTGGTTTGATAAGGCCAGCTCAGAATGAGCACATTCCTGGATTCCATGTACTATAATATTTTTATAATCAAATACAAATGATTTTGTGTGCATGAATGGACACTAAGGGAGGAACTGCACTTCAGACATGATAGAAAACCTAGAGCTTGGAAAATGGGGACCATTGAATGCGAGTACTTGATAGCCCTGGTCTTTGCTGAACAATGTCCCACTGAACCCAGCAGGGCTTTTGTTATTAAGTTAATGCTGGAAGTGGAGGGAGAGACATGCAACATGGAAAATGATTTATTGTGAGCCCCAAAGAAACAAACAAACATGTTCTGGAGATACTTGGCCAAGCTATTTCAGGTGGGCCACAGATCAGAAAAATACCAGCCCATCCTTCTTCCCTTCAACTCTATCATTGCTAATGTTCCAGCATGCTCAGCTCTGCTTTTTCCAAGATCTTCTCTTTGCACTCTCTCTCTCTCTCTCTCTCTCTCTCTCTCTCTCTCTCTCTCTCTCTCTCTCTCTCTCTCTCTGTCACTTATGTTGTTTTTTTACAGCAGTCATTAAGTGAACCAATAGTTCTCTATTGACGCAGTTTTGCTGAAAATTGGAAGTAAATGCTGGTTTTGGCAAAACTGTCATAAAATATGGTCATGTGACTGCTGGGGGTGAATCTGGGATGTTAATACTCCTGAGATATGTCTGGAAGAACTTCAGATGGTCACTGAACAACTTATTATAAGTTGAGGACTACATATATTTTTAAAATAGGCTTTGAATTAAAAAAAAACAGGGCACAGATCCAATTCCATACTTCCTATAAACTGGTAACAAGCTACGTAAGTTCTTCCAATGTTGTTGAATTCTTGTTAACATCAGACCATTCAAACAGATCAATGGTAGAATAATAGGAGCCACAATCTGAGATTTCCATGTTATCCATCCCTGGAATAAGGGGTTTCAGGAGCCTTATTCCCAGCAGTTGATACTGAGTTTTTCTAACATACTATTATTGATTTCATTATTTTATGTTAGGGTTGACTTCCTTTATAATGCCTAGATTTCCTGAACATGAGAGGAAGAATAAAAAATCTAATAAAATAAAATATAAAATTCTGTCTCTGAATCACAGATTTCCTGCCTATGAAAAGAATGCAGCAGCTCTCTTGGGTCCCAGCCCTGATTCAGTCAAGGCAGTTTTGACATCAACTGCTCTGCCAGCTTTATTCTCAGTCTGCCAAGAGGGCTTGTGTCATAATGGAGGAAGTTGCCACCAGATTAATCTTCCTGATGGCCTGGCCTCATTTCGGTGTGACTGCGCTCTTCATTTCACTGGGCGTTTCTGTGAAAAAGGTAAATGTTTTTCTTTTGGCACCCATTTTGGTTTAGAATAGTGTTTCACCTATTTTCCATATTAATTCCTAAGATGTAGGTCTTTATATATTATTATCTGTATTAATACACAAATACAAACACACAAAACACTCAGGTCAAAAATGTCTATAACATACTTCAAATACACATGTTGTCCCTTCTACTTCTAAAAGAGAAAGCATCTCTGACAGAGAGAAAAGTATAGAATATTATGTAAACATCATTATAGGAGTTTATAAGATTTTTAAAAGACTTTGGAGTATTTAATTTTTAATAGCGCTTGGTTCATTATTCTTATGCATGTCTAACACAACAGCCTCTGGTTTACTTTGTTTACTAAATCTTGTTCTATTACAGAATTTGTACATGAATGTAGGGGGAAATTGTGTGTGTCAGCATGAAAAGAAAGCATGTTATTTGTTTGTTATTTTGGAAGTATCTGTCTCCTTGTTGAATCTCATTAAGAAGTATACATGGAGTAAATGTGTCTGCTTATACAATTTTGACCTAAGTATTTGCCTTATAGTCATATACTGTATATTATTGAGTTGAAAAAAAAAGTGGTATACAGCAAACAATACAGGTAGTCCTTGACGTATGACCACAATTGAGCCCAAAATCTCTGTTGTTAAATGAGACATTTGTTAAGTGAGTTTTGCCCCATTTTACGATCTTTCTTGCCACAGGTGTTAAGTGAATCACCACAGTTGATAAGTTAGTAAGACAGCTGTTAAGTGAATCCAACTTCCCCATTGACTTTGCTTGGCAGAAGGTCACAAAAGGAGACCACATGATCTTGGGACACAGCAATGGCCATGAGTCAGTTGCCAATCATCTGAATTGTGATCACATGATCGTGGGGATGCTACAAAGCTCGTAAGTGTGAAAAAGGTCGTAAGTCACTTTTTTCAGTGCCGTTGTAACTTTACGCGGTCATTAAATGTTTCCAACATTAAATGTTGTAAATCAAGGACTACTTGTATTTTCTGAGAAGTTAGAAAGTAGTTTGGGGAACATTTTTTGATTCTAATGATTTTACTATCTTGGGATTAACAGGCTTCCTGTCTCTGTTTAGGAACTAACAGAAAATATTCATTGGTTGATTGATTGATTTTCTGCCTTTATTATTATTATGATAAATAAATCAAGGTGGCTATCATATCTACTATTACTTCCTCCTCCTATTATCCCCACAACACAACAAACCTGTGATGTGAGTTGGGCTGATTGAGAGTGACTGGCCCAAAGTCACCCAGCCAGCTTTCATGCCTAAGAGGGGATATTTCAAATAACAAGACTGGAAGCCATGGGAAGACTTCTCTTTCCCTACTTTCTTTTGCAAAATTGATGGATTGTCCCAATGCTACTCCACTACTAATGATTATTTTATTCCCCATAACCCAGTTGCAATTTAAATAGGTGGGCAATGGAGAAAAATAGACAAGGTTTCCATTGGTTTCCTGAGCACCTTATTGCTTGAAACTTTCTAGCCAGAGAGATGGAGACAGAGATGGATGATTGATAGATGACAGATGACAGATGAGACAGAGAGAGGGAGAGGGAGAGGGAAGAGGGAGAGAGAGAGAGAGAGAGAGAGAGAGAACTGAATGATATGATATGATTAAGATTAGACGTTTCTATATCAGGAAACTGTTTCCATCATAACTAAGGAGATGTTTGTGGAAAGCCCACAAGCAGAACTTGTGTGCAGTAGCTTTCTCCCCTTCTGTTTCTCCAATAACTTTCCTTCATTCACTTCTTCAGGATGAAAAATAATTTGCTTAATAAATTATTTCTAAGGAGAAGGCAAGAATGTTGCCATGAGTAGTGTGGGACAGTCTTGCACCTTAGTTATGAGGGGGCCAAGGTTCCATACTTTGCTGTGCAGTAATGTTTTCTGTGACTTTGAACCTTCCTGGTTGCTCCTATTTCCACTAAAGCCCAAGGCAAGAGACTTTAAGAAAACTTCCTTCACTGGCTTTTCAGTATCACTGTTTCTGTCATAGATGACGGGAAACCTACTCTTGAGAAATTATTGGAGAATCTCGCCTTCTCAAGGGAATTTTGGAGCATTTTTCTATACAATTCCTTTGTCCACAATCTTGATTTGTGTCCAACTCCAATACAGAATGCCGCATTCAGACTCTGTACGTTCACTTCAACTTCATGTTGCCCCATTTGTAGGCCCAAGCTCAATGTAGACTCCACAAAGGAATACAATTTGAACAAAGAAGCTCCTATTATAAGTACTTTGCTTATGTATACGGTAGAAGCAGTTTTATCTTTTTAATCCTTGTTCCTTGTCTTACAGGAGAAGGAAATGCTATACCTTTCAATAATTTGGGGATGATTAAGATGGGGAGGTCAGAAATCCACTAGTGATTTAAAGCAAGGAAATTATTCCTGAATAAATAGCAAAACCTTCCATTCATGTATCAGTCTATCCTTGCTATTATGTAAACAGTTGCATGGTTAAACATGCCTTTTCCAATGATATTAAGTAATATTATTTAAGTTTTCTGTCTACATTGAGTTATCATGAGGAAGCAGAATTTAATAACTTTGGAACTTAAAACAAATGATATTCCCAGTTATGTCTTGGGAAGATGCAAACCTTCTAAACTAAATCTGTCAATATCTATTGTTTTCTGTATATTCAGTTGTAACTATTTTACCCACTTACTTCCCCCTAAACTTCATTTCTTCGATATGTTTGGTGCTTCAATTAAATGACTATGAGCAGCAAAAGTACATTCCCTTTATTGATGCTGGATAATATCCATTACAATTATTGAGAATTGCTAGTGTGTAGCAAAATGAAAGAGTATCCATATTATAATTAAACTCTAATACCCTTTTAATAGACTTTCTATTGTATGAAATAAGGACATGGCAACCAGAGCCAAAAATGCACTTGCCAGATCGTCAATATATCTGAAACTATTAGAAAACCAAGCTGGCAGAGCGGACTGAAAGTAGGTCATTATATTGTATGTGAATCCAATAAATGACTGAGCTAGAAATGATTGGTCCTAGTTAATGAGGCCTCAGCTTTCAGAAAATATTAATTTTTAAAATCCCTTTCCCATGTTTGTGATAGATTAAATAGCATTTGTGTATTTCAAATTGCAGCTGGTGAAGAACTGATCTGTGGGATTGCATTTTACACAACTGTGTAACAAGTACACAGATATTAGTCAAGAACGTGTGCCAGAGAATAGAAAGGACACTCGAGACTTGGTCATAACCAGTGGTGGGATTCAGATATGTGAACAACCGGTTCTCTGTGTGGATGCCGCTTCCGGAAGTCCATTCTGGGCCTGGGCAACAAGAAATTAGCTACTGGTTCTGCCGAAGTGGTGCGAACTGGCTGAATCCCACCGTTGATTGTAGCTTAGTTTAAACTATGGTTAAAGAAACAGTGACTTAGCAGAACATGCGAGTCAGGTCATATTGTGATTATTATCTTTAAGTGGACAGCTTCTCATACCACAATCAAATAGATCTGATTTTACATACTTCTTGTGACTTAAGTATCTTCATAGGGACCAATTGATCTTTGTAACCTGTTAGCCTCAGCCAGCCAGTAAGATTATGGAGCACCTTCTCCAGATACTTCAGAAAAAAATTTTTTGGGGGGGAAGGTCCAGATTGTTAACCATTTCAGATATTTATAAGAGATGAAACGGTTTAGGAATTATGTGAAAAATCTAATTATGATTTCTGTAATTGGGCAAACTGAAAGTGAACTCCCAGAATCTCAAATGCTATCATTCTCTTATTAGTTGGGGAATACAAGAATTATCTCCAAACTGTTGGGCACCAAGTTGGGGGGAAAAACTGGCTGCAATATAGCAGTGTTCATTTTTCTCTGGCCTCCTTTTAGAAAGTAAAACGTGATTTCATTTCAAATTTACTTTTGAGAGTTTAGGAAATATACAGTTCCTTTCATTTTTCTCCTTTCAAAAAGGCCATCTTGGTGTTTTTCAACTTATCAGAAAACCTATCATTGCTAATCAGGAATGGACATTTGGAATGTATATATAAAATATTTCTGGTTTAACAATGGAGATTGGAAAACACAATTCACTTAATAACCTCCTTCTGCTCATCAGAGTTAAATGATTTGGAAATAAATACTATCCTTGGCTTTCTGTTTATTGTTTTACATGCTGTAACAGCTTGTCTGGTCCCTAAAGAGAAAAGATCTTTGGTCTAAAGTGTAATACTGATATTCATTTGCATGCATGAGTCCCTTTCCCCCCTCTGATCCACTTCAGAGAAATCTCAAAAAGTAGCAGATGGTGTAAGTAAGATTAAATACCAAGACACCTTCAGAATTTTATTATTAGTATTCCACATCAAAGGGAGAGAGTGATTCCAAAAGTCTACCCTTTGGATGGTCAGGTTTAGCACCAGAGGTTAGGCCTATGTGGTGGTGGTTATGTTTCAGGAATGGAAGTGGCATCCACTGGTGATCATTTCCTTAATGTGAAAAAGTCCACGTTCTTTGCTACTTTGTGACATTTGTATTTGTGAATGACTAACTGCTGAACTGGAAAACATTTCCCATTCAGACAAGAGTTAAGATGTGCCAATGAGTTTATTGCTGCTCTAGTCCAGTTCCCCATACAGTATTGGCAGGGTTTGCAAAATACATAAGCCATGGTTTACTTGATCATAGCCTATTGGCCCAGTTAGCTATGTTTGCACATGCACTAAATCTTCAGCTGGCCCGATAAGCTGAGCTCAACTCTCCAAGCCAACCCCAGTGGAGCTTAGCCTGCGGCACTGGCCCAGATTGAGAATCAAAATCTGCAGTTCTGTCAGTTGGGCTGTGCTATTTTAGAAGGTGTTCTAAAGATTACAGTATACATCAAACTGTTTCTCATTTTTTGGCAAGGGGGGAAGGGGCTGGAATTATCCCCCAACATCTTGCCATATTAAAGCTCTTCCAATATGCAGGATGACTATTTAAGCAAGGCAGCTACAAGGTGAGCAGACATAGGCAGTTCATGCGCATGTAGATTGGCCCTTCTTGACTGGCATATACAACTGTTATACTGAGAAGCTACTTTCATTTATGCTCTGCATTGTGCTTCCTGCCCCTTCCACACAACTCGCTTTGCCTTAGATGGTTGCATAGAGGCAGATGGATGCTTGTTACAGTAAAGTTCAACATGACAGATTTCATTTATCATTGCTGGTGCTGTGGGGGAAAGCATACGTGAGTGATTATTAATTGTCAGATTAACATTTTTAAACAGGTTCAATGTTTTTAGGGTATTTCTTTGTTCCTGGAAGAGGCCTATTTAAATGCTATAAATCAAACTCTGGGGAAGTGTTGGCATGCTTTCTTATCTATGGCTATTAGGGATTCACCCAATAGCTCCTTGCTCAGAGCTAGATTCTTTTCCTTTTAATGTTGTGAGCTACCCAGAGTCTTGTGGGATCAGGCAGCCTCTAAATGTTATGTATGTGATGATGATGATGATGATGATGATGATGATGATGATGATGATGATGATGATGATGATGATGATGATATCATTCAATCATGTCTGACTCTTGGTGATTCTAGGTATGAATCAATAAATAATATGGGAATTAAATGTTTCAGAAGTTTAAGTGTACACTGAGATGTATATTTAATACAAAAGCATTTTTGCAGATTTACTGCATAACTCTAAAATACTTGAATGAAATAAAGAGGTCAACCTCTTGTTAAGATATTTGAGGATTACATCATTAATTTTGCAGATAATTCTGTACCCAGTTTTTTTTTTTTTAATAAATCCCAGTGAACCAGGTGGAATGAGTCTTTAGAGCATGCACCATATTTATACCCTATCCATGTCCAGCAGCAATTAGAAAGCATACTGTATGGTTACAATCCTATGCAACTTGCACTAGGAATAAATCAGCCTGAAATTTATTTCAAGCAGACTTAACGATATGATTGAGATTGGGGAATTTGGAATAGGCCCTGTTTCCTATTCCAAATTCCCCTCCATTACTGAGCATTTAGGCTTCCCAAATAAATAATACAATAACTTTTTTAAAAATCATAAAAATCTACGTGCTGAATTCTAATAAAGCTAAGGGAATTTGGAAAGAGTTTTTAGGGGAAGCCTAATGGTGATAGCTTTTGATTATGAGGTTGTTTCAGTTATCTGAAATGTCCTAATCTAAATCCTTGGTCACTATAAACCTCTAGTGCTTTGTGAACGGCTGACGATAGTCTTCTTGGATTATTATTTTTTCTTAGACCTGATATTAAACTTGAAAGGTGTTTCTGGCTGTTGTTTGTATCCTATAATTCTTTTGCTTTAGTTTTCTAATTTTAGGACATCCACTATCATTTTCTGCTTTTAAATATTATATATGCTCACTAAGCGTTGACATTGACTTAGAAACCTAGAAAACTGATGGCAGAAAAAGACCCAGAGGTCCATCAAGTCTACTCTTTAGTTTAACTCTCAATCAATCAATCAATCACTGTTTTCCCTTAATTTCTTCCTCTTCATTTCTTGCAACAAATGATCTGGTAAAGTATTAGAAAGGGAATCCTAAATGGTACATTTGGAGACAGCCCGGATGCTTCATGCAGCTGTTTGATACTGCTTATGGATATTTCTGTGCCTATTAGGATGGAACATCTGTGGTCTCTGGATGTTGTTTCATCATAGTTCTCACCATTAGCTGTACAGTATTGACTGGGAAATGCATGTAGCTGTTTAGAAGCATTCAAAGAGCCTTAAGCCTGGTATGGTCTATTTTGACTGCTTATTATGAACAAAAAGTAGAATATTTTAATTTGATGCCACACCACCTGTTGTTTCTCACCATTAGCCATGCTGGCTGGGATTGTTGAAATCCACAGTTCATCAACAATCAGAGGTCTACATTGTAGGAGAAAAGATAGACTACTGTCTGAAATAGCAAATATATTAAAGACTGTAACACAAGCAAGAAATAATAAAGATTCTATCAGTCTGGCAGAATAAGCACCAAAATAATTTGGAACACAGATTTAGAGGAGTTATCATTTGTAAAGAGAATATTATTGATCCAGTGGTGTAAAAATATGCAAATATACCTTTGTAGGAGTCTAAGAGGAAAGCTTTTTAAAGAAACTCATATCATTTTTAAGAGTTAAAATACTTTTTTAACATTTTAAGAGTAGAAGACAAAGCAACAGGAAAAATTATATGTAAATGACTATAATATCTATGGGTAAAATTATGTTACAATCTGAATCAATGAAATAGGTCTTTACACACAGTTGTGTAAGACAAAGTAAGAATCCCAAAAGACGAGTGGCTGTGGGCATTGTTGCTTTTAAAATAACACTGAAATTACCAGCACATTTCAAAATTTAGAATGAGTACCAATAGAAGAAGTAGCAGAACAAACAGTGGCCCTAGGAGCATGCACTGAGTTCTACAAATTTATTCATTTGTTGATTTATTTAACATTTAAAAAAGGAAGTCCCTTGGTTGTATATAGGCTTTAGGAAAGCAATAAACCCAGATGATAAAGAGATATCTTGCCAGTTACTAAATGATTCCAGCTCTTTGGAGGCTGGCTTAAACTGAAAAGGCTATTCTGTATAAGGACAAATTAAGATCACTTTATAAATTATATATTTTCCTGTTCACATTTCGGCTATTATTACTCTCCTGTTGCTGTTCCAGCACTTTTTGTAAGTAGCACACAGGGATGGAATGGAACATTTAGGTACTGACCTTTGGCCATGCCTCCTTCTTCTCAAGCCTCCTGCCACTGCCCATTTTTGGCCAGCTTTCCTCCTCTGCTGGCCTTCCCCCAGCCATTCTTTATGGCCAATAGGCCCCTTTCCCTCTGTCCCACGTCCTTCACCCCGGCCTATTCACTGAGGCCTCCTTTGCCACGGGACTTTGGCTGCACGTGACAAGTAGCCGCCAGCCAATCAGGTGGCAGGCAGAAGCCATGGTGCTGCAGAAGCAGTGTGCGATTGCCGATAGATGATTGTAAGGGCTGTGGGGGGCTGTGGCTTTTGGGGAGGCATGGGAAAGCGACTCGGGGTGCTAGTTGGTTATCTCTGAAAGATTCCCGAACTTTAAAACAGCTCTTGGGTGGCAACAGTTACCCAGCACAAGGGACTCAGGAGAAAGAGGTGATGGCAATGCTAACTCCCAAGAATGTGGGGCTCAGTGGAAGCTACAAGCATGGGAGGGAGGGAGGGAGGGGAGAGGGGGAAAATAAAGAAAATAAAACCTGATTAACAGGGACCATAGTAACCCTGCCCCTACACCACAGAAGGCAGATCCCCATCATCCCCGGCCCAGCAGGGGTCTTCCTTCCCAACCATTGCATAAAAAGGGGGGCTTGACAGTATTTTGTCCCCAGTGATGAAAATTTGGAAAATTTGAGAAGCCCGGGTCAGGGATGGAGGGGGCCAGGAGGACAAAAGTTTTTTCAACCAAAATGCTAAAACGGATACTGTGTTAAGATTCGTTGCTGAATTTCATACTTAAAAATGGTGTTGATCGCTTTTTAAAAAATTATCAATATTTCAACTCCAGCAACAAAATTTTGTAAAATTCATGATGCTGGGATCAGAGATGCAGGGGGCTGGGAGCACAAAACATTTTTCAACCAAAATGCTAAAATGGATACTGTGTTAAAATTCGTTATTGAATTTCATACTTAAAAATGGTGTTGATTGCTTTTTTAACAAACTGAAAATATTTCATCTCAAGCAACGAACATTCACAAAATTTGTGATGTCAGGTTAAGGGATGCAAGAGGCCAGAAGGCCAAAAACATTTTCAACTGAATTGCTAAAATGGATACTGTGTCAAGATTCAGGGTTGAAATTCATGCTTAAAAATAATGTTAGTTGCTTTTTTAAAAAATAGACAATATTTTGTCCCCACTGACAAAAATTCAGAAAATTGAAGGAGCTGGAGTCAGGGATGCTGCGATGACCTGGGGCACGGCACAGAGGCAACACAGTCAGTTGACAGTTCCAACCGCCCCTTTATTGCTCCAAAGGTTCCCCAACCGCTCCCACGTTTCTGGCAAGTCCCAGAGCAAAGTGAAGGCATACACACACACACATCTCCAGCAGCCTCAGGCTGCAAGTAGTCCAGCACAAAGCTGTGAGCACAACAGCTGCCAAAACAAGAAATCCAGCAGGAATTAAATCAGTGAATCCAGGAAACAAAGGAATGGCAATTAATCCAATAAGCAAGGAATAAGCAAAGAGCCCAGGAAACACCCAACGTCAGCAATGGCACACAACTCTCCATTTGTTCCTGACAAATGCCCCTCCCCACAGCATCTCCTTAAGTCTCAGTCCTCAGGTGTGCCTTCTGGAGAGGGGCAGGGTGCTCTCCTCCCAAGTAGCCAGATCAGCCTGCGCTGCTCCTGCCTTCTTTCCACTCTCTGTGCTCGAGGATCAGGAGGGGGTGGTCCTTGCTCATTGCCTGAGCTCTGTCTCTCATGTTCCCTGCTTAGCCTCCTTTGGTCATCCTGCCCCTGTTCCTCCCTGCCTTCAAGCCTTCCCAATCCTGAAAGGCCCTGGCCTGCCTCAGCCTGCTCCTCCCCATATTCCTCCAAAGCCAATGAGGCCTCCCCCCTCAAACTCTGGTTCATCTTCCTCTGCAGATTCAGGCTCTGACGGGGGCATGACAGATGCAGGGGGCCAGGAGCACAAAACATTTTTAAGCTGAAATGCTAAAACGGATACTGTGTCATGATTCATATTTAAAAATGGTGGTGCTTTTTTTGCTTTTCAAAAAAATTAACATTATTTCATTCCCAGCGATGAAAATTCAGAATATTTATAACACTTGGGTCAGGGATGTCGCAGGCTGGGAGGCCAAATTTTTTTTCAACCAAAATGCTAAACAGATACTGTGTCAAGATTCGTTGTTGAATTTCATGCTTAAAAATAGTTTTGGTTGCTTTTTTAAAAAATTGATATTATTTCATCCCCAGCAATGAAAATTCAGAAAATACATGATGCTGGGGTCAGGGAGGCAGGAGGCCTGAAGGCCAAATTTTGTCTCAACCGTAATGCTTAAATGGATACTGTGTCAAAATTCTGGGTTGAGTTTCATGGTTATAAAATGTATTGGTTGCTTTTTTAAAAAATCGACAATATTTTGTTCTCAGAGAAGAAAATTCAGAAAATATGAGAAGCCAGTGTCAGGGATGCAGAGGGCCAGGAGGACAAAAAAAATGCCAACCAAAGTGCTAAAAAGGATACTGTGTCAGGACTCGGGGTTGAATTTCATGCTGAAAAATGTTGGTTCCTTTTTTAAAAAAATCAACAGTATTTCATCCCCAGTCATGAAAATTTGGGAAATCCAGAGTCAGGGATGCAATGGGCTGGGAGTACAAATATTTTTTTTTCAAATGAAATGCTAAAACAGATATGTCAATATTCCTTGTTGCATTTCATACTTAAAAATGGTGTTGGTTATTTTTTAAAAATTGACAGTATTTTGTTTCTTGCGACAAACATTAGGAAAATTCATAATGCCAGGGTTATGCAGGCAGGAGGCCAGGAGGCCAATTTTTTTTTTCAACAGAAATGCTAAAATGGATATTGTGTCAAGACTCAGGGTTGAATTTCATGCTTAAAAATAGTTTTAGTTCCTTTTTTGAAAAATCGACAATATTTCATCCCCAGTGACTAAAATTCAGAAAATACATGATGCTGGGGTCGGGGATGCAGGAGGCCTGAAGGCCAAATTTTCTTTTAACCACAATGCTAAAATGAATATTGTGTCATAATTGAATTTTATACTTAAAAATGGTGGTGTTTGCTTTTTAAAAAAATGACAATATTTCGTCCCCAGTGACAAAAATTCAGAAAATTCATGATGCCGGGATCAGGGATGCAGAGAGCCGGGAGGACAAAACGTTTTTCAACTGAAATGCTAAAACAGATATTATGTCAATATTCGTGGCTGATTTGAATACTTTAAAATGGTGTTGGTTCCCTTTTTAAAATATCGATAATATTTCGTCCACAGTGACACAAATTCAGAAAATATGTGATTCTAGGGTAAGAGATGCAGGAGGCCCTAAGCCCAAATTTTCTTTCAATCGCAATTCTAAAATCGATACTGTGTCAGGACTCAGAATTTCATGCTTAAAACTGATGTTGCTTCCTTCTTTAAAAAATGGACAATATTTCGTCCCTAGCTACAAACATTCAGAAAATTTGTGATGCTGGGGTGAGGAATAGAGGAGGCCAGAAGTCCAAACTTTTTTTCAACCAAAATGTTAAAATAGATATGTGGTCAAGATTCGTACCTGAATTTCATACTTAAAATGGGGGCCGGGAGAACAAATATTTTTTCAACCAAAATTCTAAAGTGGATACTGTGTCAAGATTCATGGTTGAATTTCATGCTTTAAAATAATGTTGGTTCCTTCTTTAAAAAAAATTGACAATATCTTGTCCACAATGATGAAAATTCAGAATATTCATAATGCTGTCATTCAGGGCTGTCAGAGGCTGGGAGACCAAAGTTTTTTTCAACTGCAGTGCTAAAATGGATACTGTATCAAGATTCGTTGGTGAATTTCATACTTAAAAATAGTTTTGGTTCATTTTTTGAAAAATTGACAATATTTCGTCCCAATGACGAAAATTCAGAAAATACATGATGCTGGGGTCGGGGATGCAGGAGGCCTGAAGGCCAAATTTTCTTTTAACCACAATGCTAAAATGAATATTGTGTCATAATTGAATTTTATACTTAAAAATGGTGGTGTTTGCTTTTTAAAAAAATGACAATATTTCGTCCCCAGTGACAAAAATTCAGAAAATTCATGATGCCGGGATCAGGGATGCAGAGAGCCGGGAGGACAAAACGTTTTTCAACTGAAATGCTAAAACAGATATTATGTCAATATTCGTGGCTGATTTGAATACTTTAAAATGGTGTTGGTTCCCTTTTTAAAATATCGATAATATTTCGTCCACAGTGACACAAATTCAGAAAATATGTGATTCTAGGGTAAGAGATGCAGGAGGCCCTAAGCCCAAATTTTCTTTCAATCGTAATTCTAAAATCGATACTGTGTCAGGACTCAGAATTTCATGCTTAAAACTGATGTTGCTTCCTTCTTTAAAAAATGGACAATATTTCGTCCCTAGCTACAAACATTCAGAAAATTTGTGATGCTGGGGTGAGGAATAGAGGAGGCCAGAAGTCCAAACTTTTTTTCAACCAAAATGTTAAAATAGATATGTGGTCAAGATTCGTACCTGAATTTCATACTTAAAATGGGGGCCGGGAGAACAAATATTTTTTCAACCAAAATTCTAAAGTGGATACTGTGTCAAGATTCATGGTTGAATTTCATGCTTTAAAATAATGTTGGTTCCTTCTTTAAAAAAAATTGACAATATCTTGTCCACAATGATGAAAATTCAGAATATTCATAATGCTGTCATTCAGGGCTGTCAGAGGCTGGGAGACCAAAGTTTTTTTCAACTGCAGTGCTAAAATGGATACTGTATCAAGATTCGTTGGTGAATTTCATACTTAAAAATAGTTTTGGTTCATTTTTTGAAAAATTGACAATATTTCGTCCCAATGACGAAAATTCAGAAAATACATGATACTGGGGTCGGGGATGCAGGAGACCCGAAGGCCTAATTTTCTTTCAAACACAAAATGAATATTGTGTCATGATTCATAACTGCATTTTATACTTAAAAATGATGTTGATTGCTTTTTTAAAAAAAATTGACAACTGTTCGTCCCAATGATGAAAATTCAGAATATTCGTAATGCTGGGGTCAGGGATGTCAGAGGCTAGTGGCCAAATTTTCTTTCCACTACAATGGTAAAATCAATACTGGATCATGACTCAGAGTTTAATTTCATGCTTAAAAATGATGTTGGTCCCTTCTTTAAAAAATCATCCCCAACAATGAAAATTCAGAAAATTCATGATGCTGGTGTCAGGGATGCAGGAGGCCAGAAGGCCATTTTTTTTTCAACTGAAGTGCTAAAACGGATTCTATGTCGAGGTTTGTTATGGAATTTCAAGTTTAAAATTCTTGATGCCGGGATTAGCGTACCTAAATTTCATACTTAAAATGGGGTTGATTACTTTTTTAAAAAAAATCAACAATATTTCATCCCAATGATGAACATTCAGAATATTCATAATGCTGGGGTCAGGGATGCAGGAGGCCAGAAGGCCATTTTTTTTTCAACTGAAGTGCTAAAATGGATTCTATGTCGAGGTTTGTTATGGAATTTCAAGTTTAAAATTCTTGATGCCGGGATTAGCGTACCTAAATTTCATACTTAAAATGGGGTTGATTACTTTTTTTAAAAAAATCAACAATATTTCATCCCAATGATGAACATTCAGAATATTCATAATGCTTGGGTCAGGGATGTCAGAGGCTGGTAGGCCAAAACTTTTTTCAACCACAATGCTAAAATGGATACTGTAGCAAGATTCGTTGGTGTATTTCATATTTAAAAATGATGTTGGTTCCTTCTTTAAAAAATCAACAATATTTCATCCCCAGTGAAGAAAATTCAGAAAATTCATAATGCTGGGGTCAGGGATGTCAGAGGCTGGTATGCCAATTTTTTTTCAACTGCAATGCTAAAATGGATACTGTATCAAGATTCGTTGGTGAATTTCATAAGGGATGCAGGGGGCCGGGTGTACAAATATTTTTTCAACTGAAATGCTAAAATGGATACTGTAGCAAGATTCGTGGTTGAATTTCATACTTAAAAATGATGTTGGTTCCTTCTTTAAAAAATTGACAATATTTCGTCCACAGCGATGAAAATTCAGAATATTCATAATGCTGGGGTCAGGAATGACAGAGGCTGGTATGCCAATTTTTTTTCAACTGCAATGCTAAAATGGATACTGTATCAAGATTCGTTGGTGAATTTCATACTTAAAAATAGTGTTGTCAAGATTCGTACCTGAATTTCATAACTAAAATAGGTTTGATTGCTTTTTAAAAATGTAAACAATATTTGATTACTTTTTAAAAAAATCAACAATATTACATCCCAATGATGAAAATTCAGAATATTCGTAATGCCGGGGTCAGGGATATCAGAGGCTAGTGGGCCAAAAAGTTTTCAACTGCAATGCTAAAATGGATACTGTAGCAAAATTCGTTGGTGAATTTGTCATACCTAAAATAGGATTGATTGCTTTTTAAAAATATAAACAATATTTTAAATATTTTAAATATTTTTCAACAAAAAAATTTTCAACTGTAATCCTTAAACAAATCCTATGTCAAGATTTGGGGTCGAATTTCATGCTTAAAGATAGTTTTGGTTCCTTTTTTGAAAAATCGACAATATTTCGTCCCCAGCTACAAAAATTCAGAAAATTCCTGATGCCGAGTCAGGGATGTAGGGGGCTGGGAATACAAATATTTTTTCAACTGAAATGCTAAAGTGGATTCTCTGTCAAGATTCATTATTGCATTTAATACTTAAAAGTGGTGTTTATTGCTTTTTTTTACAAAATTGGCAATATTTCGTCCAAAGTGGAGAAAATTCAGAAAATTCTTGATGCTGGAATTAGGGATGCAGGAGGACAGAACAACAAAAAAAATTTCAACTGAAATTGTAAAGCAGATACTGTATCATGATTTGTAATTGAATTTTATACTTTAAAATGGTGTTTATTGCTATTTTTAAAAAATGACAATATTTCATCCCCAGTGACGAAAATTCAGAAAATTCGTGATGCTGGGGTTAGGGTTACAGGAGGCTAGAAGGTCAAAAATTGTTTCAAGTGCAATCCTTAAACAGATCCTGTGTCAAGATTTGGGTTTGAATTTTATGTTTAAAAATTGTTTTGGTTCGTTTTTTGAAAATTCAACAATATTTCGTCCCCAGCTACAAAAATTCAGAAAATTCATGATGTCGGGTCAGGAGTAGAAATATTTTCTCAATATTTTCACGATCTGTATTTTGATATGAATTTATTCTTATCAAGCTTTAATGAGTTTTGTTCCTGACACTTAGATCTTCATCAATATGGCTTGTTTTATTTGTTGCATAGAACAAATTCAGGAAATCTGAGGGCTAGATTTTTATCCACTTAGTGTATACAGCCAATTTCTACATAAAGAATTTAAAAGGGAAAAAAATTAGCAAATATCAGAACAATTGTTGGCATACTTGCCACAAATAGGCAGCCTCAGGATCTCTAGTTAAGGAAGAACGATTTTTCAGATTAATTCTTTATGAATTAATTAAGAGGCTTAACCAATGGAAAGACATTTTTGTTATTTGTTTATTTGTTTGTTTATCAAATTTTTTTGCTGCCCATCTCACTGTGAGGTGACTCTTTATTTTTCAATTAGTATTTGTTAACTAAACTAAACCGATCAAAACTACCTATGTGTTTTAGGTCAGTAAGTGGAAATTTTTTAACAAAATAATGATTATTTATTGAATTTACAGATATAATAAAAAATACAAGAAAAAAATAGAAAAAACAAAGTTGTGAATAAACCGGGGTTTACAAGCACTATAAAACCGATCTCCAAATATTTAATTTGACACTGATATAAATCTACATAGTAAAATATATCTATTTGACAAATGGAATTATTTTTAAAATAAACCAATAGTAGAATGAGATTACTGTAATTAACAGATACAACTAGACAATTATAACTTGTAAATTATAAATGGAGAAAAAACAATAAATTCTGACTTAACTGAAAAATGTAATCAGTTTAGAAAACCGGAAAAAACATAAGGAAAATTTAAATGTTACAATATTATGATACAAGAAACACAATCCGTGGATGTAGTTCAGCCCTGTTTCTAAAATTATAATCCAAAAATAGTTTGAGTTGAATTCTATATCTCTGCATGTGTCAACTACTGTTCAGTGATCACTACAGTCATATACATTATTTTCATATTTTTTCTTCTTTACTAAAGTGTTTCAGATGCAATGAAGATGGAAAGAAAAGTGTTCAGGATGTATAAATTATTAGGACAATCATAACATAGAGTTGACCTATTTGGGAGATGGGCGGCATATAAATGTAATAAATAATAATAAATTTAAAAAGCAGAATACCAAAGGGCATCACATCCGAAGTATCTGTTTTTCACATACATGGGAATTTGTGCTGAAAATGCTTTCTTGGTTCCTGAGACCCAAATAATAATACAACAATAATTTCCTAATAATACAATAATTTACTTTCAGTGTCTAATACACAGTACATTGTCTAAGTCATCATTAAAGGACTGTGTAGCAGCTCAGTATTTTAACCTACCTTCCTTCCTTCCTTCCTTCCTTCCTTCCTTCCTTCCTTCCTTCCTTCCTTCCTTCCTTCCTTCCTCCCTCCCTCCCTCCCTCCCTCCCTCCCTCCTTCCCTCACAGAAATATATTGATTTGCCATTATATCTGGATTGATAAATTTGCTTGAGCAAGCTTTACATTGTAAACATTTTGGGATTGCATCCAAGGCTCCTATTACTGTATTATGGTTTGTCACACAGTCAGCCAGAAGTTCAGACTGGATGTGGCATTTTTGTCCACCTAGTGCAGGCATGTCAAACTGCTGGCCCACGGGCAAAGATGCGTCACACCAAAACAATGCCTACCCCATTGCCGGCAATGGGGAAAAAGTCGCGATACGTCACGTGACATCACGTGACGTCACGAGTTTGACATGCCTGACCTAGTGGGTCTTTCCCAAGGACCTAGGATAGGCAGATGTAGCCATTTGATGGTGTTACAGATAGTTCATTGCATTGTCAAACAGATGATTCGACTGGATTTGGCATTTCTGTCCTCCTATCAAGTTCCATTATTATTATCATTTTAAAAAAAGTGTTTGAAGGCATGGAATTTGTTACTACTGCAAGATTCGTTTTTTCCTCCTCCCCCCACTTTAAAAATCTCTTTACACAGCCGAATATTGAAGATCTGTTCCACTTGCAATGTCACCGTGCTTGGGAGATGGAAAAGGAGGACCAAATGCTGTGGTAATCAAAGAGTGTTTAGGTTGGCTGAGCACATCCCACCAACAAATGCTGCGTTAAGTGGAAACCTATTACTACAGACAAAAATTGGCAGTTTGGGATTGATGTAATCCAATTATTTGAGAGGGCCGAGGGAGAGCAGGGTAGTAATATTAGCTGGAGAAGATTCTTTCCTCCTCCAAACAAGTATGCTAATTTTTTTTTTTTTAAATGGTTTGTTAATAGAGCCAATGACCTACTCACTTTCCAACTCTGGAGGAATTTATAATTTAAAACATATCCAGTTCTGCAATCTTTATAGAAATAACAAGGATACCAGGACTTTTCACCCTCACATAGCTATCAAGAATCTCCGAGAGAGAGAGAGAGATTTCTTTACTTTGCACTGATTGTGCAATGAACCATTTCACACTAAGATGAAAAAGGACTTTTCAGACTGCTCAATATCTTGTTGTTTCCTATCTCCCCCATGCAAAAATGTTAATACATGCTTGCAAACTGAATGGCAGCGCAAATACTGCCTTTGTTTCTGAAATTGGGTCATTTCCTTTTTTTTTTCCCCTATGGGAAGTGTCAGAAATGTGAATGCTCCAACACTGGAAGTTTTTAAGAAGAGACTTGACAGCCATTTGCCTGAAACGCTATAGGATTTCCTGCCTGAGCAGGGGATTGGACTAGATGATGATGATGATGATGATGATGATGATGATGATGATGATGATGATGATGATGATGATGATGATGATGATGATGATGATGATGATTGTTGTTGTTGTTGTTATTTGTAAAATATCAATATAAAATAAAATAAAAAGATTATGACATAACTACTGGCTTGCAGTGCTTCTCATTGGATTTATTTTGAGTCTGAAATCAAAAAGGCAGAGAAAACAAAAAAAATCTCCCCTTCTTCTGAGGGGGAACAGCTTGTGAAGATCAGCTAGGAGTTCCAAATGAAGCTGGTTTAGATCCAAAAGAGAATGAGAAAGAACAAGGCCGAAAATGAAATAGAAGTGTCACCCTAAGCCAGGGGTGTCAAACTGCCAGCCCATGGGCCAGATGCGTCACAACAAAACTGCGCCCACCCCATTGCCGGCAATGGGGGAAAAGTTCCAATATGTCGCGCGACATCACATGTCTGCCTTAAGCTGATAATATATTATGTTTTATTGATAACTATGCACCTTACATACTGAAACATATTGATATTGTAGAATGGTTTGGTAAATTAACAGAATAATAACATATACTTTAAAGGAATATAATTTATTTTCCCCTTAAATAAGCTTCGAAATACTGGACATCTGAAGAGATAACTACTTTTGAAATACCTATATCCCAAATTATTCTTAGGAGTAGAAAATATTGGAAGCTTTAGGGTGATCAGTGGAAAAATTCCAAAGGCTGAATATACTGTAGTTAGAAAGTTGCTTGTACACATGCAACCGACACTAGTATTTGAGATATCAGACTTCAGCATAAAGCTGCTTCAGGTTCTGAAGAAGTTGCTAAAATAGAAATAGATTTGCCTCAGAACTGTACTGATTATGTTTTCTGAGTTTGAGAGGAAGAACATTCTTCCCATCTCTGTAGGTTTTCCGAAAGAGCAAATAAGAATGTTTTGGTGACCTCTCCATTCACAGTACTCTTGTGAACAAATGTTTTTGGCTAGGTATTATATTAACCCTGACATAAAGCATGAACTGACATTATGTGGAAGCACTGTATGCCATGCTGTAAAAAGTCTGAAAGATGATACCAGAATCACAGAATGGTTTTCCTTATACTATAAAGCTTCCTGGCTTCTCGCAGTAGGATGGAGGATGGCAGACCATTGCTGCTGTTACATGCAGAACTGAGATAAACTGCTAGAATGCAGGAAGGCCTTCTAGACTGTGATGCCTGCACACAAACAGGGGCTTCAACACAGAGAACAACAGGCAAAGAAACTGAACAACAATCTAAGCCAATGATGGCCTTTTTGGGTTCAGTGTGTCAAAACATTTAGAAAATGCCAAATTTGACACTACAAGCATCTCTCTCTCACACACACACACACACACACACACACACACAGAGAGAGAGAGAGAGAGAGAGAGAGAGAGAGAGAGAGAGAGAGAGAGAGAGAGAGGTGCACACTGAACAAAAGAGAAATCATTCATTTTTAAACAATACAGTCCAATCATGTATGTGATCAAATGGATCTGCCCTACGTTCTTTCTGTTAATGGGCCTCTGCAGCCTACTCAAGGCAGCTCTGGATCAAGCGGCCTCTGAAAACTGTGCAAAAGCACATCCCCATTCTTGTGCAATTTTCAGAAAGTCTGGAGGCCACACAAGAGCACACCCCATTCTTCTGCAACCTCCGAAAATCTGCATAGTTGTTGTCTTGTGTTGGTGAATGCTGGCAGTCCACTTTTGACATGTGAGCCAGGTTTGCCCTCACTGACCTAGGCTAAACTACAATGCATTGTTCAGTTTGTAGTTCAATGTGACGAATATTGCAGTACTACCCAAGCACATTGTGTGAATCAAACCAAAATGTGAAGTCAGCATATGGTTTATTTATTTGGGTGTAGCATTCTCTTAACACAGATTTAGGATTAGTCTACTGTATGAACTCGATGAATGTTCAGTAGCACTATTAAATCTGTCCTCTTGAGAAATAAAGTATAGTTAGGACTGCCAAGGCTGACAGTCCTAGCTGGTATAAACCTTTCTTATGAACAATTACATGTGCAAAACCTACTGCTGAGCCAAAAATCCTGGAGATGGGGGTCTGTTTGTCAAAAGCCAAATAACCTATGACAAGAAATTTGATTTGATGGTGATCTTTCTTAGAATAGCATATTAAGGGCTACTCAGCTCCTAGCTTGTCCTGGACTGAACTGCATCAGGTGAGAAATTGTTATAATTTGCCACAAGAAGCCCACGTCTGCATTCTTGCATATTAGAAATAATCAAGCTATCTACTCCCAGAGTGACTTCTACTTCTTATTCAAACGTTTAGAAGGGCTTTTTGCCAAATAAGCTTGTCAAGCATTGCATCTCCAAGCTTTTCGTTTATTGAAACTGTACGACCATTATTCTTTCTTTTTTTATAAACAGTCTGAGTAGATAAGCTTTCTCTCTGAGCTCTGGATATATGATCTGAGCTGAGGTTTGTTTAAGTGTGGTTTATGCAGGGGTAAGCAATACTGCTACATTCTAATTCCCACCATCTATCACCACCACTAATGCTTCCTAGGAGTTCTGTTCAGGAAGATTTGGAATGTCACAGGTTGTCACAGGCCATCAACTGAGTAAGCCACAATGGCTTTGTTTGCAGAACACGCCTAGACCCCTATTCTAAAATGCTGAATGTGAGTTGGATGACCCATGTCTAGATTTAAAGCAGGAGGGTGAGTCTGCGCAGGGGATAAAAGCCACAGAAGTCACATTGTTGCAACCATTTCAATAGCTTAAGGTTTCTTTATGCCTTATTAAGTTTCCATTTCCTAAGTTAAGTTAAGGTTTCTTTATGCCTTATTAAGTTTCCATTTCCTAAGTTAAGTTAAGGTTTCTTTATGCCTTATTAAGTTTCCATTTCCTGAGTTAAGTTAAGGTATGCCTTTTAAGTTTCATTTCCTGGCTAAACCCGCCCTTTAAGAACCTCCTGCTATGATGTCAAAATGCCAATAAAAGAGAAGCACGCAGATCCTTCTGGGCTCTTGCATGCTGAATCAACCTGAAGAAACATGTGGTCCGTGTGTTTCCTATCTACCAAACGCAAGGTCCGTTGGCCTAGGCTAACGTACGTCACTGGTCCGTCCAGCAGGCGCTGGACCCCGGGATCGAATTCCCACAACTGGTGACCCCGACGTGATTCACTCTACGACGTGATTCACTCCACGGCGTGTTCTCTGTCTAGGGAAGCGCTGCTCTGGCTCCTGTACTATGCACCTGGTAAAGGCTTGATCAATCGTAAGTATGAGACACCCGCTTTCCAGAGTTCTGTCCAAGCATGTGGATGAACTTTCCTCTTTAGTCAGAAAGGCAAATTGTTTGCAAAAAGTTAACGGAACAACTGTCTATCCCCAGACCCTTCCTCTCAACCTGTGCCTACTACGGAGGATGCTCCAAAGCCGGCACAGCCAAAAGAACCCCCCTCTTCGCTCTATCCTTCTCTCTCTCCTCCAAAACAGAAACAGGCAACCCTGTATCCTGTTCTGCAGAGTTTTGCAACCGCACTCAATGCTTCCGTTTCATCAAACTATTTTGAGGTAGACCAAACAATAAATTTTCAGAACAATTTAGAGACATAAATTAACTCAAACTGCACTTCTCTGCAATGCGTTTTGAACAATTGGAATGTTTTGAAACTCTTTTGTAATCTGTTAAGTTTGAACCCTGTCAGACAATGTCTGGTGGTGCTTTGTGTTGATGTGTGTGTTTTGTTTTATATATGTTTAACTCTTAGAACGTTATGCTTGGACTTGGAATGGTGAGAAAAATAGGAGATGGTTAAAGGGCCCTATAAAAACCACATGTTTGGTTGGAATCATCTCATGATTTTCTCGCTTCTTGCAGGACAAGCCATATGTCTAAATAAATGTTGTTTTAATGGTATTTGTGTATATATGTCTGTCTGTGTTGTTCTGTGTTATTTCCAAGACTTGGAAAAGGGTCAAAACCCTCTTTGATAACAACAAACAAAAAGGCCTTAATTAAAAATAAAAAGTTTGCTTGGAAAACATATGTTGAAATATTTGTATGTGAAATGGTGTAAGCAAACAGAATGGAAGTGAATGAGTTAATTTGCTGGTGTAAATGTGTGTGTGTTAGCCCTCACCCTTCCACCCATCCCACGCTGTGAAAGGAACAGTAAAACTGTAGTTTTTATTGTTGTAACATGGGAACGCAATGGCATGAGTTTGCATGTGTAAAGTTTTATGGAAGAGGTATAAAAGAATTTATATATGTAAATGATGTGAATTTTTTTGGTGGTGAGATTTTTGTAAAGTTTCTTTTTCTTTTCCCCCCCTCCTGACTCTTTCGTTTTTCGCTGGCTGTATTGCTTTAAGAGCGAAGGACGGGCAGACAAAGGAGAGGGGGGGCAGCTGTTCGTTTTAACTATTTTTTTTTCTTCTTCCTCTGCCTAGAAGTCTGGGTTGAGGAAGGGGGGTGGATGTGAAATTTGATGCCCACTCTTGCAGTTTCAGCTTGCTATTTTTTTTACTCGAAAGAGGAGGCAGTAATTGTTGGGCAATTCTTTTGCAAATTTTTGAGTTTTAAATTGTTTAGTTAGACATATACATCCATCAACCAAAAGAAATGACTGAATTGTTTTGCTTAGATTTGTAAATGTTTTCCCTATTTAATGGAAATTTGTTTCATTTGAATGGAATTTGATCAAATTGGAACCTTTTTCATATCTGGGTCACAAACCCCTTTCTTCTCACTCAACACCCATTTTTCCTCATATTTTTTTTAGAGAAGGATACCACGTTAGTGCAGCTGCAACAATATTTAGGAACACTTAATTGGGCACGATCTTATCTTTCTCTTACCACGGCTGTTCTTTCCCCCTTTTTTCAAGCCTTAGCTATACTCAAACACCCTGCTGATACTTTACATCTTACTGATGTTCATCACACCACTCTCCAACATATAAATTCAATACTGCAGACCACTTGGGTCAACCGTGTCTTGAACAACACACCTTTTTCCCTTGTGATTTTATCAACACCTTCTCTATTCACTGCCATTCTTGTTCAAATATCTGACAAAAAATTAAACTGGCATGGGCATATTTCATGTCATTTGCCCGCAGATCCTCGCTTACAACTTGTCAAGACAGTCCCTATTTCCTTTTCTTCTCCTATTGCTCCTTCACCCCTTAAGGACTGTCTTACCATTTTTACTGATGGTTCAAAAACATATGGTGCTTGTACTTGGCAATACAAAGGAACATGGCACAAAAAGCAAACTTCGCCTCAACAATCAGCTCAACAAGCAGAACTAGCTGCTCTTATTTTGGCTTTAAGCTCCTTTTCTTTACAACCTTTAAACATCATCACAGATAGCTTATATGTTTCCCATATCACTCACAACATTTTTGACTCTTATCTGTCTCCCTCCATTCCACCTGTCCTTATGAAACTCTTTCTTTCACTACAAACACTGTTACATGATCGTGTCCATCCCTTATTTCTAGCACACATTCGAAGTCACCAACATTTACCAGGATTTCTTTCAGAAGGGAATCATATGGCCGATGAAGCCTGCAAACTTTTACCTGTTGTCATCAAAGTTCCACAGCCAGCTCCCATGACAGCGGGGGAAAGTCACAGCTATTTTCATCAAAATAAGAAGGCCTTAATGAAACAATTTGGAATCACTATGGCTGAAGCTACAGCCATAATTCAACAATGCCCAACCTGTAGCCTACAGTCTAAAGGTATCCCACAGGGCGTTAACCCTAGAGGCACTGAAGCCTGTGATACCTGGCAAATGGATGTAACTCAATATCCTCCATTTGCCCCGTGGAAATATCTACATGTTACAGTAGATACGTTCTCCGGATTTATTTTGGCAACCCCACAAAAAGGGGAAGCTGCAAAACAAGTGATTAATCACTGTATTCGTACCTTTACAGTGCTGGGATGTCCAAAAATATTAAAAACAGACAATGGCCCAGCTTATGTCAGCTCACAATTTTCACAGTTTTGTCATCACTGGTCCATTGTCCACAAATTTGGAATTCCTTTCAATAGCCAAGGGCAGGCTATTGTTGAGCGAGCAAATCAAACTTTAAAAAATGCATTAGATCGTTATATGGGGTCCAAGGGCTTATGCCCCCCAAACCTCCCGGCACTGCAAAACGTGTTAAATGTTTGTCTGTATACTCTCAATTTTCTAAATCTCACTGGCACTCCTTCTTTGTCTGCTGCGTCTCGACACTTTACTAAACCTGTTGTCCCAACTTCAAGACCACTTGTGTACTACAGACAGCTCCCGGATCCAACTTGGAAAGGTCCAGCCGAACTCATCACCTGGGGAAGAGGCTACGCTGCAGTTCAACTACCTGACAGAGTTTTGTGGGTCCCTGCTCGTTGTATTCGCCCATATTTCATCACTCCACACAACCCACCGACTCCATCGGATGTGCCATCATTGCCTTTGTGAGTGTGGATGTACGTGCTGTTATTGGTGTAACAACTGCATATTGCACCACCCATATTGTCCAGGGGTCCAACACTTTTGCATCAATCATGTGGACCCTGCTTTTGATGACACTCTTGACAAGTTCCTTCCCCATGATGTCCACACTGCACCTTCCCATCATGACAAAGCACCTGAGAATTCCTCTAAATTTTCATAAAGGCCTATATTGTGGTCCTGTTTTTTCTTTTCTTGATCTCAATACTACTGCCCTTTTCCATTGTTATGACCGAGGTCAATCCTTTTGTCCCTTTGTGTTTTCTCAGTATCCTAATCGTGGCATTCCTCTTCCACCATCTCCCTCTATTTCCCTCACCTATGCTCATTACCCTTGTCACATGACTCTTGCTATTCTTGTGACCCCTGAGACTACGGGGCGCTATTATGTGTCTGGATTTTCATCCTATGGTACTTATACTACACATTCTTTTGAACTCGCATCAGTGGCGAGCTATGCAAAACCTCCTTTGTCTCCTCGTTTACTTGCCTACAACTTTGTTCCTCATCCCCGCTCCTTCCTAGACCTGGCCGCCCGTACTTTTACCTCACCTCACTTACAACACTTTCATTCCACAAAGCAACCTCGCTCACACCAACGCATCATTCATTCTCGACGACGGCGATCTCCTGATCCTAATCCTCATCGACCTCTCAACTACACATGGACTGTTCGTGACTTTGAAAATCAGGTATTATTCCAAATCTCCAAATACACAATATGGCCCTGGTTCCCTATCTTACATTTTGACTTTGCCGAAATGGGTACCGGGGTCAACAAATTTGCTTCAAAATTTCTCCAAACTAACAAATGGGACAAACAAGGTTCGTGCACACCTTCTCCACTAGAAGCAACATGGTGGGACCTGTATTTTTGTCCCGAGCCAAAGACGCCTGAGGAAAAATATCAATGTGGCACTTCATTGGATAAATACTGTGCCTCATGGTCTTGTGTTTCTACGGGCGCTATATCCTGGACTGCCCCTCGCTCAAATGATTATATCGCCATTACCCGTAGTAATGACAAACACCCTTCTCCTCCCTGCCCTTCTAATTTGCATTGTTGTGGTGAGCGGAAAAATCCAATGAACATTACCTTCACATCCCAAGGAAAGACTTTGACTACAGAGCAATGGGCTGTCGGATATTCTTGGGGTGGTAGAGAATGGAGCGGTTCTGGAAACGACGGCGGAGTTTTTTCCATTCGTCTCACAATCCAGTCACCACATTCCCCTCCTATAGGTCCTAACAAAAACGTTCAATCTGTTTTTTTACAGTCCATTGTGCATAATATGCCTAATCCCTTGATTAACCTTGTCAATGCTTCTTCCTTTTTTCTAAAAAGTGCTGTTAATTCTTCTTCACAAACCGACCACTGTTGGCTCTGTTTATCAGCCACTCCACCCTTTTATGACGCCGTTGGCTCTATTGAACCTATTAAGAATGCTACAAAAGATGACTCCTGCAGATGGAACTCAACGTCTATTACTATTACTTCTATTATGGGACATGGTTGTTGCTTGGGAAACATTCCTGCAAATTATTCTCAATATTGTGCTAATACCACCACTGGCAAATACCAATGTGATGTCTGGCTTGATAAAACTAGGTCGGGCAGTGTAAACGTGGCTGGCTATAACTCTCTTTTCTCCTTGGTCAATGGTAACATCACTGCCAGATTAAAAGGCCAATTCTTTGTTCCTGGTAACAACTCCATCTGGGCTTGCTCTACAGGTGCCACAGCCTGTGTATCAGGGGATGTCCTTATACAACAAAAAGCCTTTTGTATTCAGGTACGCTTAGTCCCTAGAATCACTTATTATTCCCCCTCTGATTTTGTTTCCCTTATGGAACCACCGGAATACCACCTACGTGTAAAACGTGAATTTGTTACAGCCCTAACCCTTTCAGTTCTTTTAGGATTAGGTGCTGCAGGAGCAGCTACCGGAGCTGCGGCTTTGGTTGTTAATCAACAACAAATACAAAAACTTAGTCTAGAAATAGATAATGATCTTTCCCGCATTGAGACTTCAATTTCTGCCCTTCAAACTTCTTTGTCGTCTCTTGCTGAAGTAGCTTTGCAGAATAGGCGTGCCCTCGACCTTTTATTTTTAAAGGAAGGTGGAACGTGTGTAGCCTTAAAAGAAGAATGTTGTTTTTATTCTGATCAATCTGGCATTGTGCACGACTCTATGAATGAGTTATGCAAACGATTAAAAGACAGGGAACAGGAAAGGTTCTCCCAACAATCCTGGTATCAAAGCATGTTTAATTTCTCTCCCTGGATTACCACATTGCTTTCTGCTATTTTAGGACCTTGTATAATTTTGCTTATATTATGTATGATTGGCCCATGTGTTTTTTCACGCCTTTTGCAATTTCTCAAGGACCGATTAATTGGTCTGGATTCTAATCTTTCTAAGATGGATGTTATGCTTGCCTCAAACAATATATATGAACCCTTGAAACCCAAATTCCACCCCTTTGAAAAGGTTGCCCTACTGACACTGTCTGACACGGACTCCAACTGTTCCGATACTGAATCAGACTTAGCCATGGTGGCTCTTGCCTCCAAGCAAGAATCTCGCATTCTTATGGAGTTGTCCTCTTCTGTTTCGGAGGATGCAGATGATGGCTACGAGTAGGATAGAGATTGAACTTTAAAAAATAAAAACAGTGGAGATGTTGCAACCATTTCAATAGCTTAAGGTTTCTTTATGCCTTATTAAGTTTCCATTTCCTAAGTTAAGTTAAGGTTTCTTTATGCCTTATTAAGTTTCCATTTCCTGAGTTAAGTTAAGGTATGCCTTTTAAGTTTCATTTCCTGGCTAAACCCGCCCTTTAAGAACCTCCTGCTATGATGTCAAAATGCCAATAAAAGAGAAGCATGCAGATCCTTCTGGGCTCTTGCATGCTGAATCAACCTGAAGAAACATGTGGTCTGTGTGTTTCCTATCTACCAAACGCAAGGTCCGTTGGCCTAGGCTAACGTACGTCACTGGTCCGTCCAGCAGGCGCTGGACCCCGGGATCGAATTCCCACATCACATTCAATTTCATTTTCTCCATCCTTAATATGTTTTAGATAATGTCCTATGAGGCTTAACATGTTTAATTTGAGCAAGATTTACTTAGCTACTGCAAGCACAGAAATAGTATGAAGGAACCAGAGGCCTGGAGCTTGCCCCGAAACAACTCTTGTGTTATATTTGTTCTGGCTTTCCTGTTTGGATTCTGGGATCCATAAGTCTCTCGTCAAATCTAAATTCCTCAAGGTTTTTTTCTGCCACATCTGTGATAATCAGGTATGATGCATCCACCACGGAGTCTTGGCTCAAATCTATACACATCACACTAAATTTTGAAAGAACAGAGTATCAGCTGTAGAAGTGTGCTACCAGAAAGTTCAAAGTAGAGCTGTAAATGGAAAATAAATATTGCAGAGTGGTGAGAATCAAGGATGAAGGGTTCTGATTATAGAAATCATTGCCCAAAGCAGTTTAGACTGGTGTGATTCATGTGTACTATAGAACTGGTACTGTTGATGACTGGGTTAACCCTTACTCTTTCATAACATAGTACTTTATTGTCAACCTCTGGATTTGATTTGACAAAGGGAAGTGGGTGGGTGAAGGGAATGATGCAAAAGGAGGTCAATATGAAATACCTACACTGCTTGATCTAAGTGAGGAAGCAATCATGTCTTATAGCTTTGCTTTTCTGTGGGGCAAGGTGGTGAAGCTTAGCTTCAAAAATGCATTGTGGGATTCCCCCATGCAAAACACTGCACACTCTCCAAGGTTCAGTTTTAAGAAAAAAAACCCATAGTACAGGCTAACAATAGAAGAAGGCAAAGAAGGATGTGTGAGAGTTTTGCCGACTGTTCATGAGTGCTCTATGCCTTTAATAAGGAGTGTCTGTGTAAATAAAGCTCAGTTGCTACAGCAATGATACTTAGGTTTTGCTCAAGAATAATCACTCGACACAGAAGATATTCAATATAAAATGGGACAAGGTTCAGATGACAAAATTAGCTATTATCCTCATACACACAGACACCAAAATAAGTAACTGATTTTTTCATCGTGCTTCTTTGAGATAAGCCTCTATCCTTGTTTTCCCACCACTGCGTCTTCAAAAAAAAGCAAACTAAAAAAGATAGTATCATTGTCTATGGCTTTGTGTGGAAAATGAGAAATAGTACGTATTTTCATTAATATTTTTTTTTGCACAACACTCTTTTTATTAATGCATTCAACCCACAGACAATTTAATGTTTATGTCCATTAGTCAAATAATGGAGAGAAATCATATAAGCCCATCTGGTTCTGTGTGCAGATAGGATATGAGTCAATTTCTTAGCCCATTGTGTCTTTAATACCACCTATCAATTGGTGTGTTCTTTATATTCCCTTTTAATATCAGACTTCACCCAGCAGTCTAGACTGAAACAAGTTAGGGAAATTTCCCTAAGGAGAAATTTCTTGATGGTGAGAACAATTAATCAGTGAAACGACGTGCCTCCAGAAGTTGTGGGTGCTTCTTAAAAATTAGAGGTTTTTAAGAAGAGATTGGACAACTATTTGTCTAAAATGGTATAGGGTTTCCTGCTTGAGCAGAGGGTTGGACTAGAAGACCTCTAAGGTCCCTTCCAACTCTTTTATTTTGTTTTTCTATTAAATGCTCAAGAAATCCAACTACTTTTGATTTGATTGATAAATTAGAGAAACTGAAGAAATCCAACAACTTTTAATGGGCAATTTTATTGAAGAAAATATATGAGGCTATGCAATATAATGCTTATTTTATTTTGTTCAAGAGCAAGCCCTACATATAGAAGAAATACTCAAGCAAATTTTGCCCTCTTTCTTGTTTCCTGTCTATCTCATAGGCTGCCTAGCTCCCTATTTTGTGCATGAGGGCTGGTTTCCATCTGTTTCTTGCTCATATGTACAGTGCTCAGATTTGCTATTATCTGTAAGAAATTTCACATGTTACACCCAACTTTCCAAAACTAGCAGTGAAATTCAAACATACAAGCAAAAGGGAAAAAACTTCACAAACTCATATACATAGGCACTATTTTCCCAAAACTATATTTAAGAATATGGATAAGAAATTAACCAGTGTTCACATAAAATGTCTTAAGGTTTCATCCTGGGTTTAGTGACATCGAAAGTTAGCACATCAGGAAAAAAGGATTATTAGCTAAATCAGATTTAAACGGGAAGGATTTTTGACAGAGCACATGCAGGCAGATGTTCTTGGGACAGATGCTTTTCCTCAACATCTGAATGCATTCTAAGGCTCATTAGATTCACAAATAAATCATTGGGCAAAAATGGGTGGTAGGAAAATGACTGTATTACTGAGCTGGAATAAAATAATGAATAATAAAATAATAAAAATAATAAAACAAGACTTTATTCCAATGTCTTGGAATTTAAGCTCCTATATATGATTTCTGGCATGATCGGATAATGTCATTTGATCTCTAGAGTAAGAAACTATGAAAAGGATGATATACCATGTGCATATGGAGCATATCTAGCAAGCATTCCATAAAGAACACAAGGTCTTTCTAAGCTCTCTACTGATATGATCAAAATTTGATAATGAGGAGCTCAGAGTATAGTTGTTCCTGCAACAGAAAATGGGAATATATTTCGTACATTGGGTGCTGCCTCTGAAAATACTTTTCTGTTTATAATTTTAACTCTGAAAATCTCAGCAGGCATAACAGTTTTATTCTGAAGCCATAGAAGCTGTTTCTAAGCATTTATTAGCAGATTGGGACTGGAACATTATAATCAATTTCTCACCAAGGATATGAAATGGCTTAACTATATCTTCCTGCTTAACTACATCTTTCCTCTGGACGAAAAGTCCCAGAAGATTCAGGGAGCTTTTGCTCTGTGGCACAGTTTACTTTAGCAGAAGCAGATGTTTCCAGCTTATAATTATTTTGGAAATGCAAATCAGTTTTTGAGTGACTAGCTCCTCTTCCGCTGGGAGTAATGATATTATTGATGGTGTAATAAACACTAGATTAACATACATAATCTTGAAATCCCGTGTGGCTTTTCTGCTCATAGTCTAACTCAGGCTTTGCAAGGAACAAGGAGAATTATTTCATGCATTGTAGCGGTTTTGTTGATTGTTAAGCCACTCAAAGATTCCTCAGGAAAAGTTGCACTCTTCAATCGGTGTGTCCTCAAAGATATGACAACTACCTGCTCAATTAAGATATTTCTCAAGATCCGTTGCGACAAAGATGAATCACTGTCAGAAATGAGAGAAATGAAACAGCAAATTTTGTTGTTGTGATACTATTGATCTTGACCTTCCTAAGTGTTCCATGATGTACCAATAATGTACCATTTGTGAGCACTTCAGGCCAAATTAAAAATGCTTTCTTGTTCTTTTCTATTCTGTCCGTCTTGCACTGCTGTGCCATCTTCTTTTATATATATTTTCATTTATCCTGTTGATGAATTGTGCATGGCTGTTGAAAAGTTCTGTTAGGCTTGACTGAGAATGGCTTTTCTGGAGATATAAACCTGTTGAAAATATGCACTATACCTTAGTCTAGGCTCATTACTACAGGCATTGTGTGTTCTTCACATCACAATATTTTTTTAAATTATTATTTTTCAATTCAAAGTAAAGTTACTTCCTCTGACTCCAAATTGACTATCTTCATAGGTATACGCTGTGTCATAAACTTACTTTCTTTGTAAGCCACTTTCTATCTAATTTCAAGAAATGTATACTTAACATCTCTGTTAGCTGCTCTTAAAAGTGAAAAAAAAAATTAAGATCCAGCTTGTGATCTGATGATTTCTTTTAAACATAAGGGCCAATTTGGACAACTCGACAGTCTTATGATGTATTGTAAGGGGGGTAAGTGAATCTTGAATTTACTTTCCTCTGTTCCTCTGTGCAAAGAAGGAAATTAGGAAAACTCACCTTGTACACACAATGAAAGAATGGATGCAAGAAGCGATGCAGTTAGCAGGGATGACAAAATTAACTGTTTTAATAAAACAAAAGAATATACTGTATTTGGTATTGTTTCTATCTGGAAACTGCTTCCAGACTTCGTGTTCAAGACAGAAAAAAAGAAAAGAAATTTTGCCTTTGGGGTTTGTTGATTAGATTAGTTTATTGTTAGAGAAATGGCTAGTATTTACTAAGTATGTAAAGTTGAGGCTGTAATTTTACTTTATATTTTACTGGGCTGAAAAATGTTGGGAATCAATTCTTTTTTTTTTTCCTCTTTGTCATATACTTCTTTCCTTTCCTTTCTCTTTCCAATTTCCCTACTATCTTTATTTTCATTTATATTTTATATTATGATAATTTAAAAAGATTAAAAAAGAAAAGCTCACCTTGCTAACTAATTACTGTTCTGGTTTTGTGAAAAAAAGAGGTTAAACACTAAATTATGAAGCTGGCTTCCTTAATAAGGAAGCTATAATTAGAATAATCATTGTTTCAGTTTCAGATTATTCATAGTTTAGGGTTTGGATATAAAACTACAGTGTGGCTTATCAAAAATGAAAGCCTCAAATGGGTGTAGTTAAGGTATGGGGTAGATGATATAAAAAATGCAGGTGGACTGGATGACTGAAGTCCAGCTTTTTATGTTTGTGCCCTATTGTAGTACATGTTATGTTGAGTTGAACCCACCATATTGATATCTTCAATGATGCTTCTGGCTTCCAATTTCTCTAAATTGCACTACCAATGCTGATGAATGGGCAGACATGGCGGTCCGATCTCCTGATTATAAATTGTAATTCATTCTGACATCTGAATAAGTTAAATGAAATGATGAGCAAAGATTAAAAATGTACGCATTCCCTTTTCTTTGGTGCAACCTCCACCCCGCCCTCTTTGGATAGTGCCATTTTCTGAATGCTAAAGTGTTTTCTTTCCTTGGCTAAATTCCAAAGGACTATGTTGTGCAAAAATCAGTTTAAAGAGATATGTGTTTCTTATTATTGTTAATCAATATAATAGGAAGGGAAACTGTATTGTCTGAACCAGTAGAATAAAGTGACCTTGTATGTGATCCTTTTCTTTTCTTTGTGTCAAATTATGCCTAAATCCCATTTTAGTGGGGAAGGCACATATTTCTGGAGTCTCAGAACATGATAAATAATTCACTGTTTTATAGGAACTCATGTAAGGATGGATTGAAAGGAAAATAATGAAGCCTTACTTCATTATTGCAGGAAATTGTACTGTATTGGATATAACATTCCTTTGCAGTCTGACATCTAGGCCTTTCCTGCTGGGTTCCAAATAGAAGGTAGATTTGTAATTTGGTATTCTACTATCATGCCATGTTGATTCCACCTCTATTCTCACTATTTATAAACAGACCTTGTGAACAAACTCCTTCTTACTTGAATTATTATGTCACATCTTCTTTCAGGGAAAAACATTAGCAGGGTTTGTTGGTTTTCTGTGTAACTGGCCCATTTCTTTGGTTCCTTCATCACTAGCTGGCAGTCTTTACTCACAACTGGAGGGCAACAAACCCCTCACTTTTGCTTTAGAAGATTTACATTGTAAGGACCTCTGCACACACCAACAAGCAAAGATATAGCTCAGTTTGTTCAGGCTTCTGGAGTAATTTAACCACACTAACATCTTTCCTTAGACCCAACAGCTGCTTGTTATGAGCTTTATACAATAGTATAATCTGTCATGGCCATTTCTGGTGTCAAGTGAGTGAAATTGTTCATGATGACCCTTAGGTCTCCTTCAACTCTACCATTTTGAGGTTTCTGCACTTGCAAAAACAAATGAAACCTTCCTAATTGATTCACATGCTTCATCCATCTCCAACCGTGTACTTAATGTTTATTTTTTAATTGGGTTCCTGATATGAAACTTCCACCATGACTAATAAGTTAATATATTTATAAGTGATATAATTAGTCTTTAGTACATTCTGTACTCTCTTGATAAAATCATGCATATGCAGTTTTCTGCTTTTTTAAAATCAGAATGTTATTTATCAATTTCTTCAAAATCTGTGTCCATTTTTATGGCTCAGTAATACAATAATAATATAGTAACACAGTAATAATATAGTGGTCGACTTTTTTATGCATACAGTTAAAGTGTCCAGATTTGTTTTCAGTGACAATACTTCATATAAATCACATCTGGTGAAAAGGAGAGCGCTTCTGAGTGCACACAGAAGGCTTAGTCCTATTAACAAACCAAGCCTACGCTCTAGCATACCTAAAAGTAATATTTAAGACTTGCTGTGAGGGCTGAACTTTGGCAAATTAATATTAATCTTACTACTAAGAGCAGGAAACATAAACTCTATCAGGAAGAAGCCTGAGGTGCTTTTTGTATGCATCTTTATTTATTTGCCAATATTTGTATGCCGCTTCCAAAAAGCAAATAAAGGCCTAAGTGAATGTGATCATTCAAACTAAATTATTTTTAAAAGTGTTAAAAAGTTAAACATGCGTACAGAGGTATGCAGGCTCTATGCATTCCTATACACTCATACAAATACATTCATAGACACTGATGCTTATATTGAAACATGTACACACCTGAAAGCCAAATAAGAGGTTGGGAACAGGACAGAGAGGCAGAGAGCAAAGATACTGGAGAGGAGTGTGACAGAACAGTAGGACACAGCAGAGAGTGAGGGGACAGGATGGAGAGAGAAAAGAAAGGATGGAGCAAGAGGGTGCTATGGGGATAGAGAAGAACAAGGCATCATGTAAACTGGGAGGGTAATGAGAGATACTGGGGGAAGCTTGCTTGTTGTGACTGCAGACCCAAAGTAACAAATCTCTGTGCTCTCACCTTATTTCTTTCTTAAGTTTCATCTTCTTATTTCCTATGCTATCCGAATGGGTTCTTAAGCTTACTCCTCAGTCTGATAAAGAAACAATAATAACAAGGACAGATGGATGAAGAATACTTATTCCCTGGTATATCAATCCTCATTTCTTTAGCACAGGAAGCTGCTCCCTGGGCCAATGGAGACTCAGGACTTATCACCAGCCTTTTTTAAAAACAAAAACAAAACAAAACAAAAAACCATGCATATAGGATGCTAACTGCTTTGAGAGTAGGTAAGAGTAAAGGATTAAGGATAATGGGAACTGCCATGGTTTCTAACCAACTTGGCATCAGGGATTTTTTTTTTTATCTCAAGTTTGGTTGTCTGGAAGCACAAAAAGAAATGTGCTAAGCTTCTGTTGCCTGTTTGCCTGGGTCAGCTTTCCCACCAACTGCTACTTGGATAGCAGTTGGCTTACGAAAAAGGTATCAGAGAGCAGATGGCAAATCAGTGTCCTAAACAAGGAATCTATTGCTGCAGTGGAATAAAACAGAGTGGAACAACAATAGTCCAACCACTATTATTTATGTCTGTGGTATTCCACTGCCTTTAGACAGGTATATTCCCTACCCTATAGGAATATAGTAAAATGCATCCTCTGATATTTACATTTTTTACTAGGTTGGCTTAAACAAGGAACTTCAACAAGTGTGCCTTCTATTGAAATTTTGACAATGTTTTAAGCCCATTAAGAATTTGACATTTAAGATAATGCCAATTAAAGGTTTTCTGTGCAGTAGAGATAACAATGCATTGGATTTTTCCTTAATGGCATGAATCAGATCGTTCTCTATTGAGCACAGTGTTGATGACATTGTTTTTATTGGAAAATGTGTTCCATCACTAGCGCATTCAACCATAAGCGATCATAAGAGGGGAAATTATGACCTCCCATTTTTCATTCAGAACACTGACAGATTCTACCCACTTCTTTTTAATTTGGGTTCAGAGTAGTAAGCATGCTAACCAAGCTGATAATATATCATCAGGAAAAGAACTTTCAACAAAGAAAAAAAAAGTATTTTTATTTATGTTAGAATTCAGATATGCTGACAAACCTGATAAGGTGAAGTTTTGTGTCCATGGGTGCTAAGATAAGCTCTCATTAAAGCAAAGGGCTGATTTAAAATAATCTAGCATTACTGTTTGTCTATGAAGTGTTTTTGTATATTTTATTCTGAAATAATATTTTAAATGACCATGTTTGAGAATATGATAACAAAAGAAATTATTAAGGAGACAATTTATGATATGCAAAGAATTATGAAGCTATATCTTGCTATCACTGACCTATTAAAATTCAGTTTATCTAGTTTATATAAGAACTTCAATCAAATACTGAGATTAAAGAAATGTATTTGTTCTAGAAGTCATGATGGCAAAAGGAACTTGAAGCTCAAGAATAAATATTATACTTTGGGTTTCAATTATGTTTATAAAATGGAAAAGTTGGAGATTACATTCCATTTGTTCTGAAAGGGTCTTTCTTATAAGGAATATGTAGCCTAGTTTTGCAGAAGACTATTAATATCATCTAGGCTTATTCCAATTTGCTTGTGATTTTCATGGATGCATGAAATATCTAATGTCTGACTTTGGTATATGGAGTAGGGACTTGCATAGATTATTAGATTTGGACTATTCTATGCTATCTGACATACTATTTACTCTCTGTAGAGTTTTTCTTAATTGTCCTTGATTATTATATCTCCCCTCCCTCTCCAACATGTATGCCTCATGTCATTACAGCCCACTTCCCCCACTGTTCCTTCATTATTATGTACGTATATTTAAGACACTTGAGCTGTTAGATTGCATTCTTACTATTCTTTTTTTCCTTATTCCATCTATAAAATGCATTTCAAGCAAGAATTCTGAATTCTTTTGTTGCCATTTTCCAATAGATCTTTTATGCTACTGTCACAAGACAAGACATGCAAAGCAGGAAAAGCTAATGATATATGGACTCTTGGGGTGTCCAAAAGGACTGGTAACTTGAGATTCTTAATATTCACAAACAAGGACCTGGTTTGCACATTTCTTCCTTCAAATGCCTGCATTACTTACTTCTCTTGCTCTTCCAGAATGTCTTCTAAAATTCCCCCGTTTCTCTGAGCACTAAGTTACATCAGTGGCTCTTCACTTAAATTAATTTGGAGTTGATCGAATAGCCTGACAAAGAGTGTGTGTAGTACATTTATATAGCCAAGATCTATGTGCTACATGAACCAAGTAAGTTCTCTTTATAGATTAGACTGTATTTTGCAATCAATAGCTAAGCAAGTCACCATAGAATACCAGAAATTAGTTTGTGATACAGATCATTGATTTTTACAGTCAGTATTAGTGGCAGTTCTAAAACACAGGTTGGGTTAAGGCTGAAATCCTATGACTAATAAGATGGGAATCAATCTCATTGAATACAATTGGACATATTTGCAAGTCAGTCAGCACAGAACCATTGCTTGCTAAAGCACAGAAGTTTAGATTTTAAAAAGTATGTCTCTACATAGCCTATGCTTAGTTTTAGAAATTCATTACCTGAAGATGTGACAATGATATCTTTGATTATTTTATGAACAACATTTTGTCAATGGTAACTAGCTGCAATAACTAAAAAGGACATGCCACAGAATGCCAGTTCTTTTAGAATAGAGATCAGCCATGGAAAAGGACTAATACTTTCATGATTTGCTTGTGAGTACCCATAACTATCTGTCTGACCATGATATAAAGCAAGATGCTGGATAATGTGGGCTCTTGATCAAATATAGTTCAGATCACATATTGGTATTTTCTGTTAGTCAGTCTGGGCTATATTTTAGTTCTTGGGAAAGTGGATACACATTGATATGCAGATGACCCTTTGTTCTATGTATTCTTTCCATCCGAATCAAGATAGATAATGTGGATGTAGGAAATTTATCTCGAAGCATAATGGAATGAATGAGAATCAATAAAGTGCAGCTGAAGTTGATAAGTTCAAGACAAGTACAATTGATGGAAACAGTAACCAGTGATCAGTTTGAGTTTCAGCATGCCTCTTGGAATTAAAAGTTCTGAATTATAAATTATAATTTCCATCAGTGGAAGTTTTCAAACAAAGATTGGACAACCATTTGTCTGGGATAGTCAGGACTCCTGGCCTGGACAATGGGCCAGATTAGAAGCTCACCAAAACTCCTTCCAAACTTATGATTTTGTTATTCTGTGCATCAGATATGACTTGTTGTAAATGAGCCTACATTCTGTCTAAAGGAAGAGGTACATAACTTTATGACTGTCCCAGGTCATCTGTCAATAGAGGTATGAGCAATTCAATAGCAAGGAGTATTCGCACCCAATTGGACTGGTATAATGAGTTTCTTTTTCTTCAAAAGAGATAAACAAGCTCAAGTAAAACTAATGCACAGATCAGGAAACCACAGTGCAGATAGAACATGGGGAAACAGACTGGCTCCAGAAGGGCAAAGGAGTGAGGCAAAGCTGCATACTATCCCCTTATGCAACTTATATGTAGAATATATATTAATGAAAGTTAGTTTAGAAGAAGGACATGGTTGAAAAACAGGAGGAAGAAATATCAATAACTTGAATTATGCTGATGATATTAGCTGAAAATGCAAATGATCTGCAAGCTCCACTAATGAAAGTCAAACAGCAGAGTAAATAACAGGACTAAGATTAAGTGTAAATGCCAAACTAATCAAAGAGGTATAGCAACCAGCATTAGAATTAACAATTAAGATCATGAACTAATGGATAGCTTCTGTCTTTTAGGTTTAACTACCAACAGTAAAGGAATAGGCAGGCAAGAATTATGCCAGAGGCTAGCATTTGGTACAGCATTGAAGAAGGCCTTGAAAAACATATTCAGATCTGAACCTACTAAGATCAGAATCATGCAGGCAATGGTTTTCCCTGTGACATTTTATGGAAGCAAAAGTTGGACTTTAAAGAAGCAGGGTAGGAAGAGTATTGACACCTTTGAACTTTGGTGTTGAAGAAGACTCCTGACAAACAACTGGACCATAGAACAAAGCAATTCAGAGTTCTTGTTTGAGGCACAGATAACCATGCTCAAATGATCACACTTCAGGCATGTTATCTGAGAATTTAGCTTTCTGGAGATGTCTGTAATATGGAAGAGGTTGTATAAGGTTACAGCCACAGTTGGTGCACATATGGGAGACCTAAAAGATCAGATTGTGTACAGATCTTCCTCGAGAAAAATCTATGTAATTACTAACAGTTGATCAATTTTATGAAACATAATCAACCAACCAAGTAATCAGTCAATCAGTCAAAAGTCTGAAATAATATCCAAACATTTCTTCCAAAAGAAAAAAAAATCACATTCTGTTTAGTGACAGGAAATATTCTGCACAATACTAGCAGCCAGCACTGACAAGCAGTCCTTCTTATACAAAATTCTGTTTATATCTTGCAACATTGAGCAGTCTTTTTATTATATGGTTCAGTGGGCTTGAATTCTTGATATAATATAGCAAATGTCAAAAGTAAAAATGTTTTCTTTGACAACAGGATTTTAGTTCTCAAATTCTAATATAATATTTCATTTCCTTACAAATACAGTGGGGGGGGGTTAATGAAAAAAGCAATGCAGCCAGTTTGCAAGCACATCTGGGATGCAAATCTATATCTAGAGTCTAAATAGCAATCAAAAACTATCTGGTCAATGTATTTTCAGCCAACGCATGGTAATCCCAGCTATATGTGATCACTTGGTGATTAAGAGAACCCCAAATTAAGGTTGAGCTCCAGGAAACTCACGGGCTGCCTTTAGGTCAGTCACTCTCTTCAACTCAACTGATCACCCAGATTTTCTATAGTGGGGATAAAATAAAGGGGGACTTCTGGAAGTCATCCTGAGGAAAGTCAAAATGTAAAATAATACCAGCGAGGCATCCTTCTACAAGTATTGGGTGGTATTAGGGCATCAACTCAATTGAAATATAAATAATATCAAATTCAATACAGTTAACATTAAATGTTTACTCTCATATCATGCATTTCATACTTGTGTCTCTTTTATGACAACCTTTGGAAGACTGGGGTCTGTATTCAAAGCTGTGGAGGCTAGCAGTGCCTGAGGCCTTAGGATGTTACATAATGTAAAGCTGACATGCCTTAATTCAGGATTTCCCAACCTGTGAAATTTCTAGCTGGCTGGATTTCAACTCCCAGAATTCTTAGGAATGGTCACCCCGACTGAGGAATTTTGGGAGTTGAAGTCCACGTCAGTAGAAGTCGGGAAACACTGCCTTAATGGACTCTGATCCATTCAGCTGTTGTAAATATCATGTTCTTTCTCTTTTGGGGGTTTTGTTTTGGTATTTTTGTCTAGAAGTAGTCAGCAGAAATTTTTTAAAAAGTCATACCCCAAGAGCCAACTGAACCACAACGAACTGCAAGGTGATAAGTTAGCCTTTGGAGTTTAATAGCCTGTCACCCTAAATAAACCAGGCATAATGTTGTTTTGACCTTCCCCATTCACCGTATTGTATCTGAACACTCCTTCCTCAAGACTGAATATATTCTTTCATTGTTTCCTGAAGCTTTAAAAAAAAAAATCTATTATCTTTTAAGCATAGACTAAAGAAATTGATTCTACCCCTTTCCAGTTTTATTTTTTCACATAACAAATTTGATATAGCCTTACCCGCTGTGTTTAAGGTCAATAAAAATGTAGATTATGAATTTTGATGCAGTGCTGACTTCAAATATTTTTGAAGGTTTCTCATTAGTGTTCTGTAAAGCACTGCAGTATGCCTGAATCAGAGTACACTTTTACATCCCCAAATATACTAAAGTCTAAGAAAGGGAAAAGAGCAAGCCAATCTATTTTTACTTTTCAAAAAATCGAACGTTTATTTTATGAGCTAACATAGTGTTGATAAGGAGCAAATTTTCTAGTGGTTATATAAATACGTTATTTATCAGGTGCAGTGGAATTTGGATGTGTGTATCTGAATGTTCTATTTTATGAGATTATTACAAATAATTTAAGAATTTTTATTGGTGCTTAGCTAAGCAACATTTGTCGATTAAGTTGGGGGGAAAAAGTATTTTAAAATTAAGTCTCAGTGAATTCATCCTCACATTTCTGCTAACCTAGGCACAAAAGCTAATGAACATTTTTTATGATGTGTCCTCCTGCCGTTGCTTTGCTGTCACCCCAAGCCTACCACATTATGGCCACTTCATCCTATGGTGGGCTTCCTTCCTTCCGATTGCAGATCATCTGGTGAATATTTTGGTTTGGGACACAGGAGAGAACAGACTCCTGGCCAAGGCACCTGCCTGAGTAACACCTGACTGACACTTTCTGAAGATCTTCCCTGGTCTTAGGTCCTACTTAGTCTCCTCACCTATGCAAATTGAACATTCTTTTGAGAAAGTGCTAGACCTGGGTTCTACAGAAGGCTATTTGAAACCAGGAGAGAGAGAGCGGGGCTGATGCTGTCAGCTCCCATACTTTGCCTCTTGTTGAATTTACCACACAAGTAAATTCCCTCAAGGTTTGTGTGGGAATTTACCAGTTGAAAGTTGGGCTACAACTAATTTGAGGGAGAGATCTTCATTCCACCTAATTACTGTTTATAAGTAATTACTGAAATTGAGTATTGTTGGGTCTTCCTTATTACGAGCATTATGAACCTTCTCCTGCTTACAAGAGCTTTTTTTTCTCACTATTTTTAAGAGAGAGAGAGAGAGAGAGAGAGAGAGAGAGAGAGAGAGAGAGAGTGAGTTTGGTCTGGTGGTTAAGGCAGGAGACTATGAATTCCAGTCCCTCAGTCACTTTCTCTCAGCCCAACCCAGCTCTCAGGGTTGTTGTTGTGGTGGGGAAAAATAGAAGGAGTATTATGTACATTCACCACCTTGAGTTACTTATGATGTAATAAAGGCAGTATAAAAATCTAACAAACAAACAAACAAACACTTGCACACAAAGCAGCACTAAAATAGTTCCCTTTAACTTTACCCCACTCCCTTCCTCTTTTCCTATGACCTGTCAGCTGGGCTATTTCAGGACGTGGATTAAGTAGATTTTTGGAAGAGTGCTCGCATATTAAGGAGTAGACTGATCCTGCAAGAGGGTAGACTAGCATCTAAGCATCTCTGTACACTGATGCGTTCTTTCCCTGCCAGACATAAAGGAGAATGATTGATGCTTATTTTTCTTGCCAGCAGGTGATGCTAGTTGGGAAGAGAAACAACATCAAGGGAATCCAACAGTCGCTTTTCTTTAACTTGTTCTGTGTTAAAACTGAAAGGGCAGCACCATTTGCCGGGCTCATTTTTGAAAGACAGGGATCGGCAATTTAGGATAAAATACCTATTCTAGAGAAAAACATCAGTCCTTCATTCTCAGCACTATTTGATGGCACAAGTTATTAATCATAATATTATGGTTACAGAAGTGGAGTACAGTACTGAGCTTAAATATATTTGGGTTAGGGTTTCACATCTATACATTTTGATTAAAACCAACGTTGTGTGATTCATTCCTTCAATTATTTAAGTAACCTCAGCCCAAAATCTCAAACAAGAAAAATTTAAAACAGAAAGAGCATCCCATTTCTTTTTCTTCCTTCTCCTTAAAGTTTCTCTCTCTCCTAAACCACTGTGAACTCAGAAAGAGGATGTACTATTCTCCCTGGCTGTTCCCTGGGAGACATGGAGTGATCAGATAATGGGAAGAATTCCTGGTTTCATTTTCCATCCCTATACAATAATTTTGAAAAACTAATTAGATAGATCAATCTAACTACACGTTAAGTTTTCATGCTTTTACATATTGTGACTTTGTGCTGCCAATCCTTAACACTGACCATCTTCTACGTATGCTTAGCACATCCACACTTTACCTTTATAGAAAATGAAGGTGGTTTTAGAAGCTTTGAGGTATAAGACCAAGTAGTGTGGAATATTGGGGCTCTGTGTTGATGGAGCTGCATTCATGAGATTAGAAAGAGCTGCTGCATTTCACCCAAGAATGTGGAGCTGTATGTCTTACGGAAAGAAGAGATGTGAAGATGTGGTTCAATGCATCTAAGGCTGTTGTTCAAAAAGTTCTGAAGTTCTTCAGTGGAGTTCCCAAAGTTCCAGAAGAACTCCAGAAATTCTCCAGTGGACTCCAGCCTCAGAAGAATGGTAAGAGATAAGAGCAGAAATTCAGGAATCAAATTTCTGTCTGCCTTTTTGGCTTGACTCATCTACCCACCCATCCACCCATCCACCCATTTATTGCTTAGTGTATAAGGAAGCTACTGAAGAGCCTTAACTAATAACAGGCAGAAAGGAGGGAGGGAGTAGTTTGCCCAAAGTTGCCTAGTAACAGCAGAGATGAAAATTAGAGATAAGCAAGTCAGAAGTATAAGAGACGGGATAGAAACATGACAATGAATATAAACCTGCTACATTAACAGGGCTGTGATATATAAGAAAAAAATCTTAGAGGTTAAGAAATAAATGATTTTTCTAACTTGGAGGCTGTAATGGCATGTGGGAGTCACCTTGGGAAACAGGAGGAAGAACTGCAGACAAGACAGCCAGCACATAAAAGAAGTCTCAGTCCACAGGAGAGAAGACATGGCAAGCATCTCAGAAGGGATCTTGCATAATTTTACACAGACAGTAAAAGGAAGGGAGTGAAGAAATACTTTTAGTCTTGCAAGATTCTGTTAACTTGCCTATTCAATAAAGTTGGCGCTAGCACTTAAGATTGTGCTTCCTGTGTGGGCTACCTTGCAGGGCTAACAGAGACTCTGTAAATAATACAGTATCTCATCAGCAACCATAAAAAAATTCAAACCACTAAATATCTTATAAATAGCCTATTATGTCAATAAAAGTAGCTGTTCCACCAGATTTATCTGTATTGTGACTGAGTCTGTCACCGTCCTTAAATCGACCTATATGACCTATGAAGAGAAATGCTGGTGAGGAGGAAGAGGAGGCTCCCTTAGCAATTCAGGGTCTTCACCCTGGCTCAGAGCCCACCGAGTTCAAAACCTGAATATTGGTATTTTCTAAAATTGGGCAATTATTATACTTTACTTGCACTAGCATGCATCCTGTTGAAATAGTAATTGTACATTTCTGTCATCCATTTTGAATGCAAATGCTGTAGAAGCAAAGCCAATAATGCACAATTGTGAAATGACAACTCTGCACTCTGGGAGTAGATGAGGTTAGCGGATAAAGAGAAATGTTTATTCAGCAATGATGTTTGGATTTGTCTCACAGACGCAGATACCAACATTGAGACAATCACAGTATTTATAACTATGCACAGCACCATACATCCAGTTCTCATTGATTTAATGTGTGCTTTTGTCTGATGTGGTTAAGCTTTTCATTTTTTGCACATATAAAGGAACTTGGTTTTATATTGTCGTTTAAAAGGCTGACATTTCTTCATCTTAGAATATCCTGACATGCATGCTGATTTATTAACTTGGTTTCATTGTATATGACCTATCTCTTTACAGATAATGTTTGTCCTTATTCAATATTCTGTTTTCAACAATTACATTCACTGTAGTTTAGAAAATTTTAATTCTAGTCCAGCTTAAAATTTATTCACAAAGCTGGTTTTTTTTAACTAATGAAAGGTGATTTGATTGGAAGTTGTTTGTATCTAATTCTTTGGGTCTCTGATCATAAGAACATAGAAACCTCCTTGCTAGAACAAACCAAAATCCACTACACCATTTCTAAATCAGCATTATTTTCACAGCAATTTAATCAACCAAGTCATCATCTGATTGTTTTCAAATCAGAAAGCTACTAATAATATCTAAGGCAGTTATAGAGGCAACTGGCAATTATACTATATGAATTCAAGTGAAATCTATGGAGATTCTCAGTCATTCAGATCATGGTTGTCCCAAAGGTGCTTTTTCAAGAGGCAGCTGGACTTTCTTTGTTTTTCCTTGAAGACATTTTGCTTTTCATCTAAGAAGCTTCTTCAATTCTTCAGTCAGAATTGAAGACATTTGTTGGATGAGAAGCGAAATGCTTCTTTTCAAGGAAAAAACAAAGAAAGTCCAGTTGGCTCTTGAAAAAGCACCTTTGGGACAGTTCAAAGGAAGATTACCCCAAATTTAACACAAGCTTCTAAAGAGAAAATATAGAAAGAAAACAAAAACCACAAATGTCCTATGCAATGTCTTCTCCACCCTATCCCTTAAGGACATATCTGCATTTACCAGTTAGTACAGGGTCCAACTTTCTGCTTAACTCTTCACCAGTACAGGTCATTCACTGCTTCCTAGAAGCAGGAACAGATGATGTCATCTTGCTCCCATTCCCAGACTATTGCAAGTGTATCTCACAATGAAGTTTCCCAGCTTTCATTTCAGACTGCTGTTTTCTGATTGGATCATATTAAGCATTCCAGTGCTTCAGTCCATTGCTCCATTCCAGTTCTAGTCCATCCTCTTGAATTGACAGCAGTGTTACCATTTTTTTAAAAAAAAATGTTTTTACTTTTTTTAAAATTAGTTGTTTATCTTCTACACTGATTTTTATATCTTTATTCTTGTGCAGTTCCTGTTTAAATAATCCATCTGTTTTATGCATTAAAAATCAATAGTAAAAGAAGAAAGAAATGGAAAGAACTGAGTTGAAATATTAACTGAATAAGCCTGATTTCAAGGGTTCTGATGTTATTCAAGGAAATCATGTGAGCTGTTGGCTCAAATATTTAACTTACACACATTCCACCTTCAGGTATAACATTTTGCCATCTCGAAGATGCACTGATGTTGAAACCAAGCTGTCAAAATAAATTCTAATCAATACATCTACTTAATTAAGCTATTTGCTAGAGTAATCATTTAGACACAGCAATATATGGCAAGAAAAACCAGCTTTCTCCAATAACAGATTAATTTTCATTATTCCAGTAGCTGTCATGTGGTGAAATAACAATGAAAGGTTGATTATTCTGGTTTTTTTTTTTATTACAGTTGTATCTTAGATATAGCTTTACATATGGCATGCTACTATTCCAATGAATATGGTAAATATGTTGCTTTAGATTTGTTGCAACTCTCACTATTGAGAATGTAGTAAAATATGATGAAGTCATTAATAATTATTATACTAAAATGGTAGAAGGCATTTAAAAACATAATATTGCTTGCAGTTTTTCAAATAACTTGGTTAAAGGATGAATGTACATTAAATAAACTTTTATTTTGGTAACACATATTCTGATTCAGAAGAGAGTGTAGGATAATCTAATGTACTATTTTCTGGGAATAAGAGAAAGATTTAATTGTGACCAATACAGTTATTTGGATGTTTTCTTATTATTGCCAAAGTTTTGTAAAATTTGTATTTACAAATTTACAAAACAAAATTTACAAACCAATTTGTAAATTGGTTAGTTGGATTTTCTTGCTGTCTGCTAGAACTTAGATTGTTCCATCATGTGGAAATACCTGGTTGAGTTTGGAGCTGAAGCAGATTCAGACCTGTTTAGTATCTGGGTCAGAATCTTCCTAGGAATTCCAAAACTGTAGATTAGACTGGAAAGTAAAAAGAAAAACAAACAAACAAAAACCTATCTTGGCACAAGGTAGTGAGAAACAATTTCTGTGCTACTGCCAAGAAAACATCACGGTTGTTTAGAAATGGGCAAAATGTTATGTGCATGGAACAGTGATCTGGAGTCATCTGTAGCTAAACCAAAAGACCTTGGCTTTTGGTCTGTGCAAAGAAAAAAAAACTGCGCTGTTTGTGGAGGCCAGGAACATTAGCAGTGGAGAAAATCAGGTAAAGTGACAAAATAAGGAAAGGGTAGTCCCATGGGAGATCTCCACTCTAGCAGCATGGTAACCTCTTGCTGAGATCATCACTAGAAGGAACAGTGGCATGGAACACTACTTCATCAATAGTTGGGGGGAGGGGAAATGAAGGTATTGGAAAGACTAGAGCTCTTTGGGATATTGGCAGTGGCTGAGAGAAAGGAAGGCTCTGGAAAGATCAGGAACCAAATCCATCAAGTCAGGGAATATCCTTTCAAAAAAGCCATGAATGCTGTATCAGCTTGAAAGTGTGTATCCTGGACAAGAAAATCTCCTAGAATACAAGTCCTACCTCTGCTTTTAAATATAATTAAAAAGACAAAATAAATAATTGGCTCAGCATTGTTGCAAGTAAAATATCAAAAGAAATTCTCATTGGCTACTGGAAGCAGTAGATTTGAGGGATGGTGCTGGTAGTGGTGTGGACATTGCTGAGGAATGAGTCTGTAGATCTTTAGAGTTTAGTTCTCATTACAAACTTTAAAAGTTCTCATGGGTCTGTCCTTCTTAAGCTTCTTTGCTTATGAAGATTCCCACTCTTATCTAGTTCTTTTCATAGAAAGAAGAGCTTTCTCATATTCTTCTGTGTTGATGGAACTTACAAGTCAATGAATAATTATTATCATATCCAGGATGCCCAGAAGAAAGCCAAAAGGATCTCATCAAAATCATTCTTCTTTTAAAGCAAACAAAATATCCTAAGGGAACAGGATGGCCTGTGTGACAAGTCTCTCTCTTGCCTACAAATTATTCCTTGCAGGGTACCGATGGTATGAAGCCATGCTTTCCTAGGGTGAAAAAAGCAAGTCAGTCTAATTTTCTATTGACAGTCATGTACTTTTGTTTGTTCCAGATACAACGTTATTCTTTCCATCATTCAGTGGAAACTCCTATTTAAAACTACCTTCACTATCATCCCTGTCAGACGATAGATTTTCATCAGGGCAAGAATGGAACAAAGTGACAATCTACTTAACAGTGAAGACAACTGCTTTAAATGGCACTCTCCTTTATGGTGAGCATAACTGTTTTATTTATATAGTGAGTCTCAGAAAGGCAAGCCTGCCCTATTCTTTCCTGGCATCTCCATTCTCTCACCTGGAGAAGGGGTCTGGAGGTAACTGTACTTCTAGTGAAAAAATTAAGCTTCAGTCCTTGTTCTTGAATGGGAGATATCCCCTTTACCTGAAAGATGAATGGAATAGAACACAACCACCCCACTTCCCCAGGATTAAGCCTTTAAATAAATAGTTCCAGTTTATTATTTGAATCAGAATCTTCAGGCCTTAGTGATTTTGAAGTGTGTGGATTTGAGTAAACTAGAAGAGAGAAGTTTTATTTTAATAAATGAAACAAAGGATTGAAAAATGGGATACTGTCCCATATTATAGGACATTTAGATCTGCATACCAAAGTTAACAATCTGTAAATCAACTAGTCAAGCTATTAAGAAGCAGAGAAGTCATGTGGACCTCAGCAACCATTTTTTTGCCAAAATGACAAAATCTGTGTAATGATATTGTAATACAAACTCTGTCCCTTACAAAACCATCATCTTCTGTGTTTTGACCCTCTGCAGATGCCAACATGTCTCCCCCCTAGTTTCAAGGCCAAAAATTGCAAGACAAAAGTTCTATAAAATCACAGAAAAAGTCAGAAAAAGTTATGTTGGAATTTAATTGGCTACACAAAGGACCAGATTTTCATGGAGACTGAAGGAAGTTAACAAGTCACATAAATTGCTGACTTTCCCTGAAGATCTTGCAAGGATGATCATAGGAAGGATTTTAAATTATGTCCTGTAAAACCAGATAAAATATATTGATATTGACAGAAGGAGAAGATGGTAGCAGTCTTCAAATATCTGAACAAATGTCACACACCAGAACATCAAAAGCAGTCCTCTTGGTTTCTGACTGCAAAATCCATAATGGTAGTGTCATGATACAGGAAGGCAGATTCTGATTTAATGTTCAAAGAAATTTCCTATCATTAAGAGCAGTTCAACAATAAAATCGAACATGCAAAGATGACTATTTCTCTGGAATGCTTTAGTTTCAATTCAGTCCCTTCAGACTTAATAGTCCCTTTCAACTCTGAGATTCTACAATAGATCTTTCTGATAATAAAAAAGATCAAAGAAAAATTTTTCAGTTAGCAGATGGGTTCATGGCTGAAAGAGTCTTTGGGGGTCCCTATATATGAAAAGAACCCCACCCAAAATATGACTCATTTTCACTCACCTCACTGAAACCAGTCAGTGAAGTTATAACCCCAAGAATAATTTCAGTTTTTTCACTTTCCCACAGAGCTCCTATTTTACTGGATCATAGACTTCTATAGATAACAAAGGTATAGACAATAAATTATATTGACATCAAATTCATTGAGAAGGGAAAAAAAGAATGGACCATTTGTTCCTGTGACTGCCAGAGTCTTAAAATAGTCCTGGCAGGGCCTTATATGGTGTGATGAGCTTTGCAGGTTCATTCACTGTGCCATATATCACAGCCATAACTTGCCAGCTAATTGATATCCAGTTATTCTCTAGGGAACTGTTACACTGCAGCCTTCCCAAACACAATTATTTTCCCTAGACAGATCCAAAACAGCATTACATTCTGCAGGATCCTGCATTTAAACTTTTGGGACAATTTTCATCAGCAGCCCAGCAGAGAGCTAAAAAGCAGAACAGAGCCAGATGGTGATTTTGTAAACTATATGCTCCAGATGTTCAAAATTGCATAAAGGTGATTTCGAACCTTTCAGCAAGCAGAATGACAGAATAACAAGAATTGGAAGGAACCTTGAAGGTCTTCTGGTCCAAGCAGAAGACCCTATACTGTTTCAGACAAGTGGCTGCCTAATCTCTTCTTTAAAACCTCTAGTGATGGAGTACCCACAACTTCTGGAGGCAAGCCATTCCACTGATTGATTGTTCTCACTGTCAGAAAATTTCTCCTTATTTCTAGGTTGGTCCTCTCCTTGAGGAACACTTTCTACTAGGTGAAGCATTCACAGAACATTTGCCCATGTGGACCCAATCATGGGAATTTTGGTGTGGATCATTTTGCAGTTGTCTCTTAAATCTCAGAAAGAAATCCTGCTGTGTTCAGTAGTGATTACTCTCATTGGATTGCAGTCTAACAGTCAGCATACTTTGTGATGGTAAGGCCTCAATAACTAAACTGAAATCATGGGGAAACAGCAAGGATTTGAGGCCTATTTTGATATCAGCACAGAAGATTACCTGTTTGGCTTTGATTAAATATTTCCACAGAGACAACTGAGGACTGGAAGATTTCCAAATTATAAAAAAGCTTGATGTTAAAGGTATTTGGCAGAAAAAAGATAGCTTGAGAAAATAAGTAGAGTAACAAGAATCACAAATGAATAGGTAGAGAGGAAGAAGAAGAAGAAGAAGAAGAAGAAGAAGAAGAAGAAGAAGAAGAAGAAGAAGAAGAAGAAGAAGAAGAAGAAGAAGAAGAAGAAGAAGAAGAAGAAGAAGAAGAAGAAGAAGAAGAAGACGACTAATTGGATGATTAGAAAGAAAAGAAAGAAAAGTAGACTTAATAACTACTAACCAGATAATATATCTCTTCCCACCTTCTGAATTATTTTATTCCTTAAGAATCAAAGGGAATAAACTTGCCTCTTTCATTAGGTGTCAGACTTCAGGACAGACACAGCTGTAAATCTCTACTCCTACAGAAAGAGCTCAATCAGTGATAGAAAAGTGTAAAAAGTTATGGAAGATTCAGAAGAATAGAGCACAATACCAAGATGAAATAACCAACCCTCTCTTCAACAATCCTTGGGCTCCAGCTTTATAAGGAGATGAATCCCAAACAAACATTACAGAAATTGAGGGCATGAAATCCTCAATTCCATGAAGCAAGCAGGGAGACTGCTATGCAGTAGGAAGGCTGGTACAGTAGCAACCATCTTAATGAACTAGATCTCACATCCAGCAATCTGTAGAGCAGTGCCCCAGAGAGGCTCCTGGATAGCAATTGCTACACCTGTACCTCTGTCCTGAAGTCTCAGCTGATGCCATATCTAAAACCCCACTGGGCAAATTTCTGAAAGGATCAGCCAGGTCTCAATGATGCATGTTTGTTTGGCCCTCTCCTCAGTCATTAAATCACAGAAAAGGGAGGCCTTATTACAAGCCAACTTGGCACTGAGTAGCAGCAGCTAAAAACCAGGGCCTCTGAAGTTCTGCTGACTGGATAGAAGGGCTGAGATCAGGGAACTAGAATGCAAAAGAATAATACATTTTGAGACAGACCTCTTGGTAATACAGGTAATCTTTGCTTAATGATCGGCCGCTGAACGGCCATTGAAGGTTAGGATAGACTTCAAAAAAGATACTCACATCTCACCCTTGGAGTTATGTCTGCTGCACTCCTCTCTCCCATGATCAAGTGATCGCATTTTGGCAACTGGATTGCATTTACAACTGCTTCAGTGTGTCACATAGTCATAGGACCTTGATTTGTGACAATTTGCCATTTTCCAGCAGAAAAACAGCACAAAACACCCACTGGATATGCTGAATTCATTTAACGACCATGTGATTCACTTAATGATATGGTTCACTTAATGACCATTGTAAAAAGATTGTAAAATTGAGTCAGGTCATATGGTAACTCATGTAAAAAAGGCAATACAACCAAAATTCAGGACTCAATTGCAGTCATAAATCAAGGTCTACCTCTAGAACAGACATGGATCCTTGCTGAGATGAAAAAAAAGGGAGGTTTCCTTATTACTAAACAAATTTTTAAATTCTGCTTCCTACACAACAAACTTTGTTAAGGTATGAGAGAAAGAATTGAAAAAAGTATTGTCAGATATACATGTAAAAATACATAACTACTCTGCCTTAAAGGGACACTAATTTGGAGATTTTTTTCCTATGGCTATAGAAGTGGGCTTCTGTGTTTTCTGCAGGGAAAAAAAGAACCAAGACTTTACCACAATATGCAGGATCAAAGTTTGAATATATATTTGACCATAATACAGGTGGCATATTATGCATGTTCCTATAATAAATAATTGATAAGAAAAGGCCTTTTTGCTTTCACAAATGTTGATATTTGAAAGAGAAAAAAGTGCACCGTTGGATCAAGAACTGGAGTATTGTGGCAGTTTCAGTTGCATATCTTTTGCTTGCTTTTTAGATGCAAATATACCGGTAGTCCAGCTGGATGGCAAACTTGAAAGAACAAAATCATTTTCATTTTTATTTTATTTTTTACTTCAATTGACTATAACACATGAAACATTGATACATAACTGCAGGACTAATTCCAGCATTTCTAATGTTCTGTTTCTGAGATGATTTTAAATGCTTAAGTTTACCATCAGTGATAAGTCCAAGTTTCAGCTGGCTCATTCTTCCTTCTCTATTGCTTAAGAACATCTCCCTTTTGAAGGACCATTTCAAAAGATCATGTAGATGATTGACATCAGACTTTGTTCACTTCCATTGGTGGGTTGTGTCCATTCAGAATCTCCTGCAAGGTCTTTAGCTGACCAATCATAACACTGGTCTTGTAGCTTGTTCTCTGTCATGAGTGCAGCCTCTCTATTGTTGCCTTCAGATGATAATACGTTATCTCTAATGGACAACTAGGTCTTAGTCTTTCAATACAATAGGTCCTTGAGTCAAAACCTCTGAAGGTATGTTTGATGGTCCAGGATGGTAAGGTATCAGTCGGACTCACCATTCTTGGCTTTTTTTCCAAAATTCTCTTGGCCATATAGAAAAGTGACTCTGTTTTCCCACTGCTCTGGGAATAAGTGAAGAAACTAAAGACTCCCATCATTTCGGAAGACTCCACAAGCCAAGTGAGGATTGTGCTGTTTGGTGCCCAGAGATAAAATACAGTGGGTCCAGGTAGCTCTTCACCAATAAAAAATATTTTTCCATTGCTTAAGATTCTTAATTTTTCTTAAGTGCCAGTGGGATATCAGAAGCAATTCTCCATTGAGGAAAGAAACTCAGCAGAAGTACCAATGTAGAGCCATCACATTAGTAACGATCGTATTCAGCAAACACCAATACTGGTGCCAGTGGTTTTATGTGCAAACATCATTAGTTTGTTTTGCAGTCATTACTGCAAAACACATTTGAAAGCAGAAAGGTCCAAAAAAAAAATACTATGTATTGATGACCACCAGGGAAACTTCACTGGAAAAATATAATTTGAACTTTCAGAAATTGATGATGATTGTAGGGTTTTTTCAAATATTCTTAATATTGATTTATGTTTTTCCATGTTCATGTAAATGTATTTAAAACTGCTTCCCTCCCCCCATATTTCTAGAGACTGTGTCAATAGAAAAGTGTAACTGAGGTTTGTAGAGTTATGTAAATACTTTTTTTAAAAGCTACTTTTTATTCTGAGCAAAGATTGGTGTGCATTATATTGGTTTCTGGAATAAAAGAAAGCTACGAAAATACTCACAATTGGGTGGGAACTTTAATGGAAAGGAATTGGTGAACAAGGAAGATACATAAAAATAAAAATAGATACTGAACTATTCTGTATTATTTGAAAGAGGCTGTTCCTATAGATAGAGGGGGAAACAACATTTCTCCACTATCTTCCCTCCCCCCCCCCACAAAAAAAAGAGAAAATAATATGAGCCAATTGGAGAAAATCAAGATGGAGTGTAAAACTGAGCAAGAACTGAACTTCTTTATCTCTGTGTAAGTGTCATATAAATAAATAATCTCATTCTTTTTAAAGCTAGTGATGAATACACAGAAAATTTCCTTCATCTTTACCTCGTGGATGGGAAGCCAACTGCTCGGTTTGGCTGTGGCCCTTCTCCAAACATTTTGACAGTGACTGCCAATTACTCCATTAATAGGGATGTCCTTGTACCAATCACACTAAGGTAAGACTTTCCTGTGCTTAAGTGAATGATGACTGAACATATTACATGCTTGCTTTCTTACTAATGAAAACATAAGAAAAATCAAATGAAAGGCCATACATAGTTATCTTTAGAAAATTCTATCTATCTATCTATCTATCTATCTATCTATCTATCTATCTATCTATCTATCTATCTATCTATCTATCTATCTATCTATATCTATCTATCTATCTATCTATCTATCTATCTATCTATCTATCTACCTATCTACCTATCTACCTACCTACCTACCATCTATCTATCTATCTATCTATCTATCTATCTATCTATCTATCTATCTATCTATCTATCTATCTATCTATCTATCTATCTATCTATCTATCTATCTATCTATCTATCTATCTATCTATCTATCTATCAGCTATCTATCTGATTTGAATGCCACCTAACTCTCAATGATTCTGGTTGGTTCACAAATAAAAACATTAAAATATGCAATGAAACAAAAATAAAGAACAAAAGATGACAAAAATGACAAGAACCATACAGGAACAATAACAACAACAAAACAAACCCACACAATCCAAGGGGGCTTTCCTCACCCTTGCCAAAGGCCTGGGAGAAGAGCCAAGTCTTCAAGGCTACTTCAAAACATTACCAAGTTGGGGCAGTCTGATTTTTGGGCTGGGGGGACCACTTCTCATAGGGCAGGAACTGCTCTCATTTCTCTAGGAAAGATCATATATGCTTTCTGTGAAGAATATTCCTTATGCCATCCCTGTCCCTTGGGTGAAAAGGCAATAGATAATGAGAAAGATTCCCTGGCTGAGACACTTAGAAGCTGAGATCAGTCTGAATATACCATACAAAAAGAGATGGTATGGGAATTTGACTTGAAATAAGATAAGCAATATACATTCCTTTGAAGAATTATAAATATAATGTGGAAATAAAAATGGCGCTGGGGCTTTGAATAGACCTCCAAAAGTAGCATTGAAAATGTGTAACTTATTTTATTTTTCACTGTTAACTTGTGTATAGATTACCAGTGCAGCTTTCTCAACCAACATTAAAGTCCATAGAATAATTCAATTAACTTTACACAGTTCTGCCAGTATTAGGGTGATGTCAAAATCAGTATGTTGCCATAGAGGTTTGGACTGGCACTTTTAATTAATTCCAGCAATCCTGGGCTGTACAGAAAATGTAGATTTGTCTCTGACGTCCGAACTCAAACCAAGGGGGCTGAAATAACAGTGGAGGAGTATGGGAGCCCTTTCTCTCCATTGCATAGTCAGGCTCAGTTGATAATTCATACTATGAATTCACCTAGGTTCATTTGCATAATCTTTGTCTGTCAGAAAATTGGAGGAATTAGAACTTCACCCAGCTTCTCATTTGCAGAAACGTTTATGTATACAGATACGTGATAAAGGAAGGAACCTTGTATTATTACTGTCCCACAATAATTGAGAGCCACTCACTACAACAGGGATCAGCAGGGTCTATGGGGATCCAAATTAGCAGAACAAAAGGATAGAATTTATGCAGATACAATACGTGAATCTTCTTAAGACTGGATTCATTATCAGGTTTGTGATAATCTATTATTGCTGATAACACACAAAAGCAGATTATTATCCAGAGTTGCTTTGTATAGTGAGATAAGTGACATGTTAATTCGACAAATAACTAACTAACTAACTAACTAACTAACTAACTAAACTAACTAACTAACTAACTAACTAACTAAATATGCAAATTTAAATCTGACTTAAAGAATTTGAATAAACTGCAGAAAATTCTAGATTTGCATGAAGGGAAGAAATCATTAATGCTAGCTTCTTTAGCACTGTGATATTCAAAGATATACCGTGTTTCCCCAAAAGTAAGACCTACCCCGAAAATAAGCTCTAGCTTGTTTTTTGGGGGGTGGGCCTAATATAAGCCCTACCCCCCAAATAAGCCCTAGTTTTGGGGCAAGGCGAGGCACACATCTAAAAATCAAGCTAGGGCGGGGATGGGGGTGTGTAGCTGCCCCACGTGCCCTACCTTGCAGCCAGGCCTTTCCTCACCGGCCCACTTCTTCTGCGGCATCCCCAATCCATAACTCAGTTCTGCAAGGCCTCTGCAGCTATGAATCCATAGCTCGGTTCTTGGCTGCAGTAGCCTCCCAGAAAGGCCTTTGACTGTGAAATGCAGGCCGGAGCTCCATTTTCTGCTGCAGAATGAAGCTGCTCCTTCGGCTGCAGAAGAAGTGGGCTGGCTGGGTGGGGCTGTTGGTGCCAGAGGTGAGTGGAAAAGACACCCCCCCCCCAAAAAAAATAAGACCTGGTGCCTCTTTTGGAGGCAAAAATAAATAAATAAGACCGGGTCTTATTTTCAGGGAAACATGGTATTGAAGATTGTCTGACTTGAAGGAGAAGATAACATTCGACCTGCTGATAGTATTTTTACCCTAGATAATAATATTCAAAGAATGGCATTTATCCTTCTGAAATAATCAAGCCAGAATACCAGAATCACATGGAATGCAATTCCTTTGATAATACATGTCAATATAATAAATAAAACATCAGCTTTATATACATGGCCTATTTGATTTTTATGATGTACATGGAGCTTGCAAAATAAATTTATAGTATATAATTCATAGGACAGGAAGCATCTCAGTACAGGCAAAATAGTAGCCTAGACCTTTGCATTAATGTAAACTGATTTAGCTTGATAGAATGTAGTTTGCAAATGCAAGGTGAAGAAATGAACAGCACAATTCTACATGTGTTTACATGGTGGCCTTTGATTATATATCTCATTGATTACAAATGAGACTTCCAGATTCCAGAATTATTTTGAGAATGGATTCTCATCAAATACTATAATCTCAGAGAAAGTGATCAGATCTTTAATTTTGTCAGGGAAATTAGAATGGGTATAAAGACATTTTAGCCCTACTTCAAGTCAAATGAGTCCGCAGTAACTGAAGACAGGTCAACCCAAAAGATTCCAGTGAGTGGGGAACTAAATCATGTGATGTAGAAGGTGTAGGAAGCAGGAGGTGATACAAAGAATACAGTTCAACAAATCAGTAGTGCAGTTACTAACCTCGTGCAAAAGAAAATCAGGAGGACTCTAGGAGTATCTTTTCTCACTAACAAATTTATTGAAAGACATTAGCTTACATGAGCTGAATTTCATTCCATCAAATGCAAAAAATGGCAAGACTCATGTAGGATTTAAACTGGGATGAAGGAGGCAGTGGAAAAGAGAAGAAGACAGAATTATTACAGTATATAATTCAGGCTACATGTGAAACTAATTACAGTACCTTATCCACAAACCACCATCAAAGCTGACACCAGCCAAAGGACAGAATAACTCAAAGAAGTAATGCAAGATCAGAAGATGTGGAGAGACCTGGCCCATATAATCACCAAGAGTCATACAGACTGAATGGATAATATCATATCCATGAACGGTTGTTCTGTGTTAAAAACCTGTTGTGTTCATTGAGACCTTCTGAGATGTCCCAACACTTTTGGATATGTTCAGCAATCTCTTGCCCAGTGCAGTCTCATTCAGATATTTTTCTTCATACAATTTTAGCAGAGCAGAGAAGACAATTCTCAAACTTGTAATAATCTTGCCCTCTTTCCAGTATCATTTCTACACTGGCAAAAGGATTGGCGAATGGTGGTCTGTAGAGCACTCTTGAAACATGCACTCTCTCTATAAGATGAAATCCCAGAAGCTCATAGAGATTCACTCTGTTGAAACAGCTTTGCCCATTCTGCCCTTCAGAGGCTTCCACACTTGGTTGATAGCATTCAGGAGGGGTGAATGCATGTTACAGTGGTGTGGGATGAGGAAGTGTGATCCTGCCCTCATGCAACTCAGATTGTGTGGAGATAAACAACTAGCTAAGGCAATTTTGTGTTTGCAAATGACATTTTATCATTTACTTGTAATTCATAAATGATAAAATTCTTACCACGTGGCAGGACAATAAATCAAGCCATGATTAGTTAGGTCTAATCTCTTCAGGCTCTCAAAGGTTTTTAAGATACTAGAATAATCACACTCATACAAGATAAATCATACAAGATAAATGAATAATCAGATATCTACTGAAGAATCTGACTGCATACAAATGAAGAAGAAAAGAGTCAAAGAAGTTAACAGTCTACATGTTAAAGTAGCTGCAGATAACCAGGTTCATTGCAGCTTGTATTAAATCAGGAACAAGAACAAAGTCTGCTCCAGTCCATAGAAAAACCAAATTTTAGGAATCCAGTAACCAGTCCAATCAGGGTCAATCCATAATGACAAGTTTTAATGCTGTGTGATCTCTTTAGCCATGACTGCGGTATTCCAGCTTTCTATATAGTCAATAACACAGCTGATGATGAAACATAAAAGAATCATATGCAAGTTTTTCTCCTAGTTAAGAAAAAAGTAGAAGAGAGAAGTACGGAGGGGTATTCTTAGAAGGCAATGTATTGGTAATCCACTGTGTGTAATAACAACTGAACATTATTTCAAGAGATAAGATATTCAGCTCAGGTGGATCCCTAAGGGAAAAAGGAAACTAAAAGGGTCCAAAAGAATGGACATTGGCTCAAGAATACTGTGACTGTCAGGTTAGAAAATGGGGGGAGGGTTAGTGTGTGTATGGATATTGTACATGGCAAGTCTGCAGGGTAACATTTAAATATTTCCCCAGGCTGCGTTATTGTTATTATGGGTGGTCACACAGTAAGCTAGATGTTTAGAATAGATTTGGCATTTTTATCCACTTACTGAGTTCTTCCCAAGGACCCAGGATAAGCAGATGTTGTGTTTGATGGTATTAAAGGCATTGTCACAGGATGCCACAGGATGTCACTGTTCCAAGTAAAACTGCTTTTGCTATTGATTGATGGTGATTTTGTCAATGCTGAGGGTGTTCAAGGGATTGCACCCAAGGCACCTATTCATGTTGGTACTATCTTTGCTTCCTTTTGCCACAGTCATTCTACTTCTATTTGTAGGCCTTTGTATTTTAAGATTTTCTCCGGTTCTTTCTCTTCTATTTTGCTATCTCCAGTGCTTTTTTTGTAAAAAAAAAAAAAAAAAAGATGCCAGAACTCACACATGTCATACAACCCGTCTTGCCTACCCTACAAGGTTTATCTTTGTAGTTGAAAAAAAACTCCTTCAATTTTTAGTGTATCTAAAAGACTAGGATTTTGTTCAAGGCAACTCTGGAAAATCCGCCAAAAAAAGGTGCCGGAGCTCAATCCGGTGCGTTCTATGACAAAAAAAAGCCCTGCATATTTTTAAATATTTTTGCTAATTTCACCAGTGTTTAATGCCATCTATATAACATTTTGTATAAGTTTTCTTTATATGTTGCCGCTTTTGTTATTTTAGAGTTTCTTTCCCATAAGCTTTGCCACTTTTCTAATTCTATATTATATCCAAAGTTCTTTGCCCATATTATCATTGTTTCTTTTACTTGTTCCTCTTCCATCTTTAAGCTTAGCAAATATTTGTAGTTTTTTTTATCAGTTTTTCATCTGTTTTCAGCAATATCTGGTCAAATCTGGTTCTTTGTAAAATCCCGTTGTTTTAACATCTTTTTCGTATCTCGTTTGAATTTGCAAATATGACCACCATGATAAATCAATAACCTGCTCTTCTAAATCTTATCCATACTTCAATTTCCCTTCATTGTCCAGAATATCTTTATAGGTCACAACTTTCTCGTAATTAATCAAGTTTGGCTAAGCAAATGCTTCCATTGTTGAAAGCCATCCAGGTTTTTTAATATAAATTTTCGCTTTTATTTTTTCCCATTTTAAGAAAAGTGCATTTCTTATATAATGATTTTGAAAATATCTATGTAGTTTATTCTTCCCATACCACAGAAAGGCATGCCATCCCAGTTGTAGGTCATCCCCCTCTAGGTATAGTAATCTTTTGTCTCTAAGCATTGTCCACTCTTTTATCCATGTTAATATAGTTGCTTGGTAATATAGCATCCAATCCGGCAGTCCAAGTCCTCCATTTTATTTTGCTTCTTGTAACATTTTTAGTCTAATTCTGGCTTTTTTTCCTGGCCAAATAAATTTCAATATTATTGTATTTAGTTCATCAAAAAAGGTTTTTCCCAATCTTATACTGTAGGTATTGTTTGAAATAAAAAAAAGTATTTTTGGTAAAATATTCATTTTCACTGTTGCTATTCTCCCCAACATCGCAAATTGTAGATTTTTCCACTTTTCCAGATCTAGTTTTATTTGTTTTAATAATCTTACATAGTTGTCTTCTTTAATTGTTGCACATCTTGCTGTTAGATGGATTCCCAAATATTTAACTTTTTTAACTATTTGGAGTTTTTTTTTTTGTTTTTTTGCTAGTTGATTTTTTTGTTTTTCTGTAAGATTTTTAGTTAACACTTTAGTCTTTTCTCTATTTATTTTCAACCCTGCCATTTCTCCAAATTCTTCTGTTTTCTCCATAAGCTTGACGCTTGTTTCAAGCATTTCTTCTAATATAAAAACCAAGTCATCTGCAAATGCTTGTAGTTTATATTTTTCGTCTTTTATTTCCAGTCCTTTAATTTCTATATCTTGCCTGATGTTTCTATTCAATACTTCCAGTGTTGGTATAAATAGTAATGGGGATAGTGGGCATCCCTGTCTTGTGTCTTTTTTAATATTAAAATTTTCTGTAAAATCTCCATTTACAATTACTTTAGCTGTTTGTTTATTATAAATTGTTTTGATTATGTTTATTTTTTTTTTCCAAAGTCCATTTCTTCTAGTTGCTGGAACATGAAGTGCCAATTTACATTATCAAACGCCTTCTGTGCATCTAGAAATAATGCCATCTGTTTCCCTGGGTGGGTTTCATAGTACTTCAAAACATCTAGAATCATTCTTAAGGTATTTTTTTATTTGTCTTTTAGGTAAAAAACCATTTTGGTCTGTATGTATAAGTTCAGTCAGAAATTTCTTTAATCTTTCTGCTATTATTGAGGCAAAAAATTTATAATCTATTTAATAACGATATCGGTCCATAATTTTTTATTTGCGACAAGTCAGAATCTTCTTTAGGTATTAAAGTAATACTAGCTTCTGTCCATATATTTGGTATTTTAGCCTCCAAAAGTATTTCATTACACAGTTCTTTCATTATTGGGCTTAATATATCTTGCAAGGATTTGTAAAGTTCTGCAGGTAATCCATCTGGGCCCAGGGTCTTGTCATTTTTTTGCCTTTTTATGGCCTTTGTTATCTCCATCATTGATATTTTTCCATTTAATATGTTTTGAATATTCTCTGGAATTTTTGGTAGATCTGCTTTTTTTAAGTACTGCTGTATTTTTTCTTTTGAAGTTTCCTCTGTATCATAAAGTGTCTCATAAAAATCTTTGGTGATTTTTTTTATTGTATTATTATGAAACTGTAATTCACCTTTTGAATCTTGCAACTTGTTTATCAATTTTTTCTCTTTTTCTTTTTTCAGTTTATGTGCTAACCATCTCCCCAGTTTGTTAGCATTTTCAAAGAAGTTCTGTTTAGCCCTTTTAATTTGTTAAGCCATTGTTTCCGCCTCTACAAGGTTTAATTTATGTTTTATTATTTCCATTTGCTTTTTAAGTGTTTTCTTTTGTGGGTCTATTTGTAATTCTAATTCTAATTTCCTAAATTCTTCCTTCAGCTTTAACTGTTGTTGTTTTCTTGCTTTGTTCCTTTTAGCAGTATAGATTATAGCCAGCCCTCTAAAATATGCTTTAGCTGTATCCAACACATTTTGAAGTGATGTCTCTTCTTTCTTATTTTTTTTTTAAAGTCCATTTCCTTTGTCGCTAGTTGTATAAATTCTTTTTCTTTCAATATAGATTTGTTCAGGGACCATCTTAATTTTTTCTTGGTTCCTCTCCAAGTCATCTTTATTGGATTATGATCTGCCCAGATATTAGTTTCTATCTCTATTTCTTGTATCATAGTGCTAAGTTCAGAAGATAGCCATATCATATCGATTCTAGACCATGATTTGTGTCTATTTGAATAAAATGTATATTGCAATTTTTTTGGATTTTTCTCTCTCCATATGTTTTGAATACAAATTTCTTCTGCCATTTTAGATAATCCTTTCTTCCCTATTTTAGTGCTTTTATAGACCAAAGTTCCATCAGCTATTACATTAAAGTCTCCCATTATACAAAGATTTTGATATTCCAATTCTAATATTTTTTAATGTAATGTTTGATAAAATTCTTCTTATCATTTGGTGCATATACTGTATTGCTACCATCAGTATCTGTTTTTGTTCCATTATTATTTCCACCATTAATATTCTCCCCTCTTCATCCGCATAAATTTGTTTAGGTTTCATTGTTTCTTTAATATACTGTATAAAGCTATTCCTTTTCTTTTGTTGTGCTATTGCAAAATGGAGTTTGCCAATTTTCAGTTGCTCTAACAATTTATAGTGTTGTCTCTGGATATGTGTTTCTTGAAGGTAAATTATATCTATTTTTAATTTTTGTAGTCGTGTAAAAAAAGTTTCCTTTTTGAGGGGGAGTTCAGTCCATTTATATTCATTGAAAGGATCCCATTTTCTTTCTCCATCTCTTTCAATTATGTCTAGGTTTTAATCTTCTAGTCAATCTTATTTGTCTCTCTTGGTCTTGCTCCTTCTTCTGTATATGTATTTTTAGTTTCTCCTTCTACTCTAGTCTGCTGTTTCCAGTACTGCCCAGTCCACTGTCTAGACTTTTTTTGTCTTTCTTATCGACAGTTGGCTTGTTATATGGCAGGTGCCTGTCTTTTTGGATTCTAAACTCCCAGAACACTTTAGCTTCTTCATTTTCTATATTTTATGGTCCCACCAGTTCTTGCTTGCAGGCAAATGGTATTTCGTGTGGATTTTGCAATGCACCCGTGTGCCTACTTTGTCATGCCGTTCTTTGTAGTCGGTTTGTGTGATCTTTGGTTGGGCTGTTTACTGTTAGCTTGTTTGGCAGTTCCTTGACTGGAACATTGTTTACTCCTTGATTGTTGGTCTGATGTTAATCTTGTTCATGTGAATGTTGATTGTTGGTAGGGAGGTATTTTGATCATTTTGTTGCCTTCTTGGATTCTTAATTGAATTCTCCGAAAAAAGAAAACTGGAAAAAATCAGAGAGAATTTTTTTTTTTGCATGACTCCTATGTAAATGTCCTATGAAACAACAGCCTGTCATTATGATTATTTCACTTTTGTCGAATAAACATGGCATCTCATCTTTGTCTATGTTGGTCGAACGTTTGTGAATAGGTGTACCTGGGAGCTCATCTCTTCTTCCTCCTCCATTGCCCTCATCTCCCGTTCCCTCAGCCACTCTATGAATGTTGCAGTGTCAGGGGTCAGCTGGGCAAGCCCTGGGGAAAAAATAATAAAATAACTGGTACTCGTGAACTTGTTAAATTTACATAAAGCCAATCACTCTCATTTTAAAAATGAAAATGAAAATTAATTAAAATAATTAAAATAATACTCACTCTCTTCAGCTTTTTGGAGTTTCTTTTTAATCTCATTGTTTTCCTCCACAATATGTGCTAAATTGGTGGCAAGCGTTTTATTTTCTTCTTCCAATTAAGACATAAAAATGACCAGGAGCATACATCAATCATAGAATAGAAATAAGCAGACCAAAAGAGAAGCTTAAGACAGGCTTGTAAGGGAAACGATGGACTCACAGCGGTTATTCTGGCATTCTTTTCCGCCAGCTCCTCCTGATGCCTTGCTGTTATTTCCTGGAGGTGCTCCCTCTGCTTTCTTCGTTGTTCTTGGTATTTCAAGAGACACACCTGCCAAAAGAAGACATTTTGAACCCTTTGAACAGAGGAGGCAAATTTACTAAGCAAATCATAGTGTGGTACTGTCTCAAGACTCTATTGCTATTAAAGAAAAAACTACAAGACCCAGAAAGCTGTCCTGTCTTCCCTCAATCCTTCTCACTAACCACTGTTAACCATTGTTAAGCAACAAATCTCATGACATCACCTGAATTTTTGCCTCTAGCCAGCTGCAGGGACAGCTGAAGTTGCCTTTAGCTGCTCTGCTGTTAAAGTGATATTATAATGGCCCTTTTGTTCCAGTTTAAATCTTGCTGTATGAACAATTGACACTGCCTCTGAGATAGTGTTGATGACAACATGGTCAGAGGCTAGGATCCTCCCACCTCTAGTTTAGAGTAAGGTGACTCTGAGCCTCCTGACTTAATTAGGAATTAGGGATTTGAGGGCTCTAGCCAGCCCCACAACTGTGCTTTTCTCTGCACCCCAAGCAAAGCCACAGAGCCATATTTCCCAGCCTTTCTGGAAGGCTGTCCTGTGGATGCATTTAAACTGAAGATATTAACACAGTTCACGAAGTATTTAATATTTATTTGCTACATATATGTAGAGATGTGGGTCTATATATATGTTGTCCATAGTATGTTTAGGTGTGTGTCATGTATGTGTTTCACTTTGAGAGCAGGGAACTAAATTTCATTTTTTATGTGTGCCGTTGTGCCCACAATATAAAAATGACAATAAAGGTTATCTTGTCTTATCTTATCTGAAAGAAGATGTGCAAATATTTTTAAAATATTTGGCTTCAAAAGTTATTCTAAAAATTATTCTAAAATGTTTTTTGCTTGTTCCTAGATTCTTTTGATTCCTGTTTTACTTCATCATTATCACTACTTTTATCATGTTATCTGTCATATTACCTCTTTGAATTCTAAATCCTACAGTTAGACATGCAAGTTGACAAGTAAATAAAACCAAAGCTCTCTTACCTCAAACAGGAGTTTCCCTGCGTAATACAGGAATGTCTCCATTATGAATGAAACTAAACTAATCCTAACTAAACTAATTCAACAAATATATGAAATATGATAAATAAATAAACAGTATGTTAAATAGGTATATTAAGTAAAATGAATAAACAAATACTGTAAAATAAAACAAACCTAAGCTACGTAAATACAGATAAATAAAAGCACAAGAAAATATAAGCAACCGAATAAAATCAAATGAACCTAACTAAGCGCCCACACAAGATAAAACTCTTGAGTGAATAGTTTTCACTCAGCCCACCAAAAAGTTTTATTTACTTCTCCTTTGTGAGCTCATGCCCCTGTCAGCACCATTATGAGGCATGACCTCACAAGGGAAAAGCAAAGCAAACTGAGTGGCTGAGTGAATGCTACTCAGAGTTTTATTTATTTTTCAATATTGGTAGAAATGTAACTACAAAATTCTGCTGATGCGTTTAGTGCAATCAGAGGATGAGCTAACAAGAAAAATACACACAGCTGAGAGTGAAAAAGGGCTGCAGTGGTGAATGAGCAGACCTGGAGAGATTTCTGTACTTGGCAGAGTAAATTGCAATAGGATCTCACTTTAAAGAGCTTCCACGCATTGCTTCTTGTCCAGCTCTTAGGTGCTTTTGAGAATAAGTCAACCCACTCATCTGTATGGCTGCCCCTCAATTACTGGAAGACAGCTGTCATGTCACCCCTAATCTTTCTCTTTGATAGGTTAGACATAGCTAGTTCCCTTAACCGATGGTTGTACAATTTAGCCTCCAGACCTCTTATCATCTTAGTTGCTCTTCTCTGCATTCTTTCTAGACTCTCAGCATCTTTCTTGTATTGTGGCAATTTTCCCAAAAGCCCTTAAGAAGACCAGGTCCGAGTGTGATGGAAAGTGCACCTGAAGGAGCAGTGGGGGAGAGTTTGGGCAACACAGAGTTCTCCCAGAAAGAGACCTAGATCAAGAGACTGCGCAGACCCGAGCTGGATGGGGGAGCAGGAAAGAAGTTCAGTGTAGCTTGAATTCACACAAGATTCTCTCAGAGTATATCCAGTAAATTAGAAGGTTATCGCTTGAATTTGGCAAGATTCTGTCGATTAGGTTTAAACAAATAAAGGATTGAACTTAATTGGGTTTCACTGTGCCATTCCTGATCTTGGGCCTGACATTTCCTTCAACTATGGGATTTCTAGTTTTTTTAGAATATCTATTATTATGGTCTTTTATATTTGTATTTGCTATTTTTCTCTCCCTAGTTTTTGAGAGGGTAAAAGTGAGGGATGGCAGGGATAGTTTCAAGCTTGCATGATTCTGTTAACGTAACCTCTACCATAGGTAGAACTAGCATTTCTGGTTCTGCTTCTTGTCTAGACACTGGAAACGTTACATTAATGTCAGGCCCATCATACATCTTGCAAATCAATATAATGTCAGTTTTTGATGCAAGGATATTATATATTCTTATTGGAAAGTTTATTTGATTTTCACCTTGGAAAAATGGTTAAGCAAGCTGGGGAAGTTTGTTTTGATGTACAGAATAATTTTCTACCTTACAAGTACATCTGATGTAGAATTCAGTTCTCACTGGAAATCATCCTTGGAGTATACTGTAACTGAATACATGGATTTATGCCTCATCCAAAATTTAACAGAATAACAGAGTTGGAAGGGATCTTGGAGGTCTTCTAGTCCAACCCTCTGCTCAGGCAGGAAACTCTATACTATTTCAGACAAATGGTTGTCCAATCTCTTCTTTAAAACTTCCGGTGTTGGAGCATTCACAGCTTCTGGAGGCAAATCGTTCCACTGATTGTTCTAAGTGACAGGAAATTTCTCCTTAGTTCTAGGTTGCTTCTCTCTTTGATTAGTTTCCATCTGTTGCTTCTTGTCTTGCCTTCAGGTGCTTTGGAGAATAGCTTGACTCCCTCTTTGTGGCAACCCCTGAGATATTGGAACACTGCTATCATGTCACCCCTAGTTCTTCTTTTTATTAAACTAGACATACCTAATTCCAGTAACCTTTCTTTATACGTTTTAGCCTCCAGTCCCGTAAAATTTTCCAAGGATAGAGTTTCCATGGATAGAGCCCCCAGTAATTCTGCACATAAATGCAACTCTCTACTATTCTTTGCCAAAACATAGTATATGACGTAAAGTTTATCAATAAATGATTTGAATGTATTTATTCCTGAAGTTTCCTTGACAGCATCACCTACTGATAATTCTGTGATTAGCACAATGCCAAACTATAAGAGAAGGAAAAATGTTCTGACAGCAATTTTTTCACTCCACTTTTATACCCTAACATCACAGCAGCGCCATCGCATGCCAGAGAAACCAAATATTTTTTTAAATAATCTTCTGTCATCCCATAAGAGTGAAGACATTGGAGTAAGGAATCAAATACTCCTTCTGCTGTTACTTTTTCAAGTTCTGCCAAATCCAAAAACAAATTTATCGGTGAATTCATTCCAACACCTTTGATACAGCATTGAACATATACTATTAGGGTAGCATTTTTGCTTATTGTGGTTGATTCATCAATTATCAATGAAATTTTATTATTGGATTGAACAATTTCTTTAACCACAGTTTTCCTCATTTCTTCACTTATATGATTAACAGTGTTAATACACACATTTGTAGAATGAAGAATACGACCCATTTCAACTCCATTCAGTTCTTGAAGATCAATTTCAGTTTCAAAATGATGGAATGATTGATTTTCCTTTGCAGTTATTATTTTTTCATGAGATAATGAGGTTAAAAAAACATTCTTAAGTCATTTTTTCGCTTTCAGCAATTATTTTAATGCTGCTTTATGTGCAGCAGATTCTCTGTGATCAATTTTTTTTTTTGAAGTGAGCTCAACTGTTGCTTCCTATCTTTGCCAGAATAGGTTATCTTATTGTTGGTCCATTCTTTGGAAAGTTTCATTCCCATTTTATTTCAATTCCAAGAGTTCCAACTTTTCTACAAGGCGTACAGCCAACTTTCATTTTGTAAACACAGAGCCATTCATTTTTCAAGCAAAAATAATTTTTTTGATCATAGGTCCAGCAGTCCGGCCAGTCATTTGTAGTTTGGCATTGCTTCTCAAGATCAGATTCAGAAATATCAACAGGCGTCGTTATTTTCGTGTGTTCTGTCATTGTGTCTGTTAATATTCTGGCCTTTTTATTAGCAGGACTGGTGGTTGAGAAGTAATTAGTAATTTTTTTCATTTTTCATTTTTAAATTTGGGCTCACACTTTTACACTAAAAATTTTAAAAAAATAAATACACCAATGATTTTTTAAAATAAAGAAATTATTTACCTTTTGCATGTAGTCAATTACTGTATACAAACCCACACATGTCAGTTGTGTAGTGAAACAATGGTTGCCACCCTCAGTAAGCACTCAGCGTGCGACACATGACCAATCACAAGCCCAGCAGTGACCACCTCCCAACAAATCCCGCAAAAGGCAGTATAAACATTAAGGGCTACACAACCCTTAAGCCTTGGAACTGGGTTTGTCTGAAACCAATAACACTTAATCCATGTTTCGCCCGCAAGCGCAGCAGATGCCACCTGAGGGTTCCCCTTGCAGTTCTTTCTAGACCCATATCTACGCAGAATTAAGCGCTGCTCCCCCCACCTCCCACCCCCGGTCCTCTCTTACTCACAAGAAGATGGCGCGGTTGGGCAGCAAGGAGTGGTGCAAAGATTCCACCAACTCGCCTCCACTGCAGACAACTTTGATGCGCAGCATTTGCCGGCCGGATCCCTTGGAGCGCTTGGAGGTGTAGAGACAGCTGTCAATGACCAGGTCTGGGCAATTCCTGTTGGCTTTCGAAAGCCAACAGAGGGAGTAGCACAGCCCGTGCATGGTGAGGGGGAGGTGCCTCGGTTTTCCTGCATTTTGGCAGCTCTAAGTAAGAGGTGGTGGCGACGCCACTCATGGCACAGTCGGTGCGCATGGCAGCCCTCTGGCAGTGAAAGGGAGTCGCTGTCCACCCTCATGCCTCTCCTCCTCCTCCTCCTCCTCCTCTGCAGTGGGCCAGAGACGGGAGCTGCTCCCTCACCCTCGCAACGCCGCTTCCCACCATCAAATCTCTGGACGGACCACACAGAGAGCACTTTAGCGCTGCCTCCCACCTTTCGACCATTGGAGAAATTATTTTTCTTAATTTTTTCTTCTTCAAGTGTTTCTCGGGGGGGAGGCAGCGCGTGCTGCCTCCAAGGGATGCTCTCCCTCCCCTCAGGAGACAGCATCCGAGTCTGGTGGTACAAGCACATGAGTCGTGCCCCAGGACTAACCATGTGCCAAAGCAGCGTGAGCTGAGTGAAGAGCCACCTTCACTAGTGTTTCTGTGGAAGTTGAAAATCCATTGAAAAAAGGTGCCGGAACGCTGTTCCGTGCGTTCTATGACAAAAAAAGCCCTGACTATCTCCAGGTATTCCAATATCTGCTTACCCGACTTTTTGTCTTTCTTATTGACATTTATAAAGACTAGGGTGTTATGTGGAAGATGTTTGTTTGAATTCTAAAGTCCCAGAGCATTTTATCATCTTTATTTTTATTACTTTCCTTATTTTGTGATCCCACTAGTTCTTGCTTGCAGGCAAGTGGTATTTCTTGCAGATATTCCAATGCACTCTTGTTGCTACTTTGTCATGCTTTTGCTTGTGATTACTCTGTGTGATCTTCTTGCAGCAGCTAACGAGGTGGTCCATTGTTTCTTTAGCTTCTTTGCAGAGGCAGCACTTGCTATCTGTTGCTGTCTTCTCAATTCTGGCCTTGCATCACTTTATTCTTAAGACTTGGAGCCAGAATTTTCCCCTCAGTCTCTTTCTTCAACTTTCCTGCTCTTAGCCATTGTCAGATCTTTATTGCTTTGCTTGCTATGGTGTGTGTGTGTGTGTGTGTGTGTGTGTGTACTGTATACTTTGCCTTGCTTTAGTTTGCATTTTTCCTAAACACCATTTTGTATATAAACTATACATGCTGCTGGAAGGTTTCTTGTATAATAGAAATCATCAATAACATTAAAATATATCAGTTCTTTAACTGATCAGAGGAAGCAGAATATGAAACTTATATCTAACTCAAATTCTAAATCTCCAGACTAATTCTAAGACAATTTGCTCCATCCATCTTACCTGCAGAGTTAATAATTATGATCTTGAATTCTAGTTACAGAATTCTGAGTAACTATGATCTCATCTTTATAACTTGTTGATACCACCTACTTTAGATTTCTCCTTCTATTCATATCATCACCTGTTGTTAGAATTGTGACTGATCAGAACATAAAAGTAGCATAAGGTTTCATAAGGCTGTAGCAGAGGCAGTGATGAGAAGAGAACCCCATTGGTTCTACCATAGACCTAGGCTAACTTTACTAGTTTCCTTCCTTCCTTCCTTCCTTCCTTCCTTCCTTCCTTCCTTCCTTCCTTCCTTCCTTCCTTCCTTCCTTCCTTCCTTCCTTTTTTAATTTGTAGGCAGGAATTATATATAAGCCTTTTTAGGTACAGAGTACAGTATAAATATTTTTTATATGTGGGAACTGATAATGTTACAAAGTTTGGGTAATGAAATGTCTGCAAAATGTCTATAGAGATTCTCAGTCATCCAGGTCATGGTTGTTTCAAAGGCGTTTTTTTTTCTTCTCAAAAGCCCACTGGACTTTCTTTCTTTGTTTTTTCTTCAAGATGTTTCACTTCTCATCTAAGAAGCTTCATCAGTTCTGACAGGATGAGGGGAGAATGGAAGGATCATATTTCTTTGCAGTCATCTGGTCATTAGCACTCTCCCTGAGAGCTGTTGAGGCCACTTGGGAGTTTATCTGTGCCCTCCGGGTTACCTGAATCAGTTTGAAAATGGGTGTGGAATCTTTTTGGAACTGCTGAAAGGACTGTGTCATAGACAGAAAATAGGTGGTGCCTTATCCCTCCTCCTCTGTTGAGAGAGGGCTGCTCAATTGAAACATAGTCTTTTTTACCCGTTTCAAACCAATAGTCATCTTTATCCAGAATGTGGACTTTGCTGTTTTCAAAAAAGTGAATACTGATGGACCACTGATTTTGATGGATTTGTTCTCCTATGCTGTGCCATGCATTTGTTAAGCAGTTGTTTTGTTTCATTAATGTACAGATCTGCATATGTCTCACTGCATTATATTCCACGTATCACATTTCTCAGTTTCTGTCTGGGTGTTTTATACTTCGGGTGAACAAGCTACTGCCTTAATGTGTTCTTGAGTTTAAGTATGCATGTATGTTGTGCTGCTTGAATATCCACCTCAGCTTTTCAGATAATCCAGCAACATATGGAATGACAACACTGCTTTATTTGTTGTTTTGTTCTTCATCTATTATGGAGGAACTCCTGCTGCATTTATTTTTGATTTCATGAAGGCCCAGCTGGGATAGCCATAAGTTCTGCTTTTTGGGCATGACTCCAAGTAGATCTAACCCTAACCTTTCTTTTTAAAGAAAGTAGCAGTTACAATTCTTCATTCAGATTTGATTCTGACGCATAGTAAATTACATGGGAAAATCCCATTACCAATTAAAATGAATAGATGTTAAAGTTGGGGTTAGCGTTAGGTTTAGGGTTAGAGTTAGGTCTATTTGGAATCGTGACCAAAATCTAATGCTAGGGCTGGATTCTTAATAGTTTTCTAAGGAAAGTAACTGTTAGAGCTTTTCGTTCGGACTTGATTCTGAGGCACAGTAAATTGCATGGGAAAATCCCATGGCCAATTAAAATGAATATAGGATTAGGATTAGGGTTAGGGTTAGGTCTATTTCGAATCATGACCAAAATCTAATGCTAGGGCTGGATTCTTAGTGGTTTTATACTGAAAGTAGCAGTTACAATTCTTCATTCAGACTTGATTCTGACGCATAGTAAATTACATGGGAAAATCCCATTACCAATTAAAATGAATAGATGTTAGAGTTGGGGTTAGCGTTAGGTTTAGGGTTAGAGTTAGGTCTATTTGGAATCATGACCAAAATCTAATGCTAGGGCTGGATTCTTAGTAGTTTTCTAAGGAAAGTAACTGTTAGAGCTTTTCGTTCGGACTTGATCCAGTCAGCCTATAAGTCCGTCCTTAAGTCTCCCCTCAGCAAATGTAAGTAAAGTTTGAATTTTTCAAATTTTTCTGTCCAATGAAAAACATATCCTTTCTGTCCAGAGAGAAAACAGCAATTAAAAATTGTTCATCAATCAAAGGTTTATAATCCAAAGTATTCCATCATCTCAATCAATAATGCATGTTTGGAATCTTTTGTGGGCTGCAGTGAAATACATAGGAAAATCCCATTGAAAATTAAAATGAAACTAGGGTTAGGGTTAGGGTTATGACTAGGGTTAGGGTTAGGGTAAGATCCATTTGGAGTCACGGCTGAAAAATGATGTGAGGGCTAGATTCTAGGAGGTTCTCAAAGGAAAGAGAACATAAAAGCTTTTGGTTTGGACTCTTTTGTGGGCCGCAGTGAAATACATGGGAAAATCCCATTGACAATTAAAATAAAACTGGGGTTAGGGTTAGGGTTAGGGTTAGGGTTAGGGTTAGATCCCTTTGGAGATAGGACTGAAAAATTATGTGAATCCTAGATTCTAGGTGATTAACAAAGGAAAGAGAACATAACTTTTCGTTCGGACTCTTGTGGGCCGCAGTGAATGAATGCCAAAATCCCACTGACAATGAAAATGAAAGTAGGGTTAGGGTTAGGACTAGGGTTACGTTAGGGTTAGATCCCTTTGGAGTCAGGGCTGAAATAGTGGTTAGGGCTAATTTCTAGGACGTTCTCAAAGGAAAAAGAACATAACAGCTTTTCATTCGGAGTCTTTTGTGGCCTGCAGTGAAATACATGGGAAAATCCCATTGACAATGAAAATAAAACTGGGGTTAGGGCTAGGGTTAGGGTTAGGGTTATATTCCTTTGCAGATAGGACTGAAAAATATTGTGAGTCCTAGATTCTAGGTGGTTAACAAAGTAAAAAGAACATAACAGCATTTCATTCGGATTCTTTTATGAACCGCAGTGAATGCATGGCAAAATACCATTGACAATGAAAATGAAACTGGGTTAGGTTTAGGTCTAGGTTTAGTGTTAGGGTTAGAACATTTTAGAGTCAGGTCTGAAAAATGGTGTGAGGGCTAGATTCTAGAAGGTTCTCAAAGGAAAGAGAACATAACAGCTTTTCGTTCGGACTCTTGTGGGCCGCAGTGAATGCATGGGAAAATCCCATTGACAATGAAAACAAAACTGGGGTTAGGGTTAGGGTTAGGGTTAGATCCCTTTAGAGTCAGGGCTGAAAAATTATGTGAAGGCTAGATTCTAGGAGGTTCTCAAAGGAAAGAACATAGCAGCTTTTTCTTCATATTCTTTTGTAGGGCGAAGTGAAATCCATGGGAAAATCCCATTGAAAATTAAAATGAAACTAGGGTTAGGGTTATGGCTAGGGTTAGGGTTAGGGTTAGATCCCTTTGGAGTCAGGGCTGAAAAAGGTGGTTAGGCCTAGTTTCTAGGACGTTCTCAAAGGAAAGAGAATATAACAGCTTTTCTTTCTTACTCTTTTGAGGGCCACAATGAAATGCATGGGAAAATCCCATTGATAATGAAAATGAAACTAGGGTTAGGGTTAGTGTTAGATCCTTTTAGAATCAGGGCTGAAAATGATATGAGGGCTAGATTCTAGGAGTTTTTCAAAGGAAAGAGAACCTAACAGCTTTTCGTTTGGACTCTTTGAAATACATGGGAAATACATTGACAATTAAAATGAAACTAGGGTTAAGGTTAGGGCTAGGGTTAGGGTTAGGGTTAGATCGATTTGTAAGGGCTGAAAAATAATGTGAGGGCTAGATTCTAGGAGTTTCTCAAAGGAAAGAGAACCTAAGCTTTTCGTTCGGACTCTTTTGTGGGCTGCAGTGAATCCATGGGAAAATCCCATTGACAATGAAAATAAAAGTAGGGTTAGGTTTAGGGCTAAGGTGAGGGTTAGGGTTAGATCCATTTGGAGTCAGGGCTGAAAAATAATATGAGGGCTAGATTCTAGAAGTTTCTCGAAGGAAAGAGAACATAACAGCTTTTCGTTCTTACGCTTTTGTGGACCACAGTGAAATGCATGGGAAATCCCATTGATAATGAAAATGAAACTAGGGATAGGGTGTGGTCTAGGGTTAGGGTTAGGGTTAGATGCCTTTGGAGTCAGGGCTGAAAAAGGTGGTTAGGGCTAGTTTCTAGGAGGTTCTCAAAGGAAAGCTTTTTGTTCTTACTCTTTTGTGGACTGCAGTGAAATATATGGGAAATTCCCATTGACAATGAAAATGAAACTACGGTCAGGGCTGGAGCTAGGGTTAGGGTTAGATCGCTTTGGACTCATGGCTGAAAAATGGTGTGAGGGCTAGATTCTAAGAGGTTCTCAAAGGAAAGAGAACATAACAGCTTTTCGTTTGGACCCTTTTGTGGGTCGTAGTGAAATTCCTGGGAAAATCCTATTGACAATGAAAATGAAACTAGGTCAGGGTTAAGGCTAGGGCTAGTGTTGGAGCTAGGGTTAGGGTTAGGGTTGATCACTTTGGAGTGAGGACTGAAAAATGGATTTAGGACTAGATTTTAGGAAGATGTCAATGGAAAGAGAACATATCAGCTGTTTTTCATAGACTCTTTTATGCACCCTAATGAAATATATGGGAAAATCCTATTGACAGTAAAAATGAAACTAGGGTTAATGTTAAGGCTAGGGTTAGGGTTACGGTTAGGGTTACGGTTAGGGTTACGGTTAGGGTTAGGGTTAGGGTTAGAGTTAGCTCTATTTGGAATCTTGACCAAAATGTAATGCTATGGGTGGATTCTTAGTTGTTTTCTAAGGAAAGTAATAGTTACAGCTTTTTCTTTGTACTTGATTATGATGCATAGTAAATTACATAGGAAAATCCCATTGCAATTTAAAATGAATATATGGTTGGAGTTAGGGTTAGGGTTGGGGTATGGTCTCGTTTGACCCATGCCCCAAAACTAATGCCAGTGATGGATTCTTAGTGGTTCTCTAAGGAAAGTAACAGTTACAGCTTTTCGTTCGGACTTGATTATGTGGGAAAGTAAATTATATGGGAAAATCCCATAGCTGATTAAAATGAATAGACGGTTAGGATTAGGTCTGTTTGAAAAAATACCCCAAAACTAATGCTATTGGTGGATTCTTAGTCATTTTGTAAGACAAGTAACACTTACAGCTTTTTTGGGGACTTGATTCTGAAGCTCAGTAAATTACATGGGAAAATCTCATTGACAATTAAAATTAATATAGGATTTGGGTTAGGGTTAGGTCTATTTGGAATCATGACCAAAAACTAATGCTAGGAGTGGATTCTTAGTGATTTTCTTAGGCAAGTAACAGTTACAGCTTTTCGTTTGGACTTGTTTCTGAGGCGCTGTAAATTGCATGGGAAAATCCCATAGCCAATTAAAATGAATACAAAATTAGGGTTAGGGTTAGAGTTAGTTGTGCTCTATTTGGAATGATGGCCAAAAACTAATTGTAGGGGTACATTCTTAGTCATTTTCTGAGGAAAGTAGCAGTTACAGCTTTTCATTTGGACTTGATTCTGACGCATAGTAAATTACATGGGAAAATCCCTTTGCCAATTAAAATGAATATATGATTAGGATTAGGGTTAGGGTTAAGATTAGGTTTATGGTTAGGTCAGCTCTATTTGAAAATGTGAGCAAAATGTTAATGCTAGGGATGGATTCTTAGTGGTTTTCTGAGGAAATTAATAGTTACAGCTTTTTTTTCGGACTTGATTCAGAGTCTCAGTAAATTATATGGGAAAATTCCATTGCCATTTAAAATGAATATAGGGTTAGAGTTAGGGTTAGCATTAGGGTTAGGTCTGTTTGGAATTATGTCAAAACTGATGCCAGGGATGGGCTTTTAATGGTTTTTGAAGGAAAGTAGCAGTTACAGCTTTTCATTCGGAGTTTATTCTGACTCATAGTAAATTACATGGGAAAATCCTATTGCCAGTTAAAATGAATAGAGGGTTAGGGTTACAGTTAGGCTTAGGTTAGACACATTGCAGTCCGGGACCCACTTTCACAGCAGCAAGATTTAGGGGATGGTGAATTATGATGCACAGTAAATTACATGGACAAATCCCATTACCATTTAAAATGAATAGAGGGTTAGGGTTAGGGTTATGGTTAGGTCTATTTGGAATCATGCCCAAAAAGTAATGCTAGGAATCAATTTAGTGGTTTTCTTAGGAAAGCAGTATTTATAACTTTTCATTTGGATTTTATTATGACGCACCACACATTATATGGGAAAATCCCATTGCCAATTAAAATGAATATAGGGTTAGGGATAAAGTTAGAGTTAGGGTTAGGTCTATTTGAAATCAATACTAAAAACTAATGCTAATGATGAATTCTTAGTTGTTATCTAAGGGAAATAAAAGTTACAGTTTGTCTTTCACTGTTGATTATGATGCACATTTACACTTACATGGTTAAATCACATTGCCAATTAAAATGAATATAGGGTTATGATTAGGGTTATGATTATGGTTAGGGTTAGGTCTAGTTGGAATCATGCCCCAAAACTAATGCTAGTGATTAATTCTTAGTGGTTTTCTAAGGAAAGTAACAGTTCCACTTTTCGTTCGGAATTTTGTCTGACGATTAGTAAATTACATGGGAAAATCTCATTCCTAATTAAAATGAATAGAGGGTTAGGGTTAGATTTAGGGTTAGGTCTAGTTAGGTCTAGTTTGAATCATTGCCAAAAAGTAATTCTAGGGATAGATTCTTAGTGGTTTTCTAAAGAAAGTAAAAGTTACACCTTTTTGTACAGACTAGATTGTGACGCTCAGTAAATTACATGGGAAAATCCTATTGCCATTTAAAATGAATATAGGGTTATGGGATTTTTCTATGTATTTTACTGTGGTCCATAAACAACACCCAACAAAAAGATGTCAATGTTGCTTTCTTTAGAAAGCCTCTAAGAATCTGTCCTTAGCATTTTTTGGGCATGACTCCAAGGAGATCTAACTCTAACCCTAACTCAACTCTAATCCTTATCCTAACCCTACATTCATTTTCATTGGAAATGTCTTTTCCCATGTATTTTATTGTCGTCCAGAAACAAGTCAAAAGTAAAAGCTTTCACCATCTCTTACTTTAGAAAACCACTAAGATCCTATCCCTAACAACAGTTCTCTGCCCTGGTTCCAAGTGGGCCAAACTATAACCCTAACCCTAGGTTCATTTTAATTGGCAACGGGATTTTCCCATGTATTTTACTGTCATTCACAAAGAACTCTGAATGAAAAATTGTCACCATCAATTTCCTTAGAAGACTTAGGAGGAGATACTTAGGAGGTGAAAGACTTCACCAAACACATCATCTCTGTGGGCAGATTCACTAAGTTCACATGGGGAAGATTAAGTAAAACAGTCTGGCTTTCCTGGACTGTTCAGTATACATTAAGGAAAATAGAAGCCTTAACACTGAAGTTCATAGAAAACCCACACACAGAGATTAGAATTTACATTTTGATTCTCAGCACCCACTTGAGCACCAAATGGGAGTGATCTCACCAGTCTGAAAGTTTGACTACCAGTAAAGAGGGAGAAGAAAATGAACTAAAACACATCAAAGAAACCCTAGTCTGCTCATTGACTGTTCATCTGTCAACAAGAGGAAGAGTCAATGATAAATGTCGAACTGAAGCCATCTTCAATTCGACATTTCATCCCGGATGTCTCAAGTAGAGAATGGTTGAGATTAGCTGTGGGGCTCAATTTTTTTAAAAGGGTGGTTTACTATGTAGGCAGTTCATTTTAATTAGTAGTCATTTATTCAATAACTATTTTCTGTTATGTTCCTGCCCTTTTTTAAAAAAAACATTGGCTTCTATAAAGTAGATGTATGCACACGCACGGCTCCTCTCTATGCATTGTTTGGGCAGATAGGAAGTCCCCAGGATAGGTTTCAGCCTGAGTTAGTCACCTTAAATTAATAAAATGGGGAGACCGGGAGCATTTCAAAGTATTTTGTCTCCGTTTACAAGGTGTTTTTCAGCCTATTTTTGTTGCTTGGGGACAGTCAGGACCTTTAAGGTGCATATCAAGTTGTTTGCAGTTGTTAATATGTCACGTTGCTTGGAGGAATACTATGGCTATTCTATCTCTTTGGGAGCTGTGAAAAAAAGACAAAGATATCATGGGATTTCTGCAATAAGATTTAAGAAGCTTTGAGCTGTGTTTGGAAAACTGGAACTGCAGGCAACCTCAGCCATGATCTGATCCTTTCCTTCTTTAGGCAAAGTTTTTTTTCCCCCTCTTTATATCGTTGGGTCTCCCTTTTGATTTTTTCACTCAGTCCTGTTCATGTCTGCCATTTCCTTTGTTTTGCTCTGCAACCCCTGCCTTTTTCATGCACTCATCCCTACAATCTTTACCACTCATCATCTTTCTTTGCTAATATATTTCTCAAGATATCTAATTTCCTCAGTCATGTTAAATTCCATCATTCTATCAGCAAATAAATATCTGCCTATCTATATGGGAGATCACTGGAGACTGACTTCTTCCTAAATAGTAAAGGCAAGCATAGACAGAAAGAGAGATATTCAGAAAAATAGCACATGTCAGTTTCCGTGAAGCAAATTGTTTTTTCTCTTTCATTAAATCCCATCTAATTCTTGGAGACTGCCTGGTCAGGTCCCTGCAATTTTCTTGGCAAGGTTTCTTCAGAAGTGGTTTGCCATTGCCTCCTTCCCAGAACTGAGAGAAAGTGACTTGCCCAAGGTCACCCCGCTGACGTTTTGCCTAAGGCAGGACTAAAACTCACAATCACCTGATTTTGAGCTTGTTGCCTTAACCATTACACCTAGGTGGCTCACTAAAGCAAATTATAATTTGGTTTTATTAATTGTAATGTGATTTTAAAAAATAATTTTAAAAAGGTGCAAGCATTTTACTAAATATAAATCTTTAAAAAGGGAGTTTCTTCTATTTTACCAGCTCCATGCTAGGAGATAGTTTAGGCCAGGAAAGTCTGATTGGTCCAAAGTCATCCAGTGACTTTTCATGGCTGAGGATGATCTGAATCAAGGTCTCATCAGTCCTAGTCCAAAATCTTAATCACTATGCCAGACTGGCTCTATATGTCATCATTTATTCATTTATTTGATTCATATGGTCAGCCATCCCACATACATAGCTCTGAGTGGGTGTGATGTCTCCCTTGGACAATTTCCCAATACCTCCTCAGATGTCAGCTCAGGGGAGGATGAGCCAATTCGTGGCACGTCAGGAACTGAGTTGATTGATGGCTCTGAACGGCTGTCGGAAGGGATTTGGTTTGGCTGAGGCTCTAGCTGGGGAAAGCTTGCAGTGACAGATGGCCAGTGAAGAGGAAGAACTGCCTTTTGCATCTGATCCAAGAACAAGTAGGGCAGAGAAAAGGCAGGCGCAGAGAAGGAGAAAGTCCTGCCCATTTTGATGGGCTGTACCAGAAGCTGGCTATTTATCACAACAGACAGATGGAGACATTGCTGAGAATGTGTTTGTTTTCTAGTTGTGTGTTTGGTCGTCATGATTTCTCCTTCACTTTGGATTGACACCATGTTTGGAATTGGATCATGCCTTGGAGAGACAGAACTTTTCTTGACCCATGAGTTCTCTTGTGTGTGGATTTAAGTTTTGCCTGGTGGATTTAAGTTTGTCTGTTGGAGTTATTTTGTTTGAGCAACTTTCCAGTATGTGGATTATTGGGCCTTTACTCTGTGGACTAATTTTGGTCTGCTCCTGGCTGGACTTGATTGGGACAGTTCTGGGTTTTTGGTGAAGGGAATTACTGGAGAATATTAATAAACTCACTAAACAATAGTTACATGAGTGAGTGAGGCAGCACAGTAGGCCACAATATTAAAAATAGTTGCAATTACTAAAAATAAGCCAAAATACTTCTGTTCTGGTCATAAAATTCATTCTCCAGCTATTTACATCACTAAATAAAGTATTAATCTTCAACAGTGGGACATGAAATTGTCAGGCTCTAAAAAACAAGAAAGACATGCTGAGGTTCTTCTAAGCAGTTTCTTTTATGGTTCCTCACTTATAGACAGAAATCTTGCCCAACTTAAGCAGACTACCTGCCCCATTAAACATATACTCTGAGAACTACTAGCAAAAAGCTGGCTTAGCTCTCTTCTTCCCAAACATAGCTATCTCTTGGTCCTTTGGAATGCCCTCCCTCCTTTCTGGGAATCCAGACATTCCACCACAGTAATATGCCAAATGGTCACATCAATTGGATGATGGGATTAATTGACCACATTGTGAAGGCTACAATAGAGACATTATCCTCTGTATGAATGGGCTTTATGCTCCAACTTCATCCACCACTACTACGCCCATACTTCCATCATGCTGCTTGAGGTCTTTCTTCTCTTTCCTTCCCCCTTTCCTGACTCTAGGCAGGCTACTCTTTTGCCTTAAAAAGCAGTGAGTGAAGCAGAGACATGACCCACAGGTAAAAAAACATGTTTTATTCAAATGCAGTTTGTTTCTGTGCGTGAACAAAGCACTGTCATATGGAGGTACTATGAACTGATTCACATGATTAGATCTTGATGGCAAAATCGGTCCTGCAACTATAACACTAGCTGTATGGTTGATTGAGGCAGGCAACAATGTCAGGAAAGGAAATAAAACCAATCTCCTCTTTTCCCAAGTCTTTCTCCTTCCTCCTTTTTTTTACTCAATGAAAACTTTATTGATTTGCTGCTTGCCTTCTTTATGGAACTCTGAGAAGAGGTGTTACCAGCTCCCAACCTATTGCTTATCATTATTCACACCCAACCTTTTTCCTCCTGTTGGGTTTGGCATTTGTGTGGTGCAGAGGTGGCACCCAAGTCACAGGGAGATGGCAGGTGTGTGGAGCTGGTGGAAGGAAACTTCCCACAGAGGAAAGACTGAAGGGCATATGGACTGATTATGCCAAGAATCATTTGTCTAGTACTTTTGTTGTCAATTAAATGTTACAATCCCTCCCTCTGCCCTCTGTTCATTTATTATGTACCCCTGCTTTCCTAACCTTTTCCTTCCTAGCTAGCTTGTGTGCAATTTATCATTCTCATGACTGCAGCTAAAAAGGATCCAGACACTTTGGTTATTTTAAATAGCTTTGACTCTTCCTTTCATCAAGTCATTTTGTCTGGTTATTGCAAACTGTTGCGTATTTGACTTCAAGCTTGTTAAAAGTGGCTCCCTTTGAAGCCAGAAGCATATCTAGGGACATGGTAGGAGAAAACACACATTAAAAAAAAGAGAAAAGAATCAGAGCAGTGGATTTTCGGTGGGCTGGATGGCAGTAGGGAAATTAAGGCAAGTGGAAACAAAGCAAAACCAAGTCTGAGGGGCAATGCACAACCCACACTAACAAAAAGCAGTCATCACAATTCACACTGAGGGTGAACAATGAACAGTCTGCACAGTTTGTTGCTCAATAAGATTTTTTTTTTTAAAAAAAGAAATCAATAAAAGTTTACTTTATTATTTCAATTTAAGTTAATGGAACCAGTGGATAAACTGCCAGAGAAGAAAAGGGCTATCTTTGTGTAAGGGTTATGGAGCAAATTCAATGTACATGCTGTTCCACTTACTGGTGGGGCTTTCTGCCTTAATTTCCTCCTGAATGTCAACTTGTCCTCATTATCTTTTGCTCTCAGACTGAGTCACACACTGATATGGCCTGTGTGAAGATGTAAATGCTGCCTTTAGGACTTCTTCTAATTTCTCACCTTTGTCTGCCTCCTGCCTCCTCTGTCATAAGGATGCCCTGGGCCTTTTTTCTCAGAGTGTTTACTAGAGTTGCAGTCTCCCTTTAGAGAACATCAGCTCAGAATCATTGATGTTTTAATGGCAAAGTGATTGAAAGCAGACAGGCAGGCACTGCAAGTGCTCGAGAAGAAAAGAAATCTGAGGTCAGAGCCAACAAAGGAACATGGCCAAGTTGCACAAAACAATGCTGTTTACACCAGGGTTTTACTCTTGCACATAAAGGAACAACAGAAATGTCAGTTCAAGTGAGACTGCAACTTTATTTCCAAGAAAGAGAAAAATGGCAAGAAGCTGATTTCCTTATTTCTTTCTCTTTTGGAAATAGCAGCTGTTATGTCCTGGGACTGCTGAATGACTCAGCAGGCTCAGGAGGCTGCAGAAGGCCCGGGCAATCCACGTGGTTGCCCGGGACCAGACAGGCTGTCTCCCGCCTTGCGCGCATGTGCAAGGCGGGAGACTAGCCTTGCATTGATTGGTTGATGCTGTCCCTTGCAAGGGGCTATAAAAGGCCATGGCGCCATTTTGTCTTCTGTTCTGTTCGTGATCTCAATAAAGACTTGTGTTTGTTACTCCTGCCTCGCCTCGATGTCTCTTCGGCTGAAACAGAACATTGGCGACGAAGGTGGGATACGCTGCAAGAAGAAACAGGAGAAGCTAGGCTGACTTACCAAAGGAGGCCTGAAGTGCTGAGAAGTTCGGTGTCTGGTGGAAGCGATTGCCTGCCAGTACGAAGACACTGGAGGTGAGCTCGGCTTCAAGGGACCCCTTCTCATTCCTTGCAGCGAGAGGCATCAAAGAGGTTACAGGCTGTAAATATGTCAAAGCTGGGCCATTTGTCAGATTTCGACACGTCTCACCCTGAGCGCTGGAGTTCTTACGTGGCTCGGGTGGAGAATTACTTTAGAGTTAATAAGATCCAGGAAGATGGCCTCAAAGCTGCTACATTGCTGTGTGTCTGTGGGCAAGAGACTTTTGACATTGCAGAAAATCTTGTAGCCCCAGCACCATTGGAATCAATTGCATACACCGATTTGAAGAGGATGCTGCGTGGGCATTTTGAACCCAAGCTATCAGTAATTGCTTGGAGGCATGCATTTGAGCAGAGAGATCAAAGGACTGGTGACTCTGCCATGGACTTTGTTGCTGCCTTAAGACAAGCAGTTAGGCAGTGTGCTTTCATGGATCTGGAAGAGAGACTCCGGGATCGGTTGGTTTGCGGACTGCGAAGTCGTGAGCTACAACAGAAACTTTTTGCAAAAGAAGATGTATCGTTCCAAGATGCTCTGAGAGAGATTGCAACTGAAGAAGCAGCAGGCGGCGCAGTGAAGGCCCTGCGGCTCGCCCGGAACCCCCCAGCGGCGGTCTCAATCCATCAAGATGTTGCTCGAGAGGCATCCGAATCGGATCCGGAGGAAGAGGTGGACAGGCTTCAACAGGCCGAAGTGAAGAAGCCTCAAGGGCACAGAGAAAGAGCGGCAGCATCCCTTCGGTGTTTCGGCTGTGGAGGACCCCACAAGCGAGCTGATTGCCGGTTTCGCTCCGCTACCTGCCGGGCATGTGGCAGGCAAGGCCACATTGCATCCGTCTGTTTGGGTTGCCAGAAGGAATGGTCTACAGTAGAATTGCCTCTGAAAGGTACCAAGGTCCCCAGCCAAAATAGGGTGGGCTTCTGCGCGTCCCGTAGGGGCATTTTCAAAACTGGGATTCACAGGCCTCTAAAAAAGAAACTTCGCCTTGATGTGAAGTTGCAAGGGGTTCTCTTGTCGATGGAGCTGGACACTGGGTCCACTCTATCAATCATCTCCTTAGACACCTTTAATAAGGTTTGCCACAGAAGTGGCCTTCGAGTCAAACTCAGGCCTTCAAATTTAATCCTCACTGACTTTCAAAATTCGAGGGTCAGCGTGAAGGGGGAGGCCACAGTCAGAGTGCAGTGTAAGAGTTTCCAAGGACTGCTAGACGTGGTGGTAGTTGGGGGTGATCGCACGAGTCTTATAGGACTCGATTGGTTCGAGGCCCTTGGGATCCAAGTGACTGGGCTGCACAATCTGCAAACGTCAGGCCTTGCAGATGTGTGCAAGGAGTTTGTGGATGTGTTCAGTGCAGAGCTTCGTTCATACAAGGGGCCTCCCATTGCCTTACGTTTGGACCCAGCCATCACACCCATTAGAATCAAGCCCAGAAGGGTACCTTTTGCCTTGAAAAGCAAAATAGATACAGAGCTGGACAAGCTGATCCAGCAAGGCATTTTAGAGCCTGTGGACTCTAGTCCATGGGAAACTCCTATAGTCATGCCACTGAAAGCCAATGGAGAGGTCCAGATTTGTGCGGACTATAAATGTACACTTAATAGAGCATTGCAGCAGCATGCCTATCCAGTGCCAGTGGTGAGCCACATTTTGGCCTCCCTCAAGAGGGGGCGGATCTTTGCAAAGCTAGATTTGGCTCAGGCCTATCAACAGTTACCTGTTGATGAGGCAACGGCTGAGGCCCAAACAATTGTGATGCACCGGGGAGCCTTTAAGGTAAAAAGGCTGCAGTTTGGGGTTAATGTAGCCCCTGGCATATTCCAAAGTGTGATGGAGCGAACGCTCCGTGGTATTCCGGGGGTCTGTCCCTATTTTGATGATGTCCTCATCGCTGGGGAGTCATCTGTGAACTTAGCTGAAAGGCTGAGAGCTGTTTTGCTGCATTTCCGCCAAGCAGGGCTGAAGCTGAAGCAAAACAAGTGTAAAATTGGAGTCACCTCCACTGAGTTCTTGGGATTCCGTATCGATGCTGAAGGCATCCATCCTTCGGAATCCAAGCTTCAAGCGATTCAGCAGGCCCCAAGCCCCCAGTTGAAGAGTGAGCTTCAAGCCTTCCTGGGGCTATTAAATTTTTACCATTCATTCCTTCCCCACAAGGCTGCAGTGGCTGAGCCGTTACACCGGCTCATGGACAAACAGGCTCCATGGAAATGGACAGAGGTCCATGAAAGGAGTTTCACAGAGGTCAAGGCCTTGCTCTTCAAATGTGGTATTAGCCCATTTTAATGAGCAATTGCCTGTGTGCATAGCCTGTGATGCATCCCCTTATGGGGTTGGGGCTGTGCTGAGCCATCTCAAGGCTGATGGGACACAAGTCCCTGTGGCCTACTACTCGAGGACCCTCTCATCTGCAGAGCGTAATTATGCACAGATTGATAGAGAACCTTTGGCAGTTGTGGCTGGAATAAAGAAATTCCATGATTTCTTGTATGGCCGCCATTTCACGGTTTACACAGACCATAAACCTTTGCTGGGTTTGTTTACAACAACAAAACAAACCCCACATATTATATCTCCTAGAATGCTAAGATGGTCAATTTTCTTGTGAGCATATGTCTACACCCTGGTTCACAAACCAGGTAAAGAAATGGGCCATGCAGATGGTCTCAGCAGATTACCTCTACAGCAGATAGAGGCAGATCCTGCTCCTGCTCTTCACATTCTTTCCATTCAGGAATTGCCTGAATCTCCCCTCAATGCTAGGGACGTGGCTGCAGAAACTGCCACTGATCACACGCTTACACGCGTGCTGACATGGGTGTTGTCAGGATGGCCTGACACGTGCCCGGGTGCAGAATTCAAAGGGTTCTGGCAAAGGAAGCACAAGCTTTCTACTTTCAAGGGGTGTCTCCTGTGGGGTAGCCGGGTAGTCATCCCGGCCTCATTGAGGACTAGAGTCTTGCTCTCTCTGCATGAGGGACATCCGGGAATAGTCTGGATGAAGGCGCTAGCACGTAGCCACCTCTGGTGGCCTGGGCTCGATAAAGAGATCGAGGCCCAGGTGCATGGGTGCCAAGTCTGCCAACAGTCAAGGCCAGAAATGCCCCAGGCCCCTGTACATAGGTGGGATGAGACACATACACCATGGTCGAGGGTACACATCGACTACGCTGGGCCCTTTCAGGGGCAATTCTTCCTTCTCCTCGTGGACAGCCATTCCAAGTGGCTAGAGGTTGTTCCTGTTTCCTCCACTACTACTGCCAGGACCATCCAGGTGCTGAGAGGCATCTTCGCCTCACATGGTCTTCCAGATGTCCTTGTCTCAGACAACAGACCCCAATTCACATCTTCTGAGTTTCAGGGTTTCCTTCAAGCCAACATGATCCGGCATGCCACATCTGCACCGTTTCATCCAGCTTCTAACGGTCAAGCTGAGTGTATGGTGCGTACTACCAAAGATGCTTTAAAGAGAATAACTCATGGAAACTGGCATCACACGTTAGCTGACTTTCTTCTTTGTCACCGCACTACACCTTGCACTGCCACTGGGAAAAGCCCAGCTGAACTCCGCTGGGGTCGCAGACTCATCACTAAGCTGGACAGGTTGCACCCTGACAGTGTGGCTTCACAGGTGTCACAACCGCGGGCACCTAGGAGACTACAGGTAGGCGATCCGGTCTGGGCAAGGAACTATGGACCTGGACATCTCTGGGTGACAGCAGTGGTATGCAAGGTCTCTGGGCCACTGTCATACGAAGTGCCCTTGGATGATGGTCGTGTGATCAGATGTCACATTGACCAACTGCATTGGAGGTTGTCCAGCCATTCTTCCGCCCCTGGCTCTGCTCTGGGGGGGGGGAGGACCACAATTACGATTGTGGACCACAGTCTCTCCACCAAGGTGGACCTTCAAATGTTCCTGCACATGTTCCTGAAGGGGGCTTTGCCATGGAGGCGGCTCCTGACTCTGGCACAGGCACCGGGTCATTGGGACATGGCAGTCAATCAATTCCTCAGGCCACTCCAGCTGCTGGTCTTGGGCTCGAAGGGCAGTGTTCCCAAGAGGGGTCCATTGTGGATTTGGGGAATTCCACCCCACCACTGGACTTGGGGAATTCCACCCCACCAAGGAACTCTGGTTTGGGTTTAGCGGATCCAGCCAGTCAGCAGTCTGGAGGGTTGCCTGGGTCTTGGGGGCATCAAAGTCCTAGCTTGCCTAGCCCAACAGGCGAGGTGGCACGCTAGGCACCAACGCTGGCTCCAAGAAGGTCAGAGAGGGCCAAAGGTCCACCCAAGCATCTAAAGGACTATGTGAGGTTCCTGTCAAGTATTAGGGAGGCCTAGTTCTCTAGAACTCTGGACACTCATAGAAGGGTGTACTATTGATAACCTGAAACAATATGAGGTATAAGGGTCTGCCTGTGTGCAGGCATAATTGTGTTAGAATTAATAACATGATAATTGAACAAAAAAAACATGTATATATAGGTTGCTTTAAAACTATAAGTATTCACTTATTGTTTTATCCAAGGGGGGAGGGGTGTTATGTCCTGGGACTGCTGAATGACTCAGCAGGCTCAGGAGGCTGCAGAAGGCCCGGGCAATCCATGTGGTTGCCCGGGACCAGACAGGCTGTCTCCAGCCTTGTGCGCATACGAAGGCGGGAGACTAGCCTTGCATTGATTGGTTGATGCTGTCCCTTGCAAGGGGCTATAAAAGGCCATGGCGCCATTTTGTCTTCTGTTCTGTTCGTGATCTCAATAAAGACTTGTGTTTGTTACTCCTGCCTCACCTCGATGTCTCTTCAGCTGAAACAGAACAGCAGCCATATTTAAATGAGTTTACATAATTATGTAAGTTCATGAGTAGGCTGGTCTTGTCAGTAGCACCTTTGCACAAATCATCCTTTACAGATAAACTATACAGATAACAAGCAGAATGTTTGGTGCATTCTCTCTTCCTCTTCCTCTATGTCGGTCTCTGTCTCTGTCTCTAGCTATCTATCTCCATTTTTGAGTGGCGTTGACTATTGGTGACTGCCTGGACTAGTCCCTATAAAGGGTTAATAGATATTTGGTGATCCTCTATCTTTATGCACAGCCATGCCCTTTTATTATTATTATCTTGATTCAAAACTTGTTTCTCTGATGTAATGTAGCTCTGATAATTACTGTATCTATCTGTAATTCTATTTAAAAAATATTGTTCCCTTTCTGCTACTTATCTACTGCTATCTTGCTTACGCTGGGTAAGTTGTCTTCACTTCAGAAGGGGGCTTGCTGTTAGACTATTTTATATAATATCCCATGTTTTTTAGTTTACTACATATGTGAAAATATATATTACAAGAAAGTAAGGAACTATAGGCCTTTTTATGCATATCCATTATAACCTATGGCTAAAACTTTTACTGATCTGTTAGATGAGATTAAACAGGTCCAAATTTAATCTTATTGCCTTCAAGTCTGAAATGCCCAATCTAAACCACTGTTTCCAATTTTGAATCTGATATTCAAATTGCACTTGGTTATCTCCTAAACTGCATCCAAATGAAATAACTGAATGCTTGATCCAAGTACGGATTCCTTTATGGTAATTTTTTTTTATAAATAGGACTGAACAAGTATTTATTTCTGAAATCATAAGAATGATGATTAGACAATAGCCAGGAATGGATTAGTTGTGGTGCTAGTTAATCTGGAAGGCCATTCTATGTGTGTAATTGCTAAGCACCTGAACCTATCCTAAAATTAATTTTAAAATTATTCTACCAAGTTTATGCTTTTGTTTGTCTGAAGGTTACTAGATTTCAAAATACCATGTTTGATAAAGTTTTCTTGAATGGTGTGTAATGTATACTCAGGGAAAATTAGTATACTGAATAGATTAAATGATTCAATAATAGTCATAAACGCTTTGCAAAGAAAGATAAATTGTCCCTCTTTAGACTAATATTGTTTTATTACATATATGTTAAAGTTGCTATAATTTATTTCCATAGGTTTATAAAATATTTGTCTTCAAACACAATAAAAAGAAATTGGAATGCCTAAATCCTTTTATATACTGGGGGAAATCTTTTTAATAGCAATGCAAAGTTATACTGTCTACTGAGATTGCAAATATATTTTACCAAATTAACTGTTAAAGTAGAACACACAATTCGGTGCTAGTCTGTAATACAATGTCTCAAATAACAGTTCAGTAGTATGTGTTCTTCATGATTTGTATAAAATGAATCTAATATCATTTCTCATCAGATAACACTAGCAGTAAATGGAAGATGAAGAAGAGATGAAATTTTTGAATTTGAAAGTAGTGATAAGAAACATCTATAACAATAGCCTCTATTATGATAGCCTGAGATATTTTTGAAAGAGAGAAGTTAGTCTATTGTGTTACACATAATAAATAGGTTGCAGTCTCTCTTTTTGATGTACCATTCATTGGCAGGATTTAGTGTTTAGAACTGCAGTGATTCATCATCATAAAATTTAATCAATGATAAGTTATACTGGCTTTGCAAATAAGTGCAATATATAAGTATTAGGGTTTTAGCAGCTCCCACAAAATCTCTTGTGCACTCTAGATTTTATTACATTTCACTGGGACTGGGACTATGTTTTCTAAAGTCTAGATATGAAGCAAAATATATACTACAACTTACAGTACTAGAAGACTTGTGTTTGTGTGTGTGTCTGAGAGAGAGATTATTTATAATCTCATGTTATTATTATTAGAGAGAGAGAGAGAGAGAGAGAGAGAGAGAGAGAGAGAGAGAGAGAGAGAGAGAGAGAGAGAGATTTAATTAAAAAAAAACCTGATTTAGTTAGGTTAGATTAGAGGAATATTAAACAATCCATTGGCTTTAGTTTTGTCAAAAGTATTTCTAATTCAGTCCACAGGTCTAATCAAAAATATACTGCATAGTACAGTTATTGAAACTGTAGATGAAAACATTGTGGCTGTTAATCAAGGACTGTAGAATCATCCATAATAGTTCTTTAATTTATTCCAAGTCTTGCTTCTATCTAAATTTGAATTCTCATGTTAGTTCAAGAATTTCAACAGCTTTGTCTTCTTACTCATACTGTGAGAACTTCTTCTGTTTGATCTTTCAATCATCCACTCTTTGGGTGCCATTTGGTAATCTGGGATTTCTATAACTATAATGGATGATTCTGGCTTTCTTGATAACATGTATCAACTGCTGCATATGACAAAGAGTGGTTGATATTTTAAAGGAACTTTGGAGGTCCTCTGTGAGTGTTCTGTTTTCAGAGATTAGCCAGTTAATTATGACGATGCCCAGTTATACAGCGTTCTCATTGAAGATGGTTTTGGGGTTGGGGTGATGGTTGGTCCTGTTCTAACTCCAGTTCAGGGACACAGATAAAAATATATCATTTCCTTCAGATGTTTACTCAAATCATCATTGGTTTTTACTACAACTACTTGGGGGATTGGGAAGTGGTAGTATAAATTTTCTAACTTTGGTGAGATTGATATATTGCCTATTTAAAACTGACAACCATTCTGAGAATTTTCAAATTGACTGAGATACAAATGTTCTAATAATATATTCCAGAAGTCAATTTGTCAGGGGGGAAAAGCTTAATATCATATGGAATTGGCTTAAGGCTGAAGGAAATCATCCATGTTTGCAGTCACATGTGTGCAATCCATGATTTTCAGATTTTATAAAGCTTCTAGACCTTACAAGAGCCATGGTAGCGCAGTGGTTAGAATGCAGCATTGCAGGCTAACTCTGCCCACTTCTAGGGATTCGATCCTGATGGGGCTCTAGGTTGACTCAGCTTTTCATTCTTCTGAGATCAGTAAAATGACCACTCAGATTGTTGGGGGCAATAGGCTGACTCTGTAAACCACTTAGAGAGTGCTGTAAAGCACTGTGAAGCGGTATATAAGTCTATTCCTAGACAGATATTTGGCAAGGGAGAACAGCAGAGGATGCTGTAGAGAAAGACTAAGGAAGGCAAAAAAAAGTTTAATTGAACACAGTTGCTATTTGCAGAATTAAAATTATATAGCCCCATTTCAAAAGTTACATAAATCACACAACTTTCATGTTTTGTTATAACTTTTGGAACCCTCTGTTTTTGTGTATGTTTTGGTGAGAAACAGGGATGCATTCCTGATGGGGAAAATTGGACATAAATTATAGAAACAAATAGTTATAATAATAATAATAAAGTTGGAAGGGACCTTGGAGGTCATCTAGTCCAACCCCCTGTTCAGGCAAGAAACCCCATACCATTTCAGACAAATGGCTGTCCAGTCTCTTCTTAAAAACTTCCAGTGTTGGAGCATTCACCGCTTCTGGAGGCAGGTTGTTCCACTGATTAATTGTTCTAACTGTCAGAAAATTTCTCCTTAGTTCTAGGTTGCTTCTCTCTTTGGTTAGTTTCCATCAGTTGCTTCTTGTCCTGCCTTCAGGTGTAGTTGTAGTTCACAGTACATTATCAATAGTTTCTCTGATTTCAGTTGCTGAAGGCAGACATTATGTTAAGAAGAGCTAATGTGCACACCATTTGTACAATGTGGCACATCAGATTGGAGCAAAATGTAGATAAAAATCTCAAAATCACATGACTTTCTTCTTTCATTTTTCCATCAAATTGAGTGGGGAGAAAAACAGGACTGGAATTGATCCACCTTAATAAAGGGTCCCAGTTCTATAATCACAATACTTTGGAGATTGCAATTTAGATGAGCTTTCCTATCAATACGACTCAGTTCTGTGAAAGACATTGCCCATAACTGGCAACCTCTCATTCAGTCTGAGCATACAAATTGATATAGATATAGATATTGAGCAACCTAGAGTCCAGTCCAAATCTTATGGTTAGTAAATACCCCCTAATTGAAATGTGAGAATTGGAGGACATTCTCTTAGCTGGCAGTAAAATGACTAAACAAAGAAGCTACTTACAGTAAATGCATGGAGAAAATCTGCAAAATAATTCAATGATCCCTAATAAGGAGAAATTGTAGAATCATCAAGTCTTATGGCTGCAGCATAGGTGTGGGAAAGCAAGTGAGGGGAGAGACCTTCCAATGTGGAACATGGACAACTCCATAAAGTTAAAGTGTTTCAAAGAAAGAATTAGTTTTGCCAGTTTCCAATGCATCACCGCTGAATCAGAAGGAAATCATTTTGTCTCTTAAACATTGTCAGTGTTGTAGAATCACCAACATCAGAGCTGGCTAGGACCTGGCAGGAAGGTGTTGTGCAGACGTCTGGTTGATTAGCTGTTCCTTAGCTGCCAAAACCTTTTAAAAGATCCACTATTTTAATAACAATGCTGGGAGGATTATGTTTTAATGGGGGCTTCTGCAGGGGTAGTGCCCATCTGAATTCTTAACCATGGCAAATTCAATTATAGAAGAGCCTAGCTGAAACTTTATTTACGTATTTGCTCTTGGTCTGTACTCCATGTGAGTAAATGTGTAGCTACACACATCCTTATAGAGATGAGTACACAGGTGAACACACATATACATGACAAGAGGAAGAGTGGCCTGAAATACAGTTACAGGAAATTTCATTAAATTAGAAAAGAGATAATAAGATTCCTGGAGCAATTTCAGGACAGATGAAAGACACTGTCAGAACAAGAGATACTGTGATTGTATCTTTTTCCATTGAATAATTTAGACTGAATTTAGGAAGGAAGGAAGGAAGGAAGGAAGGAAGGAAGGAAGGAAGGAAGGAAGGAAGGAAGGAAGGAAGGAAGGAAGGAAGGAAGGAAGGAAGGAAGGAAGGAAGGAAGGAAGGAAACAGAATAACAAAATAAGAGAATGTTAGAATAACAAAATAACAGAGTTAGAAGGGACTTTGGAGGTCTTCTAATACCATGTTTCCCCGGGGAAAAAAAATTTCCTCCCAAAAAGGCAGCAGGTCTTATTTTCGGGGGATGTCTTACTCACCTCCGGCTCCGAAAGCCCCGCCCAGCAGGTCCACTTCTTCTGCGGCCGAAGGAGCAGTTTCATTCTGCAGCTGCATTCCGGCCTGCATTTTGCAACCAGGGCTTTCCAGAAGGTCTATGCAGCGGAGTACTGAGCTATCCATAGCTCGGTCCTTGGCTGCAAAGGCCTTCCAGAAAGGCCTGTGACTGAGTAATGCAGCCCTGGCTGCAGAAGACACTGCAGAAAAAGTGGGCTGGTGAGGAGAGGCCTGGCTGCAAGGTAAGTGGGTGTGGGGCGCCTGGGGCAGATCCACACCCCCACCCCTGCCCTAGCTTGATTTTTATGTGTGCCTTGCCCCAAAACCAGGGCTTATTTTTGGAGTAGGGCTTACATTAGGCCCACCCACAAAAATCAAGCTAGGGCTTATTTTCAGGGTAGGTCTTACTTTTGGGGAAACACGGTACAACTGGCTGCTCGAGTAGGAGACCCTATGCCATTCTGGACAAATATCTGTCCAATCTTTTCTTTAAAACCTCCAGTGATGGAGTACCCATAACTACTGGAAGCAAACCATTCCAAGGATTAATGTTCTAACTGTCAGGAAATTTCTCCTTAATTCTAGGTTGGATCTCTCTTTGTTAAGTTTCCATCTATTGCTTCCTGTCTTGCCCTCAGGTGCTTTGGAGGTCATCCCCCTCTTCTTTGTGACAGCCCCTCAGACATTGAAAAATCTATATTGAGTATAGTGACATGTGACCCCAAAGTACAAAGTACAATAAAAGCACATCTGTGAGACTATAATGGGAAAATTATTCTGTTCAGGAATTTATACTATCAGGAGATAAACATCTAAAGTGAAGGGACTATTTTATATTCATCCTAAATTTTGAGATTTGGAAGGAAAAAGATAAGAAGTTGTTGCCTCTGGGAAAAATTATGCTAGAGCAATCCTTCTATTTCCAAACTAGCTGTGTGCATTCAATAGTAAAATCACTATTCGTGAAAACTTCACATATTACTCAACAGCTGGTTAGATGGCACCCTTGACAACTGTTCTGGTTAATCAAGGGTGTCAATGCGGCTATTGCTTTGCTGTTCTGTGGCAATCATTTCCAATTCTCTCCTTAATATCAGCATATTACAGGTAAAAGTATCTTGATTTCTGAGACCCCCAAGTGATATAATAAGCAAGTAAAGCTGGTTTGCTATGCAAGGGTGGGAAATTAGCAGAGACCTCCACATTCAATTGACTTTAGCCTTCTGGTTTAAACTTACAAGCAGGGCGCAGGATTGCTGAAAGCCCAAATGTCTCAGTTTTAATACGTCCTGTCAGTGATAAATCCCTCTTGGTCCTTAGCACAAAATCTGGCTGCCTCTATTCTGCAGGGCCAAGGTCAGAGCCTCCCACTGTTTTGTATCTGTTCGACTTTTTAGGCTCCCAGATATGACATTTTAATTGTGCTGGATCTCTGTGCCAGCCCCCAGGAAATATGGCTGTGGTGATAACACCGTATAAAAATGTAATTGGTATAAACAAAATTTTCCTAAGTATGTTTGCATGAGCATGAATGCGCTGGGTTGCTGTTTTTTTTTTTACATGATTACATTAGGTAATTATAATTCATGAGTGCAGTTAGTGAAATCGTAAGTCTCGGGACCGAACCTCATCCAGACTGTCAAAAGCATAATCAAATACTTTGCCATGTTTCCCTTGATATAAGCAGGAAGCTGAAGTAATCATGCTGTCAATTAGGGCTTAAGTTAGACTTCTCACTGACTAGAGAGATTCGGCAAAGGGGGGGAGAATTTCCAAGAAATGCGCAGCTTGATGGTCCTTTTTTGACATGTGTGTTTACTGCCATCTGGTGGAGTGGAAGTGCTGAACACCTCACCATTTTGCCAAGAACAGGTCCCTGATGCAAGCAAGCTAAACATCGGGTCTGTACTCTGAGTTTTGGAAAAGGCCTCAATATTTGTTAGCTGAAGCAGATTCCACTAGACAGCAACTATAGGCCTCGGAGAACCTTCTACAAATACTCCTCACATTTGGGGATGATTGAAATTTCAACAGAAGAGGGTGGAGTGAAGACAGCAATTGTGTTAAGCAATTGTGCTAATCAAATATTAGCAATGGCATTCCTTATTTATGATGAGTTCAAATGCAAAACAGCTAAGTGATTAATCTGCGTGTAAAGAGAAATGAAATTAACTGGAAAGTGAATCTTTATCTAGCTTTGTGGGCTTGAAAAAGTCATGGTGTTTCTGATGGTATGAAAATACCAGAGCATGATTAATTCTTTTATACCGTGTTTCCCCAAAAGTAAGGCCTACACCAAAAATAAACCCTACCTTGATTTTTGGGGGGTGGGCCTAATATAAGCCCTACCCCCCAAAATAAGCCCTAGTTTTGGGGCAAGGCACACACCTAAAAATCAAGCTAGGACAGGGGTGTGGGTGTGGAGCTGTCCTACCCGCTCTGCAGCCAGGCCTCTCCTTGCCGGCCCACTTCTTCTGAGGCCTCTTCTGCAGCCAGGCCTGCATTTCTCAGTCACAGGGCTTTCCGGAAGGCCTGTGCAGCCAAGAACCGAGCTATGGATTCAATCTGTAGCTCGGTTCTACAAGACCTCAGCAGCTGAGCACCAAGCTATGGATTGAATCCATAGCTTGGTACTCAGCTGCTTAGGCCTTCTGGAAAGGCCTGACTGCAAAATGCAGGCCCAAATGCAGTTGCACAACTTCGGCCGCAGAAGAAGTGGACCGGCTGGGTGGGGCTGTCGGTGCCAGAGGTGCCAGAGGTGAGGTAAGGCCTACCCTGAAAATAAGACCTGGTGCCTCTTTTGGAGGCAAAAAAAGATCCGGTCTTATTTTCGGGGGGAAACGGTACTAACCTTAGGTTAGAACAATAGTCCAGGGTAACAAAATCTGTTCTCACAGACCAAGTATTAAATACAGATCTTTCTCTAAGTCAGGACTCTCCAAACTTGACAACTTTAAGACTTGTGGACATCAACTCCCAGAATTCCACAGCCAGCCATTCTGGCTAGGGAATTCTGGGAGTTAAAGTCTACAAGTTTTAAAGTTGCCAAGTTTGGTGACCCCTGCTTTAAGTCATTTGAAAGATAAGATCCTGGAGGAAGGAATCAAGGCTACAGTTCTGCCAAGAGATCTATGAGCAGTTTGTGTTGATCGTGATCCTATCTCTAAAATGGACATACTTTTATTTTCAATTTACTTTGCAGAGGGATTATCAAATCAAATAAAAAACTCTGCACTTATGAAATTAAAAAGTGCTTTTTTTCAAACAGAAATGTTTATTATAATGCAGGATGCATATACGGTTGTGTTTTAAGCAAGGATTTTAGGTCTATATAAAATCGAATAGATTGAAATATCAAACACACTTGCTTGAAGGATTCGATCAATTATAGTTTCCAAAAGTAAAGATGGCTGATTAAAAAACCTTGTCTGAGTATTACTAGACACTGCAGCTTTTCTCCCCCTGAAAACCTCATAAAATACTGCTTCAAATAAGTACTAGGATGAAAGTTCATATTGCTTGTAGGTTTTCTGATCTTAGAACTTCTGTTTTCATTTGAAGTAACAGTGAACCATAATAATAAGAAAAATGGATCCATGAGATGAGACAAAATTATAGGTAATACTTAGGTGCAAAAAGGTTAAAAATAAATTACTCTTCAGTGCTACAAAGGCATTTCATCTCCGCTATGCACTCAAGGTTGAATTAAAACAGAGGCACCTTGTGGCTCAAAAAACCCAGTGCCATTCCTGTGAGATAAGTTGTTGTGTTTACAAAATGTGGTTTGGAAGAGGCTGCTCTTGTAAAGTTCTTTTCAAATACAGATAGTTCTCGATCATAATTGAATCTAAAATTTGTGTTGCTAAATGAGACAGTTGTTAAGTGAATTTTGCCCCTTCTTACGACCTTCCTTGCCACAGTTGTTAAGTGAATCACTGCAGTTGTTAAATTAGTAACACATTGGTAAGTGAATATGACCTCCCATTGACTTTGCTTGTCAGAAGTTCACAAAAGGTGATCACATGATCCCTGGACACTGCAACTGTCGTAAATATGAGTCAGTTGTCTGAATTTTAATCACTTGACTATGGGGATGCTGCGATGGTCGTAAGTATGAAAAACGGTCATAGATCGTTTTTTCAGTGCCGTTGTAACTTCGGTCACCAAATGAACTGTAAGTCAAGGATTATGTGTAGACAGCTCAGATTGATTTTTTAAAAAAACATGCTGAATTCAAATTCTGGGGCTTCCCTTTGTTTATTTTTTTAACTTGTGACATCTGTTTGTCAAAGGAAACGTCCCATATTTCTATGAGATCTCTGAATGTGTGATCTGAAGCTCATGGTGCGGAAGGGAGAAGGAAGGGGAAAAGAAGGAAAGGAAGACATGCTGTTTTGTTTTAGTGTGGCTCTACTGAGAAGGAGAGCTCCAAAACCCATTGGCAGCCTGCCTTTGTTTCGCCAGCTATGCAGCATTTTAAGAGAAACTGATTTGAGGCACAGAAATACTCTTTTCTTCCCTGTGTTCTCCCCCCCCCCCCGAGTTTGATGGAATGAGAGAGGCTGACTTTATAATGAAATTCATTTTTCAAAAATCACATCCATGTAAGGAAATTCATTCTTCCCGTGAAAAAAATGCTTTTCAATTTTGAATTGTTTTTTTATGACCGGTGAAACGGTTTTACTTTGTAAAGTTGCTTTATGAAATCCATAGATTGCAATCCAATTTTTAAAAAAAACAGTGTGTTGATTTCTTGCCCAATTCCTAACCCAGGTGAAATTATTATAGTATTTCAATTCAATTGAAGGCGGTTGCATAAACCCAAAGTATCATTTTAGGGGCTTAAGGCATCACAAAGTTTCTGAAGCACAATTTATAAAGAGGGGTGGACATATCAATCAAATCTGCTTCATTTTACTTACTACTTTAGTGGGGCAGTATTCTAGTCGGCTCTGAGGTGGGGTGTCCCTATAGTTATTTTTTGGGGGGAATGTTAAACATTTGGCTTATTAATGTGCTAAGTGTGCTCGGTCTTCCTTTTCAAGCGTGCTTTCTGAAATGTCTGTGTAATCACACAATGCTGCAGGATTACATGGGCATTCCAGGAAACTCTACTGAAGAGTGCAGGCTCAGAAAGAAGGCCCTGTGGAGCCAAAGGACCCTAGTTCTCCTTGGTAGGATGTTTAGAGCAGGCTGAATGGGGAGGGGAGAGGTGCAAACATCGGACATTCCTCAATTCTATCCTGATCTGCCATAGACAGCTTAAGAAAGATCCTATGATTCATAGGGCTCGGAGGTCTTCTAGTCCAACCAGCTGCCCAAGACAGGAGTCCAGTGGTGGGATTCAAATATGTGAACAACCGGTTCTCTGTGTGGATGCCGCTTCCGGAAGTCCATTCTGGGCCTGAGCAACAAAAAATTAGCTACCGGTTCTGCCGAAGTGGTGCGAACCGGCTGAAACCCACCTCTGCAGGAGTCCTTATACCATTCCAAACAAATGGTTCTCCAATCTTTTCTTGAAAACCTCCAGCAATGGAGCACCGGGAGACAAGCTGTTATCCATTGGCTAATTGTTCTCCCTGTCAGGAAATTTCTCTTCATTCCAGGTTGGATCTCTCTTTAACAAGCTTCCACCCATTGCTTCTTTGTCCTGCCCTCAGGTGAAATTAAGAAGTGAACTTTTGGTAGAAGGGCAGAGGAACAAGAGGCTGGCTGAGGGCAGATACAACCATTCATTTAGTGACGGTTCAAAGTTATAAAAGCACTGAAAAATGTGGCTTACGAGCAGTCCTCACGTTACAACCAGCACAGCATCCCCATGGTCATACGATCACAATTCGGTTGCTTGGCATCCAGCATGTATTCCTAATGGCTGCAGTGTCCCGGGGTCATGTGATCACCATTTGCGACCTTCCCAGCCCAGCTTCTGACCAAGCAAAGTCAATAGGGAAAAGCCTGATTCGCTTAAAGACCACGTGATACACTTAACAACTGCAGTGATTCATTTAACAACCATGGCAAAAAGGGTCATAAAATTGGGCATGACACACTTAACAACTGCTTTGATTAATGACAGGAATGCTGTCTCAGTTGTGATAAGAAGTCAAGGCCTAGCTGCAGTGGTGGGATTCAGCCAGTTCGCACCACTTCAGCAGAACTGGTAGCTAATTTTTTTTTGCCCAGGTCCAGAATGGACTTCCGGAAGCGGCATCCACACAGAGAACCGGTTGTTCACATATTTGAATCCCACCACTGCCTAGCTGTATTTTATTCCCTTACTGGACAGCTGGAGGAGGTCCTGGTGAAATCTTGGGGGAATTGTAGTTTTCCAAGGACACTGGCCAAGAATCATCTTGAAAATGATTCTAAAAGAGCAAAAGCAACAGAAGTGCTTTCAACTTTGAAAGGAAAAAAAAACATTGAAGAAAAATAACAAAGAAGGATTTTTTTTCCTTTCCCTTTGCTTACTTTTTTCCTTGCTTCTTTTATATGACTTTTTATCTTCTTGTTTAAAAGTTTTAATAAAAATTATATACAAAAAAAAAATTGCTTTCAATCTGCCTGTGAAATCAAGTGATGTTGGGCAATCTTTCTGCAGTTTTCACCAAAGGGAGGCAAAACAATGTTATTGGGTTTTTTTAAAAAATGCAGCTGAAAATTAAAACTGACATGTTTACCAGGAACACAGAAACACCTTGAAACATCAAAACAAGCTCAAAACTAAGAAAATATTACTTGCCATTTTGCCAAGTAACTGAAAATACTACTATTCATTTTTTCCCACTTGTCATCTTTCTTGGCATAAGGTCACTTTGTTATCTAGAACTTTTTTTAAAAAAAAAAAGCGTACTGAATTCAATTGATCATTTGATGTTTCCCTCTAATTTTATCAACTAGTAAAAATTGGAAATTAGATAACTGGCAGGCCCTGGAAAGTATGTATTAGGCTTATGAGTAATACATGGGATTGAATTGATACATTCACAACCTTCCTTTTTTTCATTCTGAGGGAACCTGGGTAAAGAAGGCTAAAAGCAAAAGACAGCTAAGGGCCAGAGGACCGTAATTAGAATTTCAAATACTGGAAGTGTCGCTTTAAAGAACGGACTTGTTTAATTTAAATGTGTAATCCAGCAATTCAGGGATCCATGGTCTGCCAGCTAATGGGAGGGGTGATATTTTCTGCTGTCAGGCCCTTGGATTTTATTGTTTCCATTCAGTGTCTCCTTGTACATTGATCCAATATGAAGGGGGATGAAGTTCCAGAAGAGAGACCTGGAGTGCTGTCGGAAGAAACTTAAAGTGAGTCTTTCAGAGCTCATATTAGGGATTACCTTGTGGCGATAAGGGGGCCAAATATCACTATTTCTCCACCATTATTTCATCTGCTGATCCAGCAGCCTGTTTAGATGGATCTGGTCTCCACTTGGTAGGGAGGACCCCAATGCATCTGCTGGGCTGCTGTGAGGATTATTGATTGAAGGCATCATTTCTCTTCCTTTCTCCGAGGTTGGTTTCATTCAGTGTTGGTTATAAGAAGAAAGGCAAAAGTTAGATCTTCTGTAATGTGCTACTATTCTTTCTCCCTGCATGAAACCACTAGGTGAGGTCATCTGCTGGTCTGAAGTTCAATAGCATCAGTATACTGAAGATATTGTTGAAAGAAAAATCTTCATCGGGGTCCAATCCAAGCCGGGAATAATCAAAATGGAGACTGCTTTAGAAAGAAGGTTGTAGTTTATTGAAGAGGAGAGCCAGACAGAAAGATGGCTCTGGGAAAAACTGACTACATGTAGTAGAGAGTGGTGGGTTTTTATACCTTCTTGAGTTTTTGTTTGGAGTTGTTCCTGTGGCATGAACTTTGACCTGAGTCTGAGTGTGCCTTTCTGGTATTCTGATGGTGGTAGATTAATCCTATTATGTCCCAAAGGTCATATCCTGCTTCCCTGGGGCTGTGGCTGATGACTGTTGGATTTTTTGGTGTAAGGGATTGTGGATTCTAGGGATCTTTCTTTCTAATCCCAGCTTCCTGACTCCAATCTTTCTGATAAGATTATCACATCTGCATTTCTGCAGACCTGGTTTCTGTTTGGGGCAGAGACTTGGGGGGGGGGTTGGTTTCTGCCTTTAAAATCCTTTGGGGAAATATATTCTGTCTTTTTAATATTTCCCAAAATATTTCTTTCTCTGGATTCTTCCCACAATATACAATTATATCTTTTGGCCCTGAGCCAGCCAAATGAGTCTGTTGAAGTTCTCTCCTGGTACCTAGATGCTAAGCATGTTTGGATAGAGAGAAACTATCTTCAAATCAATCCATCGAAGACTAAATGACTTTGGTAGGATTGTAGGGATTTGGGTTCTCTAGATTTGGAGATATTTCATCTTTTACCTTAGATGGGGTCTCACTTACACATTCAAGGCTGTTGCACAATCTGGGGGTCTTCCTGGACTCATAGCTCCTGCTTTGGTAAGGAGCTGGCAGCTGTGGCACAATTTGCACAATTTCATCTGTGCCAGTTTCACCCTTTTCTAGAGAGGGGGGGCACTGATACATCCTGCTGAACTCATGACTTGACTACTGCAATGTGTTCTACATGGGAATGACCTTGAAAACCATCCAGGAGCTACTGCTAGTCCAGAATGCAGAAGCACAGGCACTAATGGGTATCCCTCAACATGCCCATTTTACCTCTGGTTCGTGATCTGCACTAGTTGCTAGTTTATTTATGGAGATTCTCAGTTATCCTGCTCATGGTTTTCCCAAAGGTGCTTTTTCAAAAGTCAACTGGACTTTGTTTTTCTTTGAAGACGTTTTGCCTCTCATCTTCAGTTCTGGCTGAATGGTGGATGATGGAAGGATTTATATTCCTTGCAGTCATCTGGTCATTAGCACTCTTTCTGGGATTTGTTGAGGCCACTTGGAGGTTTATCTGTGCCCTCAGAGTCACCTGAATAGTGCAAACGGGTGTGGAAGCTTCTTGGAATTGCTGAAAGGACTGTGTTGTAAACAGAAGATAGGTGGTGTCGTATTCCCCCCCCCCCCCAATGAGAGAGGGCTATTCAGTCTTAATGTAGATGGCCTCTTTGACCTCTTTTTCAAACCAGCACTTTGAAAGTTGCTAGTTTGCTTCTGATTCAAGGTGCTGGTCATTAGCCTACATGACTCTACATGGCATAGGGACTGGTTACTTGAAGGACCATTTGTCTTCTATAGTGTCTGCGTGACTGATTTGATCTGGCAGAGTTGGTGTACTTCAGGTTCCTTCAAATAAACAATATCAGGACCCTTTAATGTGCTTTCCCTGTAGTAGCACCTGCCCTCTGGAATGGGTTTCCCCCTTCAGATTTGAGTAACTTCCATCCTATTGTTATTTAAAAGGAATCTTTAAGACCTGGCTCTTTGCCCAGCTCTTTGGCAAGGGTGAGCAAAGCCTCCTTTGGATTGTGTTTCTTTCTTTTTATCCCTGTCTGTGTTTGGTTTATCATTCTTGCCATTTTTTACTTATCATTTTTGTCTATTGTACTGTTTTTAACTCCTCAGAGTCATTGGGAAGGGATGACATAATTTGAATAAATAAATAAATATTTTTTTCATTGTATGCACATAGACAGGGACATTGAGAATTGTACTGAAGACTGTTCCTCTGATTCTCTACAGGGAAGATAGGCAATAAGATTCCAAAATTCAGTGTGTGACAGTCCAGAAATAGGATGTATGTTGATATTAACATACACGCACAAAAAAAAATACTAGTTCAGTGCCTTGATTTATTTTGGTGACAAGACATCCAAGGAGATTATGGATCGTCCTGGCCTTAATGGCTTTCTCCTCATTTCATTGGGAATGGGGAAATAACATTCTTATGCAGATTGGTTCTTTCCAGGAAGATGGATGGGGATCGTAAAGCACGCCACGGATTCCTGCAAGGAACTCATCATTGGGGTTCAGCTGTTAAATGGGATTTCCAAAAGAAGCATGGAGAGAAAGAATGCCTTCACTGATCTGAGGGTTCTTTTTAATTAAATTCTTGTGCATTATAGTATCTCATTTATCAACCCCTGAAATAATAATTAACACTCTTGGGGATTTTCCCTCAGAAAAATAATAACTAAGAACAATTACAGGAAAGCCCTCCTTTAGGGATGGAATTTTTGTTGTTGTTGAGAATATATGTAGCATTCCTATCCCTCTCATATTCACACGTTACCATTTTTACTGACACTCCCCTCTTCACATTCCTAACACAATATTGAATTTTCGGATATTTAGTTTACAAATGCCTTTAACTTTGATGTTTGACACTCCTTTGCAGATTATACATTGATAGCACCTTTCATGAGCTCGGATAAACCTTATCCAAGTGAAATCTTCATGCTCAGGGGTACAACCATTCATTCTGCATTGCCCTGCTCTTTCCCCGGTAGATAAAGGAAGGGAAATGTCTATTTCTCTAGTTCACTATCATTTCAGCTGGGTTATCCTGCATTTTTTGTTTTAATTGTGGGCCACCCAGAGTCATTTGCTGAGATGGGCGACTATAGAAATAGAATAAATGAATGAATGAATGAATGAATGAATGAATGAATGAATGAATGAATGAATGAATGAATGAATGAATGAATGAATGAATGAATAAATGAATAAATAAATAAATTTCCTATTTTCTTCTGGGCTTGTAGTGCACCATTGGTAAATGTGTGCAAGCCAAGGAGGTTACAGGGAGAAGGTGCTTGCGTGATCAGCTATTCTCTTTGGCCTTTCCATCTGCTCTCCTTGATTTTAAACCCAAGCTCATGTTGCCTTGCTATGTGGCTTTGTTTTCCAGTCATTTCAGAGTTTTGATTGATTGGTTGTAGCCATTCTTCAGTCCTTTGATAAAAGGTGGGTAATAAATCTTCCGGCAATTAAATACGTACTGCCATTGCAATGCAATACATGTAGCCCCAAGCATTGGCTCTGGTTCATAGACTAAGTCAACTGAGCCGTCATCTTCTGGGCTATCTATCTGCTAACCACTCTGTGCTCTTTTACAGGTGTTGATGTGTGTGAAATGCCAGCTACCAGAATCAGGCCTGTCTTTCAGAATAAACATACCACTCATGTTGGCGGCATGTTTTCATAGTCTTTCCTGTTAACTTCTCAAACAGTAATGAGTTCTCTGTTTCCTTCCAGCTATATGTTGTCTTCTGGCAGTCCTGAAGGTTATTGTCTGATTGAAATGGCTGCAAATGAAATTTCTTCTGTCCATCAGAGGCTCTCTCTGCCAGCGCAAATGACTCAGGTGAACTTGCCAAGCAGAACCTAAAATCAAATGTTAGCACATCTATTCTAATAGCTCTTACAAAGCGCCTGTGACATAATTTTGAATTAGTTGAGGCATATTAATAATGATATTCATTTGCAGTCAACTGGGGGGAAATTTTCCTGCATTTCCCACTGCTGTGAACAATATGGTTCTTGCTATAGTTTAATTTTAGTGGGGCTTTTATGGGAGAACTCCCTAGTGGTTGTTTTAAGGAGCTACTGAATCTTTATGTTCAGCCAAGACAGTTGATGGATAGCTTACACAAAGCAGTCCATTTATGAACAACGGGCACATACAGCACAATGATGAGTGTGTACATAAAGAATGACACCTTTTTGCAATGTAGATAATTCCATACATGTTAAGATGAAATTCCTATCATCCCTAGCTCACACTCAATGGTTTCTATAATAATTTCCCCTACCCAACAAAAAGCTAGCAAAAGAAGAAGAAAAACATTATTAAGGAGCAATTGTTATGCTTTATGTTAAATAAACATAGAAGCAAACAATTAATGAAATTTGTTTATTTAGTTTATTTATATCTGCCTACCTCATAAAGACCTAAATATTAGTTGATTAGGCTATCCTATTTAGGGCACAAAAAATTAAGGAAACTCAAAGTTAGTTTTCCCAAAGGTGCTTTTTCAAGAGGCAACTGGACTTTGAAGATGTTTCACTTCTCATCCAAGAAGCTTCTTTAATTTTTCTTCAGAACTAAAGAAGCTTCTTGGAAAAGAAATGAAAACTCTTCAAGGAAACATAAAGAAAGTCCAGTTTCCTTTTGAAAAAGCACCTTTGGGAAAACTATGACCTGAATAACTGAGGATCTCCATAGACAAAGTTAATTTTGTTGCTGTGTCATTGTTTTTTAGAGTTTGGCTGCCCAGAAAGTGTAGGGCTTTATTTATTAATATAGCTGCTAATTTGGGAAATAGATTCAGCTCTTACTGCCCCTCCTTTCCTGGACAAAGACTTATGTAATCCTAGTTATTTTCTTTTTATTTCCATGGTACTCAAGTTCTTTAACAAGTGACTTGTCATGGGGCTTTTAGGTAAAAGTAAAGCACTTTGCTGCTAATTTTCTACTTTGAATGCTTTGGAATATCTGCTGCTTCTTTTCTTGTTGTTGTTTAGAACAGTCAGGTTCTATAATGCTTTTATCCCCTTGACATTTTCAGACTTATGCAGAAAATGGACCAGACTCCACTTTAAAAAAAAAATGCTTTTTGGATGAGGCCAAACCTCGGCTCCCCATGCTTTTCCTGCCCAAACCATTCTGAGCCAAGAAGCATATAAATTTAATTATCATTATTATTATAATACCACACAGCAGAAAAGCCTGGAATGGCCAAAAGTCTGGACCAGGCCTGCTGAAATTTTCTTTTCAGCCTGCTTTAAACACAGAAGAAGACTTCTTAAAAGAATTGATCGAAGAATCGTAATATATTTATGTCTGTATTTTTTGACACCTTGCCAGATAGATTCAGAACTAAAAGGGAGGGTGGCCTGTCTTTGCAATTCTGGAATATACCACCTTGCAGAGGACTACAATATGAAACAATCCCATAGACAGGAGTAATATACTTGACTGGGGTTCTTCTCTCAGATTTTCTTTTATGAACAGAAAACAGTACACAGTGACAGCCGTTCTTATTGGAGCTTTTATCTGGATGATCTTTTTTAGGTTACCTTTGGGCCTATATTTCTTGGAAATGTCCCTTCTCATTGCATAAACATTCATCCAAGTTCTGGACAGATTTATGGCTTCAGAGGCTGCATCAGAGAGTTCCAAGTCAACACCCAAGAACTCTTCATTATAGAGGAGGCGTTGGAAGGACAGAACATTGACAACTGTAACGTTCCGGTTTGTGACTATCATCCATGCCGCAATGGTGGCACTTGCACTAGGTAGGCATAAAGTCATTGCAATTATATGTGTCAGTGCATCCTTTGATTTATTCTTTGGCTTGTTTGCTTGCAAAGTTTATAGGTTGCCCTATGTCAGACTGATCAGAGGTAATCCTCAACTTACAACAGTTCATTTAGTGACCATTCAAAGTTACAACAGCACTGAAAAAAATGACTTACGGCTATTTTTCACACTTATGACCATTGCAGCATCCCTATGGTCACATGATCAAAATGCAGTCGCTTAGCAACTGATTCATAGTTATGACGGTTGCAGTGTCCCCTGGGATCATGTGATCACTTTTGGCGACCTTCTGACAACCAGAGTCAATGGGGAAGCCAGATTCATTTAACAACCACATTACTAACTTAACAACTGCAGTGATTCCCTTAACAACTGTGACAAGAAAGGTTGTAAAAATGGAGCAAGACTCCCTTAACAACTGCCTCACTTAGCAAGAAAATTTTGGGGTTCAATTGTGGTCCTAAGTTGAGACTACCTGTAGTATTTTTCTATTGAGTTTCCAGAGGTCTTGCTTGAAATGTAGGAGTTACTCTTGATGGGTTTAGTTTAGGTTTAGTTCAGGGAGAACTAAAAAGAATTGACCAGGGGTATTTAAGGGGAAATCCCTAATAAATGTTCCCTCAGAGTGAAGGGTTTGCACTTGGTTAACCTCTGAGGTTAAGGAAGGTATAAAAAAGGGGGGGGGAGCCTTTTTATTGCTTGTGCCCTAAGAAACAAATCTGAGGATGAACAGGCAGGAGGAGCCTGTGGTTGTGACCTGAAATGCTTATGACATATTTATCTTCCTGCCTACAAACAACCTGACATACGTTTACAGAAAAATAAGCTTGTGGCAATCCTTGAAGGAAAAACCCAAAAGATTGGTATGCTAAATGACCATGTTTCAGCTGATGATAGAGGATGAGGATTCATCAGTGCAAACTAAAGAGGCCGGTGATTGGTTGCAACTTTTTATTCCAGTGAGGAAAAAATAGGAAGGACAGCATAAGAAGATGTGACTACACAACAAGCTTAATGCAAACACGAAAACAATTGGGGCACATACAGAAGCAGAGGAAACCGAAGGGGCAGAAGTGAACCTTGAGAATGAGAGCAACATAGCTGAGAAAGATTGCTTTACTATGAATGAGATTATATCTCCAGGAGCAGATTAATAGCATCTTCAGGTACTAAAGGAGCTATTTTAGTGGAATTCTTATGCATTGACTTTGAGTTAGCGAGTTGGTGAAGTGTTAGATGACTAGAGGAGAGCAAGTATCTCTTTCCTAAAAAAAAAGGGGGGGATAGGAAAATCCAGCAAACCATTCATTTTTTAAAAAAAATACGAATTTTGATAAAGATATGGAGGGACTGTGTATTATATTTGCAGATGACACACCTTATGGCTATAACAAATAGTTTAGAATATCAAAATATTCTTGGTAGATTAAAGAAATGGGTTGAAGGATAGTTGGCTGCATGAAAAGATATTGGAATAATTTGAGACTGGAAATGAACAAAGGAAATGTACTTTTAGGTACTATAAAGCATATTTTCCAAATCACAGAAAATAATTGCTTTATTTTACTTTGATCAGATCCTGCCAAGTGTGTCCAGTTCTTGGCATTATACTTTAAGGAAGATTCAGAGAAATTAGGTTTAGAAAGATTGAAAAAACAGAGAAAAGACAGTTATGGTGGGGAGGGGGGCAATTTGATAGCACTCTTCAAATATATCTCCAATATCTTGAAAAAATGTTGCAGAGAAGGTCAGCATTTGTTCTCTCTCCTTCCAGAGTACAAGTCACAGATTAATGTTTTCAAATTACAAAAAAAGCAGATTCTGTCTGAATCCTGGGGGAAAAAAGTCTTAATAATAAGAGTTATATGACCATGGAACCAATTACCCACAGAAATAGTGATTTCCCCTTCATTGACTGTGTTTCAGCAGAATCTAGACAGACATTTCTCTGGGCTGCTTTCATTTGGATTTTGTACTGAACAGGAGGTTGAACTCAGTGCTCTGAGTAGCCCTTCTGGCTCCATGATTCTAAAATATTTAAATATTTGGCTTGTTTATCCCTTTATTCAAAAACAAACAGTATGCCAAAAAGATGTCGTGGACAGCATGGTCTTAGGAAAAGGTCCAACTTCTTAGTGTTGAAAAGAGATGCCACATTCACACTCTTCCATTTTTTAGTGGTCACATCTGAGACTAAGTAAATTGACTTAGCTCTTCTGATGGCCAGCCACAATGAAAATAGTTCAAGGGAAGACAAGAGATGCTTCCTTCCATCTTTTCTACTGCTGCAGCCTGACGGGAATGGCTGTAGCCAAGTAATCATCTATAATAGGAAAAGCCCAATGGATCTAGTGTCATGGTTCTGACAGACAGAGACAAATAAAGCAGAACTCCGAGGCTTGGAAATTCCTCAAAGAACATGTTTATTAGTTACAAAGTATCAGCACAATCAAAAGTGAAACCAAGTCTGAATTTCCAACTAAAAATTACCCAGTTACAAAGTTTAATGTCCCACCCACAAAACTATGCAATCAACTACGTTCCCCAATATATTCACTTGGCAGGCTTTTTTATACAAGGCCCAGTCCCTTTTCTCGGGAGCAGTAGTTGACCTTTGTTCCTATGGGACAGAAGTTTATTTTGACTAGCGAAACAACTGGACAAGCCCCCCTCCCTCCGTTCTATGTGGCAACCTAGAATGAGGAGAAAAATGGCTGCAGCCAGGTTCATTGTAGAGTTGGTATCTAATTTGTCTGACCTTGTTAGAAAAAAGGCTTGCTGTTTCTTCATTGCAGTCCAAGAAACTCTTTTTCATTTCCTCCCCCCCTCAGTGGCGCTATTCAAATTAGGAGATTGGCTAAAATATTTCTATTTTTAATGAACAAGAAGTGTTCACAATGATCGTGCCACTTCATGTGATGTTAGGATTAATCCTAATCCAAGCAATGCCAAGTGAAAATTGCCAAACTCAGCAGTTAAGAGGGAGATGATGCAGGAATTTGAATGCTATATATTTGTCCCAGACACAACATTTATTTCAAGTGTTTCTGAGAAAATGCTTCTGGAGGCTTGAGGTGTCCTATATATATTAGCATGCCAGCTTGCTGATTTATTATCTCTCATGGATTTGGAGCTAAATTTAACTATTATTTTTGCAAAATGATTATACAATCAATTTGATTACAAAACCAAAACAATTTCTAGTAATTTGTAATGTTACTAGCCTTTACAAGTTAATTGTGTGTGGGGGGGGGGGGTTTCACCAAAGATCCTTCTCTTCATTATTTGGAGAAACTGGGGCATCAGCAAAACTTTTCTAGCAATTTCATTTCTAAAAAAAAATCCTTATAGGATGTTAAATAAGCAATTAAGCCATCAACTAGAAACGCAGGTATTCATACCATAGTTTACCATAGTTTATGATAAAATTATTGGGAGTTCAAGGATAAAACTGTAAGCTATCCATCACAGGCCAGAAAGAGCCAGAAAACTAAACAGCCTAAAACCAACACAGAAATATAGCGGCTCTGAATATTCTAAATTTCAATATTTAGATGTGAATCAATAATTGATTCAAAGAATAACAGACAAGGACAGAAGGATTTTTCTTTAATCTTTCAAAGCTAAGTCATACAATATATAGGCCATAAATCAATAAATGATTAAATGAGGAGGTATCATTTAAATGATTCCTCAGCTGTAGTCCTAAGTATACTGATGTAGGAACAAATCCTACTGAATGGGGTAGGTGGAATATGCTTCCGGCTAGACCAATTGACTGATTGTGGATGCTCAAAACAAGCAAAACCTTGTTAATCACAGTTCTACAAGAGTTCATAAACTAGACTGTACAGCAGGAGGTCTGTGAGTTGCTTTCTACATTTGTAGAAAGGATTTCAGGTGGCTGGTTCATTAGATTTAAAGATCACCATAGGTGTGACAACCCATATTGAAGCTCAGTCATGTGAGTGAGCTTCTGCTAACAAAAAGGAAGCATGGCAATCACATTATTCTGAAAGATGCTCCCAAATCTATTATCTTGTGATCAATAATGCACCTAACCATCAATAAGGGCTTATGATTTCATCCAAGAATGGTTTCACCCCACATAATATTGCTTAAATAGAAAAAGTGCATTTGGTAAGATAGCTTATGACATGTTTTTTAGAAAGAAAAAAAATCACACTTGGAGGTCCCATTTTATTGAGCTAAGGCAACTTCATTCTATTGCATAATATTTCAGCAGTTGTATTCAGGCAGCAACATATGTGTACATTTTCCTCATCGGTGCAGATATACTTTCTAAAGTTATTTCTTTATAAGAGAAAGAATTGATGTTGGTGAAAACTAGATTTAGCTGTATTTGGTATTCTTTTTATACCATGGTTAATTATTATGACTTAAAATTGGGCCGGGTGGATCCCATTTTCACATCCCCCACCACCACGGCTGCGGGGTGTTGCAGTGGTGTTTGGGGCATTTAGTGGGGACAGCGGTGGTGGGCAGGCAGTAGGGAAGAGTCGGAGGCCAGGCACATCCCATTTTCAGACACCCCACCACTGCTGCTGCCGCTGCCATCACACAAACCTCCAGGAGCCCGGCAGTGGTCATAGGATGTGTGAAAATGGGATGTGCCCAGCTGCCACTGCCTCCCCATGGCCCACCCCACTCACTGCCACTGCATAGCCCAAACACCGCCACTGCCGCAAAATGGCCTGTGGCAGTATTGGCGGGGCCATGAAAATGGGAAGCTTCCGGCTGCCACCAGTAGTCTGCGCTCTGCCCACCCGCCAGTTCTCCTTTCAGCTGCCTACAAGTTGCCCCTGCAGTGAATTGGCCATGTTTAGTTGTCCTGTGACGACTTGATAGCAGTGAGTTGACAGAGGCAACTTGGCAGTGGAGAGTTGGCTGCAGTGAGCTGGCCAAGCCAAACTGGCCACATCTAGTTGTCCTAGGCCCTGTGAGGAAGGCTTTACCATTTTACAGGTTGTTAGTCCTGTCCGTTCATTTATAAATAGATTAAATATGGAGAAGAGGTTGTGGTGTGTGTGCTCTGATCACATCTTGATTTCCTATGTCTTACCAAGAGAGGAATCCAAGACTATGTACTCTGTGCAAATGTGCTGGTAGCAAAGGCCAGAAGGATTACTAGTGGTCAGTAGGTCATCAGGTGTCTAATCACACTTGACCAATAAAGTATTCTATTCTGTTCTGTTCCATTCCATTCTTATGATTATTCTGGTTCCAATATATTCAAAAGCTTCAGGACAAGGAATCCCTAACAATGCTAACTTATATGGATTTTGTTTTGCTTTGCATTGTTTTTGGTCTTAACTGAATTTTCACAAGGCTGTAAAACAAGACGCTCCAAACTAAATAAGGAAAAGTACTATTACTCTCTTCATATTACCATGCCTAATAGCTTTATTTTCTCACATGCATAATGCAGAGGGAGGGAAGGAAAATTAGCAAAAATGTTTCCCCAAAGCAGAGCAATATCAGTTATTTTTTTCCCCAATTACCTGCGCTAATATTATGTTTCATATATTTCCAATATATGGAAATTCACTTTGGGAGTCAAACTCTTAGAATGTTCATTATGTACTGAAAATGATTTGTACTGCAAGCCTTGAAGCTCTTCTAACAACAGATCAGATATTCGGAAAACAAGACACACAATTCTTCCAGTCTGTATGTGAATAGACTCTTAGTGTGGTCAGAAAGCCCCTGACATGGTTTTCTAAGTGATTTTATTACTAACATCCTTGCCAGTTGGCACATGTCAGTGATTAATTTGGAATGTGAAAGTGTCTTAAAATCTCTGGAGCCTCCGTCTGCAACTGAGATTGCTATGTTAGTGAATTACAGGAACGTCACCTGATTTTCTAACAACCCAAGGGCTGGGTTTTGTGGAAAGAAATCTTAATATTCTTGAATGTTGTCTGCAGAGTAGCCTGAGGATTGTAAAATAAATGGAAAGTCATGGACTAATAGGGAGTTCCATATGTAGTTTTATCATGCCACCTCTGCAGCAAGGTCAAACAAGCTGGGGAAGGGCACGAAGAAGAGAGAAGGCTATCTCCATCTGCCTGTGGCTAATCAGGGACAGAGAATACATTTGCTCTGATCAATCTTTCTAGGCATAGGAACCATAGCTTCCTGCTCTGGTCCTACAAGGAAACAGCCTGCATTTTTAGCAACACAGCTCTCTTACATGGCAAATTTATTTTAGGTTCTTTGTCTGGAACCTTGAGTGTCAATTGTAACTCAATCCAGAAATGCTGCAGGCTGGCAATGTTTCATTGCATTTGACTCTTTCAGATAATGCATTCCTTCTGGGAGAAGAAGTCAGCTGCTTTGATTAGCCAAGCCAAGTGATGTAGCCGGGCCAGGGGTGGGGGGGGTAATTCAATGTCACTGACTGGAACAATTTGATGAGAGAATACTAATTATGTCTCATTCATTCATTCATTCATTCATTCATTCATTCATTCATTCATTCATTCATTCATTCATTCATTCCTAAGAAAGCAGAAACAGGTCCCATACATCTATGGTATGCTCACTCTTAGGACAAAGGCATTTGCTTCTTCTGTCATTAACCTCCATCTACAGTCAATGAGAAAAACCGATAATTGTGGAAATGCATTGACACTGACCCCAAACAGAGGCCAGAGCAGCATTATGGCAGCTTCTACAGGTCTCGTATCACATGTACATCCAGCAATAAATAGCAGTGTGGAGAAATGTGTTCCATTATCTTTGAATATGGACTTATCTAATCTGATTAACTTATTTGTCTTTATTTTCATCTTTCTAACCAAAGGCATGGTACAAAAATGCAGCAGCTAGTCAAAATATTGCACAAATCTGCTTTAGGACAAGATCGTGGCTTGAAACACAGAGTATTAGAAGTAGTACAGGCAAAAATGTATAGTTCAGGAGAAACAAGCAATAAAATGTATACCTGTTTTCATGGGGGACTGTACTGTAATAAGGTGAAGCATTAGGAAAACATGCATTTCAAACTCCTAATTGGCATACCGCATACAAATTAAAGCAAACCCCATAGCTCATTAAAAGGACTAGTCCAGCCACAGCTGCAGGCTCTAGTCAGTTCAGAGAATAACTAGTCAAAAAGTTGAAGCCCAGCTCTATGATAGCATACTGATTGTAGACCTAATCTGGTGGGATAGGGGAGAAAGGAGACTTAAAATGGTTGCCAGTTTGTTGGATGGATGGCAACAGGTGACAGCTTTAGTAACATAGTATAGGTACGTATAAAAAGTATTTGCTTCATAAGAATCAAACAAGCATTCACCTTCAATTTTCAATAGGCCAGCTGGATCCGTTATCTTGTAATTATGACTCTTTCAGGGTCATAGCCATTCCCAGCCATAGAGAAATATAATTGCAGTACCACTTTTCGACACAAGATGTCCTCAGCAAACCAAAAAATCTCTTTTTTTTTTTTCCTTTCCAAATAATAGATTTTTTATTTTTCGTGTTGAAAGAGATGAAGAAAGGGTTCAAAATAATAAATGCATAGTTGTAACAATAATAGTCAAAAATAAAATGTTTTCAGGTCCCCTCAGTATTCCAAAATTTAAATAGTCCATCGAAATTAACTGGTTTTTATTTATATCTTTTTTTTTCCAACGCTGTTTTTCCCCATTGCCCAAACGCTGCTTCCTCACGACAGGGAAATAGTTCAAAGAAAGCTTTTAACAGGAAAGTAGTTAAGGAAAAAAAAAAAAGGGGGTAGGAAAGGTCTCACCCGGATTCTCCACGGGGGTTCTTTCGCTTAGATGTTCTTCTGGCTTTCAGCTGGTGCGACGAAGTGATCGTCCATTTTATTGGGCGATCTTTTCCTCCGGCGGCCCTAAGGAGAAAGCTCGAACTGGGGAGAGCCGCCGCTCTTCCCCAGTCGAGCAGGAGCCTCCTCTAACGGTGGTCGCCTCTACGGGGCGACTTTCGACCCGATTAAGGGTCTACCGGCGGAGGGAAAGCAGCCGGTGGGAGAGAGAGATCTCTCCGTGCGACTGCTGGTGTCGCGATCCGGAACCGGAAACCGGAAGTTTGATTCTTATGAAGCAGAGCCTTCTTTAAAGATTAAAGATTAAAAAGCCTTATTACTATCAATATGGAACTTAATACACAACTGGACTATGAACTTATATTGGAAACAATTTTAGAAGCTGCAGAGGATGTGAGCTCCTATTTTCAATCCCTTTTCCCTACACTGAGAGAAACCGTGGAAACCACAAAACAAACTAATTCTATTCAACTTTCTACACAACCTATCGAGAAGTCTGATGACTATACAACAACTTCAATAGAGATGTCTGAAGCATCAATACCAATACCAACAGAGACTGATACTCCGATACAACTTATTGAAAATCGAGAAAAGGTGGATAAACAATTGGCAAATATAACATGGAATAAAACAGCTTTTACCATCCAAAGGCTATTAGAAGAAAGGAAAGAGAACTTTGACCAATTTGAAGCGTTAAAGAATATGGACCTTTTAATAGTGCGGTTTGATTGTCTAGGAACCTTACTATGGAAACCACTATGGCATAGAAAGAAGCCTAGAGTTAGATTTAAAAATGTATTTTAAAGTCTTATTTAATGGGATTAAAAAGGCTTTGATTTCTTGACTGACTTAACAACTAATGGAACACGTGAAATTTTTAAGAGGATACCCTTTGTAATATTACTCTGTTTTAGATATGATATGTATTGGAGAAGTAAACTTTATTTACTGGTTTAAAAAGATTTTAATAGATATAGAGGCATTGATAGAATATATATTTAAATTAGATAGAAATTTATTTGTTGGCCTGATATTTTTACTTTAAGAGAATTATTTGGAAATAAAAGGAGAATAAGAGGGATGGGTGATAAGAGAAAAAAAATGGTATCAATGAAGAAGATATGGGAATGTTGTTGTAAGAACAATATACCAGATATAATTATATATATATAAAAAAAAGGGCACCCGAAGTGTTAATAATATGTCTATTTAAGGCTAATTGAAATATAGTAATTGTAAGTTAGTAAAGCTTAAAAACAGGATTTGGATTTTTAGAATTGAAATGTAACTGATATTTGATAGGACCGTTTGAAACTTATATAGAATTTATTAATTTGAATATGTAAAATTAAATGAGGGAATTAGAGAGGGAAATTTAAAAGACTTGAGTTGAGCTATATATTTGTGATTGTTTTTCTTTTTTTGGATGTTTAATATACCCACCTCCATGGTGGTTCCTAAGCACCTTAATGTTATCCCTGTACCCCTATAAAATCTAATAAAATATATTTTAAAAAAAAAAAAAAAGTATTTGCTTAAATCCATTTTTAACTTAACTTTTTCTCTTTTCTGAATGAACTGTATTGTATTTTTTGAAATCCGTCTTGAGTATGTATTCAACAATGAAAACTGGCTTGGTGTTCATTTGATTCGATTGTTCATTCATTTTGTTTTGCTCTTATCTGCTTTATTTTATTTTATTTTAATCTGCTTTTCAAAGTTGGCTTGTATTATATCAAGCCTTCCTGTAGACTTGCTTGCTCTGTTCCACTTCCAGTCTTTTTGCCCTGAAGGGGGCAATAGGACATGGATATTTTAGAAAGAAATTGCTTAGAAAGAAACCAGCAACCTGATGCAGCGGGGGGGACTGAGTAAATTTAAGCTATAGAAAAATGAAAAATTGAGTGAAATTGACCTTGACATCTTTGTCCAATCTTGTAACAATAGAGCACTGAGATGAGGAAGGATGTTGGCAATACTGCTCAGGAACTGAATTCCATCTTCTTTCAGGTTCATTCCCAGTATCTCCAGTTAGAAAACAGTTTAATCTTCCCAAAGTGAGTTTTTCAGGATATAATTACAGAATGTTCAGTGTCATATGAAGATGTATCAATCAGGCAAGCATTTTTATTTATATTATCTCTCGTATTGGTTGTGCGAGTGAAATATTTGCATTAGCTACTGTTTTTTTTTTTTTTTACTGAACTGCATTATTATTTTTGAATAGTTATTTGTGTTGAACACTGCCTAGAATATCCTGTTGTGAAGGATAGTTTATTTAGGAGGCAATTGTGGCCAACACCAAGAGAATGCAATGATGGAAGGAAGAAAATGCTTTCTGTCTTCAATATTGTAATGAAATGGACTCAGCTGTGAGTTATGATTAATGTCTGATTAGATTCAAGTTACATATTTACTCCACTTATGTTTGTGTCTCGACTTGTTTTATTGTCCTCAACTGAGACAAGTACCAAGGGGTTGGTATGGGCTGTCTGCTGCCCTGGTAATTTCTGTGTTTTACAGAGCAGCCAGAACTGCTGTAGGAGTGTCAATCCTATTAGGAAGAAAATGTTCCAGACTTTTTGGATTCCTTTAGATTCCATCATCTTCCTTGGGTGAACTATTCTGATACATTTCCAATCCTTACACAGAGGACTAGTTGCTTCAATCCTAAATCTCAACTGGATGTGGTCTGACCGTGATAAGGAATCAGAGCAAAATCACTTACTTTCAAACTTCTTCAAACTACTAGGGGGAAAAAGCCTAAAAATCGCATGCATTTTTCCATGAATGGATTCAGTCAGATTAATTGAATTACAGGGAATTCTCACATAACTGCCTCCACTGGCACCGGCAACTCTATCACTTGTTAAGAGAAACAGCACCTGACCACAACAGACTTACAACCTTACTTTCACTGTGGTTGTTAAGCATCACTCAACTACAACATGCGATTTTACTTCTGGATTTGTCCAGTTGACTACTTGTCATTTTTGCTCGCAGGTTCCAAAATGCCCGAATTTCAGTCATGTGACTGTGGGGATGCTGCAAAAGTTGGAAAATTATTTTTTCAGCGCTATTGTACCTTCGAATGGTGATTAAAGAAGGCAGTCATTAAGCAAGGTCTAGCTGTATTTTAATTATTCTCAATAATTTGGAGTATCACTGTTGGAACTGCTTGTGATCCCACCAGCATTTCAAGACAGTAATGTAGTTGTCTTTTATTAGCTGAAGATGTTAACTTATTCCCAGAGTTATAAGAATAGCTAGGATTTCACTTTGGCATAAGAATGCATGTATGCACACATGACTTTTAAGTTTATTATGGCATACAAGCTATTTAGGTATTTCAACAGCAATTTTGATCAAAGGTTCAGGTGTTTCAAAAACTTATGAAACCTATTCGGCCAAAGTAAAAGAAAAGAGAAATAACTATGGGACAAAGCAAGTTGATATATTCCATAGGAAATTATCATTATGATGATTCCTTTCAACACAAATTCAAAAGGGGCCTATAACTAATTCATAATTGTTTTCATACACTGCAGAAAAATGAATAACTGCTGAAAATGTTAGGGCTGCTATTTTTTGGCTAAAGATTTGATAGTAGGGTTCATCGTGGCTCCCATTTTGTCTTCCCTTTCTCTTGAAAGGAAGAAAATAATTGGTCAGAGTTCATCTTATAGGACAAATTTTTATTAAAGTTTAGAGTGAAAGATTCTATCTTTGCCTGTGGTGCTTTTCTGAACAGAGGTCTTCATATTATGGGGATAATAATAACCCATATTTAGAACATCTCAGCGGGGGGGGGGAATAATCTTAAAATGAAGTCTGTCCTTTTCTCTCATTTCCCCCCTCCTAAGAAATTAGTTTACATTTTTAGGAAGCAAGAAAAAGGAACAGAGATGTATTTTTTACCCTTAGATTGCCTAGCAAATCCTGCTGACATAGTACGCATTAGTACCAGGAATCAAAATTGCTGGGGGCTTTTTATTCACGTTCAGCTGTCTTATACAGAAAAAGCAATAATGCTAGCCATGTTTTGGATGAAGGCCAAAGTCCCATCCAGCATTTGCAAGGCTATCCTCTCAGCTGTAGTTTGTAAGGAAAGAAGGGCCGATATCAGAGGGGTGGCAATAGCAGGAACCAATGTGCTATTTGTGTTAGTATCTTATAACCTAATTTCACTGATGTTCCAGTATTATGACATTATCATGTTACCTCTATAATCTCTGATTCATTGGGATTATTTGTTCCATTTATATATTTCCATATTGTACCAGGCTCCCAGAACTGAACAAAGGAGCCATTGTGGTAAAGTGCCAGTTAAAGTTAAGAGTAGAAAGACTCAGGTTCCACAGAGGTTCTCTGTTAGGCAAAGAAACCTGCTAGTGACCTCGAGATACGACTTCCTTCCCTGGTGTCCCTCTGCAACAAGCTGCCTGAAAAACAAAATTTCTTCTTGCTTCATGCATTGATAGATTATTATGGGACTACAGCAAGCAAGCAACAGTACAGAAGAAGTGGCTCCTACAACTCAAGGGGCAAATGCTAGAAACAATTTCCAGTGGTTAACCAACAAGGTACATGTAGTATCAAAACATCCACAGTAAGCAGACAACAAGGCTTAAGACTCCAGGATGGTGAAATCCTAGAAGGCAAAAAAAATGGTATCATTTGGTAGATCCCAACAAACAGCAGACACCTCTGCGTTTTGTAGGATGTCTAGTCCAGTGGTGGTGAACCTATGGCACGCATGCCGTTGCCCCAGCAGAGTTCACCAGAGTAGCGAGCACATGGCGTTTGGAAGTGACAGGGCAGGAAGTGAGCGAGCAAGCGGCGTTGGCCTCCTGGGGATGCCCCGGAGATGGCGAGGGACTGGCCCTGGCCACACTCACCCAATCTGCCGTGACCACTGCAGCCATGCCCACCCAGTGGGCCATGGCCCCCCACCCCCCCCTCCTGAGGGCACCACAATGCTGATGCAGCCCTGGCACTTTGCGATAAATAAGTGGGTTTTGGGTTGCAGTTTGGGCACTCGGTCTCTAAAAGGTTCGCCATCACTGGTCTAGTCTATTTGTTAGTTTCTTCAGCATTTATAAAATAAGAAATTATTGCTACCACCAGAGACCGCCACCGCAGACTATAATTAGTTTTTTTTCACAGGTACAGGTCTCTGGATAACATTTTGGTATAATAATCAAGAGTTTGTGTTATGAGTGGGAGGGAGGCTGGCACTTTTTTTGTCACAGGCAGGCCTCAACACGAAACAGATTGTGTATTGCCAGGTGACAGTTGTTTCTATAAGGTCAAAAACATCAAAAGTAAATTGACCTCAGGTGAATATTGTTGCTGTCATAGGCCTTTAACTACAAATGACAATTGCCACACACATCTGATGAAAGATAGCTATGGGGTGACTGTATTGAAATGTGAAATGTATGATGGGCAGATTGTTTTACCATTCTAAGTGCTATTTCCAAAGATGTACACAATTGGCAAAGAATAGGAAAATTGTAAGAATAAAATGTGGTGTGACACAGGTGGAACTAATATATTTATTCCCCCCAAAAATATGTTAGAAAAGAAGGTGGAGGCAATGCTAAGAAATAATAAAAAAATGCGAAAGTGTATTTGTTTGTTTTCTGAAACTATATCCACCACTAATAGATATGATGTACTGTTCATCATTTTGAATGTTGGCAAGAAACAGGAATCTGCATGCCAAATTAGGTCAAAGCCACTGATATGCTGAAAGTAGAGGATGATTTGTGATCTAATTAAATGGACATTTTTTGCTCTGGAGCACTTGATCCAGTTTGTGAAAAAAATGCATAAATACTGTATAGAGTTTGCAGAATTTTCACTGCACAAAATTCCAAGAAATTACTAAGGATACCTAGCTCTAACACGGTTGATTCAAGCTGAACATTTGATACAGTTTGGACAGCTACTGTACCAAATTTTAGGGCTCAATTTATTGACAGGTCTCTTTCCTACCTTTTAAATTAAGCAAGCTGCCCAGGCAAGGGGTATCTCATCACTTGTTCAAAACGAAAGCCAATCAAGAATCTTCCCGAGGCCAGGAGATACAGTCCCGAAATCATGCTACCTAATAAGAAAGAGGATTTTTTGAAATGGTGTGCTGCTAATGCAGACACTCAGTTTAAAATGGAAAGAGCTCTAGGTCACCACTGAAAACAAGAGGTAGAGATATTTAGGGAAGCTTATTAGCATTTTAGGGAACAAATGATGAAAGTTTTATTTTCTTTTATTTATTGTTTTAAATATTTTACATGATATTTTATTGAATGACTGTAAGCTGCCTAGAGTCACCTCAGTGAGAAGGATGACATAGAAATTTAAATAAATAAATAAATAAATGAAGGATGGATGGATGGATGGATGGAGACAGACAGACAGACAGACAGAGAGTATCTCTTAGGCTCTGAAGAGGAGGTTACTATGGAGTCTGAGATTTGATGCACTGATCCCTGTCAGAATGTCACCCAAGTACCTATCTTCATGAGAGCTAGTCTGCTGCTGTAGTTAAGGCATCAGACTAGAACTGGGAGACTGTGAGTTCTAATCCCACTTTAGGCACAAAGCCAGTCACTCTCTCTCTGTCCTAGGAAGGAGGCAAGGGGAAACCACTTCTTGAAAAATCTTGCCAAGAAAACTGCAGGGACTAATCCAAGAAGTCGCCAGGAGTCAGTAACTGACTTGAAGGCTCCAAAATAAATAAATAAATTGGTCTGCATGATCCGGTTCTGTTTTATATATCATAAGAAAAAATGCTATTGCACTAGCATCCTTCAGTGGCTGTCAGCAAAGCTAAAAAAAGATATTCTACACCATCCATACAAATTTGATATATGTGAACATTAACAAAATTTTAGGAGAATTTGAACATTTAGCATGCTTTGTGTGTGGGGGGGGGGTGAACAACAATTAAGAAATTGTTGTTCTGATTATTTGCTATTGTAAGTGGCAAGCCCACAGTGTCTGAATGTAATGATTGTTTTCTTCATGGATGCTTTATCTGCAGCTTACAAAGGATATCAATGATATGCTTCATGTGACCTAGGAGAGTCTGTACACAGGGTCATGTTGTGCCTTGCATCTGGGACATGGATGGGATGCCAAGTTGGTGACTGATGCTTCCTTGAAGCAGTTTACAGTCAAAAAGAAACTCCCAGCCTGTTCACACCCTCAGGATGCTTTCTTTAAAGATAGAATAAATGTGACATATCTGTACTGCAAGCAAAAATCCAATGAAAAAAAAAATCTAGTAAAGTTTTATCAGCTTGTATCCATAGGCAAAGAAGAACAAAAGGGACACAATTGGCCCTCTACAAATACTCTACAAGAATTTGGGAGACATATAAAGCTATTTTGGTGTCACTAAAATTAAAATGTATCCCTTAAGGCAGGGCTTTTCAACCTTTTCACCGATTGTACCACTTTTAGAATATGGAAACACTCGAGTACCACCAGTCACCCAGCAAGGTGTCAAAAACTTGATGACCAAAAAAAATGGAAAAAAGTGATAAAGTACAGGTAGTCCTCAACTTACAACAGTTTGCTTAGTGACTGTTCAAAGTTACAACGGCACTGAAAAAAGTGACTTATGACCATTTTTCACACTTATGACCATTGTAGCATCCCCAGGGTCATGTGATTTACATTTGGATGCTTGGCAACCGATTCTTATTTATGATGGTCACATTATTCCAGGGTCATGTGATCGCCTTTTGCAACCTTCTGAGAAGCAAAGTTAGTGGGGAAACCAGATTCACTGAACAACCATGTTACTAATTTAATCTTTCTCCCTCTTTCTTTCTCTTTCTCTCTCCCTTTCTCATCTCTTTCTCTCTCTCTTTTTCTCCCTGTCTCCTTCTTTCTCTCTCCCTCTCTCTCCTCCCTCTCCCTCCTTCTTTCTCTCTCCCTCTTTCTCCGTCTCCCTCTTTCTCCCTCTTTCTTTCTCCCTCTCCTTCTCTCCTTCTCTCTTTCCCTCTCGCTCTCTCTTTCTCTCTCTTTCTCTCCCTCTCTCTATTTCTCTTTCCCTCTTTCTCTCTCTCTCTATTTCTCTCAAAGATCCTTAAAATCCTTAAAAGTTATGCTTGGGCAGAAGACTTTTTCTTTTACAGCGCCGTTTATAATGGGGCAGGTTGGCAGACAAGTACTCAAAAAAAAAGGGGGGGGAGTGCAAATAGGCGTCCAGTAGCTAGCTTGAACTTTGAACGACTTCTTTCTCTTGCCACCGCAAGAGAAAGAGGAGCAAAAGACATCCAGCACTGCAACCAGGTGCCCCGGACTGGCCATTCCGGGGCTTCCTGCACCGGCTGACTTAGTTGTCAGCAACCTCCTGTTGTCGCTTGAAGGGGGGGGGAAGGGACACGGGCAGGAGAGATTCCTTCTTTCTCATCCGAGGAGGGAAGTTATGTCGGACCGTCGACTCTGAATGAAGAATTTTAGGGGGGAGTTGAAAGCGAGACAGACTTAGGGCTGTATTAAGATCATAGATGGCTGCGTAAGGAGAGTGGAAGGGAGGCGAATTCGGGGTGGAGCAGAAAACACGGGGGGAGGGCGTTAGGAAATAAGCACCAAGGTACATGGTGCCTTGCAAGGGATTCCCGAGTGTTCCGTAATTGTTTTTCCTCTCTCCTCTGCGCGAGAAAAACTTTTGCGGCATAAATCTGAAACCAGGTGTTCCTGTGAGGTGGCGCAGGAGGTCCTTGGGAGAGGCGAGGACAAGCTTGGCGTTTCCTCTCTCCCAATCCCCTTCTTCACCCCCTTCCCGGCCTGCCTGCGATCTTAGCTCACGGCTCCGTGGCTTTTCTTTGCCTATCCTAGCCAAGCTTTCTTCCGCCCGCCCCGTTCCCGGGAGCGGGAGCACCGAGGAGGTACGGCAGAAACACATGAAGGCAAGAAGTAAAAAACAAAACAAACGCGGAGTTCAGCCAGTAGAGGCTGCCCGGCTGCCGAGAAACAAGAGAGCGCAAAGCCAAGGAGAAGAAGGTGGCGGCTTCCTCCCAAAGGGGGCTCCTTTTCTCCACCCCTTCCCCTGCCTCGTCTCCTACGCTGACAGGTGCTCCTTTGAGCCCGCCGTGAGCTTTCTCGCCCCGCTTTCGTGAGGATTGTGGTGCCCTTGGGAAGCTAATAATGCTTTGAACCTTAGGAGAGGAGGAGGGAGAAAACCCTGGAGACAGAGGAAAGAAAGACTGTAGCCGAGGGAAAACTTTTGGATGGGATTATGTGGAAACTACCCTGCTCTCCGCTGCCCAAGCAGGCTCGCTGCTGCTGCTGGTTTCTGCCGGGACTCTTGCATGCCTTCCTGGCCAGGGGGTGGGGCACAGGCGCCGCTGCCCGCAATCTGCCCAGCCTCCCCTCTGGCCCCGGGCACCACTTCGGCCTCGCGCACACGCGCGATCGGCCTCCCCGTTGCTGCCGCTGCCCGCAATCTGCCCAGCCTCCCCTCTGGCCCCGGGCAGCACTTCGGCCTCGCGCACACGCGCGATCGGCCTCCCCGTTGCTGCCGCTGCCCACAATCTCCCCAGCCTCCCCTCTGGCCCCGGGCACCACTTCGGCCTCGCGCACACGCGCGATCGGCCTCCCCGTTGCTGCCGCTGCCCGCAATCTGCCCAGCCTCCCCTCTGGCCCCGGGCAGCACTTCGGCCTCGCGCACATGCGCGATCGGCCTCCCCGTTGCTGCCGCTGCCCGCAATCTGCCCAGCCTCCCCTCTGGCCCTGGGCAGCACCTCTGCCTCGCGCACACGCGCGATCGGGCCCTGGGCAGCACCTCTGCCTTGCGCACACATGCGATCAGCCTCCCCATTGCTGCCGCTGCCCGCAATCTGCCCGGCCTCCCTCTGGCCCCGGGCAGCACCTCTCCCTCGTGCACATGCGCGATCAGCCTCCGCGCTGCCATCACCCGCAATCTGCAGCTGCAGCTCCTCCTGGCCCACCCGTGCCTGCCGTTAACCCTCCCGCCACCATGCATGGTAAGGTTGGCGCCCCCGCCCCCGCCCATATGCCCTTGCCTCCCCCAAGCATTTTTTTACTCACCTGCTTTCAGCTGCACTCCCTTTCTCCTTTTGCTTCTCTGCCTTCACCACGTGTTTGGGGTAAAAAATAAAAAAAAAAGTTCCATGAGACTTTCTAACTTCTCGCGAGAAGTTAGAAAGTCTCATGGAACTTTTTTTTGGTCTCACAAACACATGGCGAAGGCCGAGAAGGACAGGAGAAAGGGAGTGCAGCTGAAAGCAGGTGAGTAAAAGAAAACGCTTGGGGGAGGCGAGGGCATCTGGGTGGGGGCGGGGGGGAGGGACCCAGGCAATGCGTCACGCAGCTCCGGCGGAATCTCCCCTGAAGACTGCGTGAGGCTGCCTGCCGCCCCCAAGGCCGCCGCCAATCAGCTGGAGCTGCGCACTTTGATCCTGGGCTCTCAGTAGGACCCAGGCAACTGCAGTTCCAGCTGACTTGGCCACAAGCCTCTGCTGCCGCTTCACCTCATCCACTTTTACACTTTTTTTAAAAAAAAAAATTTCAAAAAAATTTTTTTTAATATTTTTTTTACATTTTTTTTTACATGTTTTTTCAACCCGTCCTACGTGTACCACCAGCCATGTGCTCGCGTACCACTGGTGGTACGCGTACCACCGGTTGAAAAGCCCTGCCTTAAGGGTCTTTTTTTCTTAGTCTCATCTTAAAAATCAGGATGTAAGTTAATGTTTAGAGTGTGCGCAAGCTGCATAGAAACACAACAGACACCACTGTGTCACACAAGAAAATTATTAGGCCATTCTATCCCCAGAACTAGCTGATGCTTTAAGGGAGAGAGGACAGAATTACTGACTCTATGAAGTTTGGCATTTTAAAAGAAAGAATAGCACACTCTTTATGAAATGATCATGATCATCTCAGGCAAAAGCAGGAAGTCAGCAGATACCTTAAATCAGGGGTGTCAAACTCGCAATGTCATGTGACGTATCACGACTCTTTTGCCATTGCCGGCAATGGGGCGGGCAATGGGGCGGTTTTGCTATGATGCATCCGGCCTGCGGGCCGGCAGTTTGACACCCCTGCCTTAAATGGTGACGATGACATCACCGAGTTCCATATACTGAGCTACATATTATAACTATCATTTTCACCCCTAACAGGTAGATAAATTGTTGGGTTTGATGATTTGTATCTGGAAAAAGAAGTAAGTCAAGATGACAATATTGAAAAACGGCAGAAATCTGCACACATTAATAGTGAAACCATTTGGAGTGGGAGGGGGAATTTTGTAATCTTATATATTTCTCACAAAATGAAGGCAAATATATGTGTCCCAGGATAATGTTGCAGGATCCAATCTGGGTCGGTCACCGGGACCAGAGGTTTAGTCTTCCAAACTTTCAGACTTGTGCTGGAGCCCATCCTCAGGGAACTAATCTCTCTTACAGAGTGTATGCTTCGGGCTATTTGGTGTGCAATATTTATATGGTGTCTGGTTGTGTGTGGCTTTTTAGTTGTTGATCGGGGTGCCAGTCATCCAGTTGTTGATTGGGGTGCCAGCCAGCTATCAACATCGCAATCAATTACTAAAAAGCCACACAAAACCAGGCACCATTTAAATACTACACACAGAATAGCTCAAAGCACACTCTCTGCTAGAGAGAGGTTCCTTGTGGATGGGCTCCAGCACAAGTCTTGAAAGCTTGGAAGACTAAACCTCTGGTCCTGGTGACTGACCCAGATTGGATCCTTATCTATATTGTTCTAGAAATAAGTCTTACTGAAATTAATGGACTTACTGTTGACTGTGCACTGACAAGATAAGTCTTCCTTTCAAATATATTTCGTTTTAATCATATCTTTCATTTTAATAAATAATTATATTTATGTCTTTCATTTTAATTATATCTTTCATTTTAATAAATAATTATCTGGTCTGTTTTTAATTGCTTAGGTGAGCTAATGTAATTGTAGAAAAGTTGTGTAAAGCTATGTTTTGCTTTGCTTTGTTTTGTTTTTAAGAATGCGTGGATGCTAGTTTACTTATATTCTCCCGCAATCTGAGTCAACCTCTGTGGTTTACAAAATGCAGGCAATTTAAAAACATTCACACCTAAAAGTTAAAACCCTTTACTTAGACCAATTAAAAAGTAATCAAACTCCAAAGTCCTAGTTAATCAATAAAAAATAAAAGATGACCAAGTCTAAGGAGACTGTTCTACAGAACAATTCTGTCTTCAACATCTTCCAGAATGCCAACAGGGAGTTAACAATAATGTTTTGTGCCAGTTTGAGCTTCTGAACTAAATTATTAAGTCTGGTTTCAGCAAGCAACAAAATCTTCTCAGGTTTCTGCTGCATTTTAATTAAATATCAAGGACATGGGGATCCTATATGTACAACAGTTTAATTTGTTGATCACATACACCTACAGACCAAGTACAAATTAGTGTGGAGTTAACAATTTATCTGGAAGCCTTTTCCCCCCCTTATAAAACCAATTCTTACACACACTACACATTCAGAAGCTGTCAAAAAGCCTGGTCAGAAGTGTCTGTGTCATTTAGGTTAAAATTATACTTGAAAATATTCAGTACTGACACAAGACATCAGTTGTCCTTGAATACTTATTTGATCTGTTTCATATGCATAGACTTCACACTGAAATATGATTTGATACAAACAAGTTTAGTATCCTCAGGGCATAAACTCATCTTTGTAAGTGAAACAGTTAGTGTAAAAGAGACAAGTTGAAAATGAGATGGTGAGTTGGAGATGAAATAACTTGGTTTGCTAGATTAGAAAGGTCAATCCCTGGATGTTACCCAGTGGTGGGATTCAAATATGTGAACAACTGGTTCTCTGTGTGGATGCCGCTTCCGGAAGTCCATTCTGGGCCTGGGCAACAAAATATTAGCTACCCATTCTGCCGAAGTGGTGCGAACCGGCTGAATCCCACCACTGATGTTACCAAAAGAACAGGTTTCCAATTAGTGATGAGCTGAGCTGCTTAATTACCATTTATAAATAGATCCTACTTTGTTGCCCATAAGCAGAAACTCTATATACACTGCAACTAAAATAGGCAGCTTTCTTCTGCCAAACCTTTTAAATAGTAAAAGGTTTTGGGGCTCACTCAAGCTATTATAGAGTATGAACCATTTTCTCAGTTTGCCTTGAATGCTTAAAAAAAATAGCAGAGGCAGGAAAGCAGAAAACACTTTTCTTAGTGACACCAGGATAAAAGATGCTCGCTATATGTTTCAGTTTTGTGCCTTTCCTTCCCATTGTTTTACATGCTTTGGTTAGTCACTGAATTCACTTAAAGGGTTTTTTTCATCAAAGAAAAGATTTCCTCCACAGATAAAATAGATAAAGCAAGCTTTTTCTTTCCCTGTTTTATATAAACTGCATTCCATTCTCTATCATTTTGCTGTCTTTTTTTTTTTTTGCTTCCTCTCCTTAACCAGACATGGTGCTTTTTTCATTCTTTGTAGTGCAGGAAAAATAAGAGTTTAGTGCTGCAAATGAATTAAACTAACTCACTCACCAAAGGCCTCCTGTAGCACTCTGGCTGACACTTCCTTATTTGGTTCCATTAGGAGATTTTCACCTCTTAGGAAGGAAAGAGTTTCAGAGGATTCCTATTTTGAAATAACAAGTCTATGTGTGCACAAGCAATCATTTCTCTGTAAGATATAATTCAAAGCACATGGGATTAACATGCAAAGAAATCCAAGTCAGAAAATCTTTTCTCATAATTTCCTCAACATAACTTAAACAGACATACTTCTAGGTAGGCAGTTTTTTTTTTGTTTGGACCATCAACTTGCTCAACTTAGTTTTCAAGGGTTATGATTAAACAACCCAAAGAGGAATTGATAACCTAAAATAGATTTTGTGCCTTGGGGAATAACTAAGTGACAAATTGAACTAAAGGCATGGTATATAAAATATTCAGGGATTCCGCTTTCCTTCTCTAGACTATATTGAAGAATAAAAAAAATGTTTAAACAGATGAAATGCACAATTTTAAAAAGTAAAATGTTCATTTTTTATTTTATTATTATTTTATCCTGCCTTTGTTGCTTTATAAATAACTCAAGGCAGTGAACATACACAATCATTCGTTTGCTGACCATTTGAAGTTATGATGGAACTGAAAAAAGTGACTTAGGACTATTTTTTATACTTATGACCGTTGCAGCATCCCCATGGTCATGTGTTCAAAATTCAGATACTTAGCAACTGGTTCATGTTTATGACAGTTGCAGTGTCCCAGGGTCATGTGATCACCTTTTGCAATCTTCTAACAAGCAAGGTCAATGGGGAGGCAACAAAACTGTGTTACTACTGTATCAACTTCAGTGATTCACTTAACAACTGTGGCAAGAAAGTTCGTAAAATGTGGCAAAACTCACTTAACAACTGTCTTGCTTAGCAACAGAGGTTTTGGGCTCAATGTTGGTTGTAAGTCAAGGAGTATCTGTACATAATATTCCTTCCTCCTCTTATTTTCCCTACAACACCCGTATTGTGAGGTGGGTTTGGGCTGAGAGAGAATGACTGGCTCAAAGTCATCTAGCTGACTTTCATGGCTAGGGCAGGACTAGAATTCACTTTCTCCTAGTTTATAGCCTTATGCCTTAACCATAGACCAAGCTGACTCTCTTTACAGTATTTATATTCCATCATTCCTATGAAACTTGAAGCGTCTTAAATCTGGAGTATAGTTTATACTCATTTTATGCACAAAAAATTACTTAGGCTTAGAGAAAGTGAGCTGTGTGGTTTACAATTCCTAGTCCAATTTTTTTATGCATTACAGCTTTCTTCAGCTGGTATGACTCATGATTCGAGCCAACAGATTTCATATTTAAGCCCAATGCTAAAAATCACTTTTTGAATAAAACTCTTGATCAGCTGTCATTACATACCTACCAACGCAATTTGACGTTCAAGAAAGATATTACACAAACCAAATTAAGTTAATATGCAACAATATGGGAGGTTTTAAAAATGTTCTTTTGTCTAGTCTTTCAATGTCTTTTCAAAAAGTTTCCTATACCATATTCCAGGCCAAATCACATATGGGAAAAATTAATATGAAAATTAATTAATATTAACATTAGAGCATACTTCTTTTTCAGTGTAACAGTATGATTATAACATACAATAAAATTTGTTTAATGGACCTCACTGTAACAGACTTTAAGTCACAGACAAAATCTATCTGTAAGCTATATGCTTCTGCTTGTTTGCAAAACCCTACTTGCAATTTAAAAATAAGCAGTCATAAAATCCCATTTCATTATATGCATATGCTACAGGAATAAAGTATGCACACATAAAATCTTATTTGCCATGTTATGCTTGGGTGCCCTATTTAGAATTTGCAGACATGTTGCTTTCAGGAACATTGCTTGCCCCCACCAATCTGTTAAATCAAGAGTTTATTGTAATATAGCTACTCAGTCAGAGAGAGTGCAATTTCAGGTTGAATAGAACTAAGGATGCCTGAGAAGTCCAAGAATAGTTTTTCCTTTGTTATTTAAATAGAACAGTAAGTTTACTGTTCTATCCATTCAAACTGTTCAATCAATGCCTTTGCTTGAGGAAAATTCTCATGGTGCTGTTGTCTTGAGTCTAACAGCAGGTATCCCCTTGAAACCAGTGTCATCAATACTTGGCATTCTAAATGTTAAAAAAAATCTATAGTATTTGTTTCACATTTAAGAAAGAAGCTTGTAAGAGAACCTGCTTGATTCTAGCTTTGAATGGGGAAATAGGCAAGTTGCAGCAACTACAAAGAGGTGGGCAGCAGTGTTTGGTTGGAATATGCTCAGCAGATCTAAAGCAGATTTTTTAGAAAAGCTTGCCTTCAAACATTCAAATAGATCGAGGCTCTGGCCTCATGGACAAGCTTTTTTCCTGCTACTTCTGAACATTAGGAACAGACAGCATTGTACAGCGACTGTATGACAGTAAGTTGTTAGTAACCACTTCAGGCCTCTATAGGAAATAATCTTACCAACCCCCATCTGTTGGCTCTATTTGACTCTGCTTTCATAAAACACACGGTATTCTCTCAAAGTTATAGCCATACCATAACACTCAAAATAGAAGCATAACAAGTGACTGAGTGACTGAGCAAACGAATGCCTATGCAGACTCATGCTGGTTACTGCAAAATTAAAAACATTCATTGTGTAGCATAAATGCATTATGAAAAATGCATAATAAATTTAACAGCAATCAACAACAACAAATTGAAATATTCACCATAAAAGCAAACATCAATTCCAAAGCATCAGATTAAATTATAATCAATATCCATTGCTACAGCCATCTCTACAGAATTAAAAATTAAGCAACTCAGCAAAATAACGTCAAGCACCAAAGATCCTCTGAACAATTAAAAAACCATGAGTTCAGGAAAAACGCCAACCCATGGACCTGCTCCTTCAGGAATTGTGCCTCCCCTTCAATGGGAAACAATGGAGCTAGTCAAGAATCTGTTTCCTTCTATCCAAAACCATACAGCCTCAATTACTGGAACAAGATATCCACAGCATCATCAACTGTGCCTAGGGTAGTAATGTAAAATTAGATATCATCTTATTGATGATTCTTTTTATTCTCCTGCTAGCTTTATGTAGATTTTAAAAAGAAAAGGACAGAGGAGGCAGACCTTGAGACAACCTACATTTTGTGTTGGAAGTAGCTGAAACACTGAAGAACAGAACAGAACAGAACAGAACTCCCAATTTCCAATGGGTGTAGATGGTTACAAAAGACACTATGGCTGACAGTGTTAAATATCACTGAGAAGTGCAAAGAACCAGGGAAGGTACATTTGATTCCTGACTGTCATGCACTAGTGCAACCAGTGCTGTTTCTATCCTACATTTGGGACTGAATTCTGACTGAAATGAATCCAGATATGCTTCTTGTAGGTTAACCATAGCTGCCGTCCTGTTATGCTCTCAACAATTTTTTCAAGAAAGGGAAGGTTGGAGACTGGGCTATAGTTGTCCAAACTGCTTAGATCTAGAAAGGCCTCCTGAGGAGACAGTACACTACAGCCTGCTTCTAGACACAGGTACAGCTCCTCTTTCAGTTAAGGATTAACCACTACCTGGATCCAGCCAGTCATATTCCCACCTGCCTGCAGAAGGAGCCATATATGGTACGGGTTGATCTCATTGGTGACAGAAGCCATGCTAGATAATGCAGACCCATATTGTCCGTGTCCATAAGAGAAAAGGAGTTCCAACTAACACTATAAGCTATTGCCTTAGCCATCACTATAGTCCCAGCAACAAAGACCCAAGATTAAAGTGAATCTGAGCAATTTCACTAGCAAAACACTGCACAAAATGGTCAAGTAGAATATTTTCTTACTCTTCTTTAGAAAGGAATTCAAAATCTTTAACAAGGCCAATGGCTAGCAGTCCACTGACATAATGAGAAGTACAAATGCTATACCTCTCTTATTATCATGGCTTAGACCCAAATCTTGACTTGTACTCATGCTCAGTCAGGTTCAGTTTTAGTCTGAAATAGGGCCCTAGGCATCACTTCTGCTCTTACATCTTCTGAAGTTCCTCAATAAACAAAGGAGTCAACCAGGATCAAAGAACAAGTTGAGACCTTTAAGGAGCAAACTTGTTAAGAATCAGGGTCACTTCTTGTTACCAGCAGTTAACCATGCAGTGGTTATCAGATTTCTTACCAGATTGCTGGGGAATCTTCGAAGTGCCCTCAGGAATCCTTCTAGATGTCTGAGGCAGACCAAAACAGTTTCTTTGCCTTGTAGAAGTCCAAGGTAGCTATAAACCCATCCAAATCAAGAGCTGATCTGGCTATGGCAGTGGGTTAAGAGAAATGCCCTCCACGTGCAGATCATCCAACAATTGCCCCAAGACAGATGGTTCGACTTGTGTTCACATGTATGCGTTGGGCCCATTCTGAAGGTTATTAAATCCTACATCTTTCCAGACCCATTTTCCAGGGCATGGAGATTGTAGTCACCCATCAACAAAAGGTATGGGGGCTCCAGATTGGATCCAGGCAGAGATCCAACTAGGCAGCAAGGCAGCCAATACACCAGGTAGGATCCCAGCTTATCCCTGGAGCACAAAGTAAATACAGGTGTTCTTACCTGCATATTAACCTAAGCAAATCACAATACTCTGTGACATTAGGTGGTTGGCACATATCATCTCAGTGCATGCCCCATTTCTCATGCTTACATCTTGATACTATGGTACAGAGTATAGTTACTTATACATATATGAGTCAAACCTCTTTAATTGCACCAAAGCCTATTGATACCAATGATACTGTCACCTGCCACACTTGCTGTAGCTATCAAGTTTAGTAATTTATTCATTGGTTTGTTTTTTATGCAAAAATGGTCTTGAATTAAAAAAAGAAAGTCCTACCACTTCCTTTTGGATATTGAAATCACTAGGCAGATTTAAACCCCAGTCATTTAAAAACTTTGGGGTATATTTTTAAATCACAATATCGAAAATGTAACTACAAGTAGTATACAACTAGGTTTAAACTCAAGTAAGATACAAATGGTATTCTAATAAATACAAGTGCAATACAAATAATATTGCATGTATCTTTATTTCGTTCATTCGAAACAAAATGTGTTTTGTTGCTTAGGGGACTGGAAGCTAAAGCATATAAAGAACGGTTGCTGGAATTGGGTATGTCTAGTTTAATGAAGAGAAGGACGAGGGGGGACATGATAGCAGTGTTCCAATATCTCAGGGGCTGCCACAAAGAAGAGGGAGTCAAGCTATTCTCCAAAGCGCCTGAAGGCAGGACAAGAAGCAACGGATGGAAACTAATCAAGGAGAGAAGCAACCTAGAACTAAGGAGAAACTTCCTGACAGTTAGAACAATTAACCAGTGGAACAACCTGCCTCCAGAAGCGGTGAATGCTCCAACACTGGACGTTTTTAAGAGGAGACTGGACAGCCATTTGTCCGAAATGGTATAGGGTTTCCTGCCTGAGCAGGGGGTTGGACTAGATGACCTCCAAGGTCCCTTCCAACTTTATTATTATTATTAGTCTAAAAACAGCTGTGCTTTGCAATACAATTTTCTTTAAAAAAAACAAAAACCTCAGATTTTGCTCTTCATTTTTTTTCTATCAAGTTATTTTTCCCTAAACCTGAGGACATCCCTTAACATCAATTCCTGGAGGAGAAAAATGTAGCTGCAAAGAAAATGAAATACCCAAACCACAAACCAGTTGATAGAGCTATAAAGTACCGAAATGGCTGAATTGGAAGCATACGTTAAAAAATGACAGTACAATTCATTTGTGTTGCCCAGGAGGAGGACTTGGGTAGTTTCCTTTAAGTGCCATGAATCAAAATATTATTGAACACATTGCATGTTAGGATAAAAATGCATTCCTAATGATGACTTTAGTTTCAAAAGGCGGGACAAAAATGACGGTACTTATTGCTGCACTGAACTGGTAGGGAGAATGTGGGTTATAAATCTAACCAACAATGCAGCAACTATCCTTCTAGTACTACAAGCTGTGGTTGCTCCATAACATGACTTTCTTTATTTCTGTCAGCATCTCATTTGTGGGGAAATAGTTGAGTCAGTTTTCAGGCAAAAACAAGCTTTATAAAATTAAAAAGATACTTTTTAATTAAGCAAATTATGAAAAGATAAAAAGCAGCTTCATTTAAAAGTCATTTAAAGGTCAAACCAGACAGACAATTTTTTAGTAACTTACTAATGAAAAACTGTATCTTGGTATTGTCATCCTCACACTGTGAATTTCCAATCAGGCTTGAAACTGATAGCCATGAAGTGGGCTACATAAGAGCACCCATAGCATGATGTCCTCTTGCTCATTGAATAGCTCCAACATTTAAAAAAAGAACATAAAATGATGCCGGCATCTAGCAGTAGGTTTGGTTCTATTCTTTAATGTTGAGGAGACCGCTCTGAACTCTTCTTTTTCATTGGGAGCCAGTTTATTTGCTAGATTTGATCATAAATAAGTAACAACTTATTAATTTTTATAGATAATAAAATATTTTGGAATTATTAAAGGCTAAAAACTAATATTTGGGAACAGGGTTTGGATTTCAGTGCTCTCCTACCCCTTTCCTGGTTACGGAAGCTGATCCATGACATCAATCGACAGTAGGAAGACACCATCCTCTCTTCTATTGGTGAAAATAAGGAAGGCAGCCCAATGGAAATGGTCTACTTACAAGAAGAACGTTTCCTAGAGCTCTTTTGGATGAAGCCCAGTTGATTAAATTAGGCATGTTTGTAGGACAACTAAGGTGGATCGGTGTCAGACTTAAGGTAAAAACGGCCAGAGTTCTTTCAAGGAAAACTGGTTTGGGAACAAGGATAATAGTAATGCATTGGAATACTTAAATTAAGGGAGAAGAAGAGTAGCAGTGGTCAGTAACATGATGTGAACAGAGTCAGAGTGAGATCAATAATGTGTTAGGGAGAGTGGACTATGACAGGTAGGGTGATTGCTAGATAGAGGACAGAAGATGGGGCCATGGGATACATGAAGATGTTAAATCAGTTTATGGAAGATAATAGGGTAAAGAAGAAAGGGTAAAACATTCTCAGATAAAGCAAAGGTGGAAAAGCCAGGCAGAAAAGAAAGGTCAGCGTGGATGGATTCAATTTTAGCATTACAGAAGGAAGTAAAATCTTGAACAGAGGTGGGAGATAAAATGAAGGAAATCAAAGCACAGTTTCAAAGGTAGAAAAGGACACTTTGGATTCCTAGAGTAGAAACACAATGGATCAGACAGATGTAACAACAAGGTGTTGTTCTATATTAATTCAGAGGAAATGTTTGTTTGTTTGTTTATAAATTTATTGGCCACCCATTTTACCACAGGATAACTCTGGGCGACTTTACCCTTACCTGCATTATTATAATTGGAATATAAAGTAGGATAGCAATAGCAATAGCACTTAGACTTATATACTGCTTCACAATGCTTTACAGCCCTCTCTAAGTGGCATGTCAGCATATTGCCCCCAACAATCTGGGTCCTCATTTTACCGACCTCAGAAGTATGGAAGGCTTGAGCCGGACAGGATCGAACTCTTAGCAGTGAGCAGTGAGTTAGGCTGCAGTACTACATTCTAACCACTCCACCACCATGGCTCTTTACCCTATCACTTTCCATGAGCTGTGCCACCATGGGATGTTGGTATATGAATGGTTGTTTTTTTTCTCAAACAGGTATATGTCTTGTGTTTGTCATCATTAATTATTCTGGATTTTCACCTTGCCAAAGAAAATGGCATTACTGGATACTGATTTAAATGAGTAACAGCAATTGCTGGGAGATGCAATGCCATTTTAACCTACCTAAAGTAGCTTTGATTTCAGACACTATTGGCTCTTCACCTGGGGTTACAGAGGAAGCAGAAAGAAACGAGAAATCTCATTTCTTTTCCATCTATTCAGATGAGAATTTCTCTAGGCAGAACAGAGGTATTAATTAGACCACAATCTAATTAAGCACTAATATATGTGTACCTAATTCATTATCAAGAATTTAATGCTGACTTGGTGAACTGAGAACAGTTAAGATATAGATAGCAAGCATATTTGTCTTATGCATTGATCTGTGCTGCAATGCCGTTACATTTACACAAGAATTAAAAGATGGAGTATTTCCTTAATATCCAGTGCAGCACAATGCATTCTCAATCATTTCATCACTTTTAATGCTTTCTCTTGTTTTATTATCCTGAGAATAAATAGCCTTTCTAAAACTGGATGTGTGTGAAAAGCAGTTGATAGTAAAAGCAATTAGTAGATCTTTAAAGGCTTTATCATCTTGATAAAGTGTCATTGTTGTTTTAATCCTGGTCAGCAGTAGAAAATAAGGTCTTGAAAAGGGCTTCCATGTGCAGAAATTTTGTCACGCGGCTGTAGGGTACTAGATCCAGGTCAGCAATAATGGAGCAATATATGATCTATTCAGTTTGGATTTATGTCCAGGCTAGGAACTGCAAATAGAGCAGCAGAGGATAGTTGTGCAGGCCAAAGCAAAAGCATATTCAAGCTATATTTTTAAAATTCTATTACAAATTAAATATTAGGAAGAAGCCTCAGCAGAACCTACTAGTGAGCTGATGTGCATAGGATTTTTTCACAAGGAAGTTACTTTCTGAGTTTTATGTCAAGGAGAGCATACATGGCCTAACTGTTGGAGATCCAAATCTAATGGCACTGACTCTTCAGCATCTCATGACTTACTGACCGTAAGGGGGAAGTGGGGTATAGATAGAAAGTTAAGAATGGTCAGACCCCCAAGAACCAAGTTATTTCTGAGTAGTTTCTTAGAATCTTGCCAGATTAAAGCAACTATTTGCATAACTATAGTAGATATACCCTGGGAATTACTAGGGAGGAACAGTTTTAATCCTCTTTCTGCTAACCACTTTCCAAGCTTCGCTGTCTCTTTGCCCTCTGGATTGTAGTTCCTTCCTCCTGGGAATCCAGACTACATTCCACCACAAAAATGTATTCCCTGTCCTCTCTTTGTCTATCACTCTGCTAGCTCTTGTCTAAGAGATTGTCAGTTTAAAGCCGCTTCGTTTCTCTTTTATTCTCAGGCACACATACACAGAGCCAATGCTGTTGGACTCTTCTCCGGGTAGGAAGTTACTAATTAGGTGTTAAGCTTTGCCCATTCCTATAGTGCATTTCCTGTAGATGGATTTTTCTTTCTGTTGTAATTATAAAATCTGCTTTACTAACTCTTGCTCTGATTAGATTCTGACTTTGGAACACCCACATGTTCTCACAAAACATCTCCGATACTATCTACAATGAGGTAAAATGAATCTGAAAGTCTATTTTCCTGAAATCATAAACATTTGACTTCAATTTGACAATTGAAGAATTCCTTTGTTAACAAAGACATTTTGAGATTAGAGTTTTAGTGTTGCTCTCCAGATAGCTATTCTGATCACACAGTATCACCAGTGTTGGAAACGTTGCCAATTTTCTTTGAGCACAACTCAAATGGTAAAACATATGTTACACATTTTGCAATGCTGGAGCTTCATCAGGTTTGGGGTGGACTGGATTCTCATTAGTGGAAATTCTCATTAATTCCTATTTTCCAATTCTTCGACTCTCTTTCATCTTCATTTTTGTTAAGCATGGATGGATTTAATTTTAGCACTATGGAAGGAAGCAAAATCTTGAACAGAAAGCAGGCAAAAGTTAGAGAATGGTTAAGGATGCACCCATAATTTTCTTCTCTCCTCCCTTACACTTTAAGTTATAGTATATGTTTTTTTGAAAAACGTTAAAAGGAAAAAAACAGAGGGGAGAAAAAGAAAGACACATGGACATTACAGAACACAGGCATTTCATTGAAAAGCTTGAACATAATGTAAGAATATTCCACCTTTGTCTTTACATGTCAACATGGAGTAAAACAAATATAAAAATATTTTCACAACAGTTTAAAACTTTAGCATTTTCAAAATTGTTGTATAACTTTATTGCTAATAATGATGTGTTTGAAGAGTCATAGCCATCTGCACTTCCAGGCATTTAAGGTTGAATACAGGCTGCTTTGTGATTTTTATTTCAAGTGTAGTTAAATGGTATTCAATGGCCTTTTCCAAATAATTGGACATTGGACATTCTTTAAACATTATATTTCAGTGTAACTGCAGAAAACTCAATAGGTTTCCTAACCCAATGTTCTCCTATCCTTATAGTGAACATACATCTCTTATTATAAAGGACAGTCCTTTATTTCAAGAAGCTGTCCTTTAGATTTATTTTTCAAAAACTCACTTTTGTCCTTTATGTTGATCATTTACCTTTTGCCATATAAATGGCATTGCTGAATGCCCAGTCTTCCACACTCATGTGAAAAATATGGAAACTGAACCGTCTTTTTAAAATAGATTACATACACAGTTGGGTTTTAGATATTTTTATTCAAATATATTTTTCTGTAAAGGTTTTCTTGGTTTTGCTCTTGAATTTTTCTTTTTAAAGCAAAGTTATTAACACGAATAATTTTTTTTATTCTTATGAACCTCTTTCAGATATGCTCTTTTTTCAGGCTTGTCCAAGAAAACATGGTCAAACCCAAAATGTAACACTACCCATAAAATTTAGATCAGCAGATTCATCCTGAGTGAAAGCCTCCTAAATTTTCCATTGCTAGTTTTTGCTTTGATTATTCCTTGATATAATGGAGTGGTCTGAGATGGACCCTGGATGACTCAAATAATGCAGAAACATCTGTTCATGTAGATCTGTTATATTTCATAGTTGTGGCCATATTAGCAACCTCCTTCCCAGCGAATGGGATATTATTCACTAGTTTACAACCACCCGAGACAGCATTTGGCATGAACAGGTAGGCAAATCATCAGAGAGAAGAGAATAAATAAATGGCACAGGTTTTGTTGGTTTTTCTATTTACGCATATATTTACTAATCCTTGTCTTTCTGCTTATTCAGCCTTCAGGAAATACAGTTTTTGCCTACTTATTCCGACTAAGGCAGAACACTTCAGATTTTAAACTGATGTTTGTTTTTCAAAGGAATAATGAAAGGGTTTTTTTTTCCAAATTAAACTGGATTAATAGTAGTTTCAACATAGTTATCTCAATAACAATACAGAAGTAGTTTGCCATTATCTTCTGAATGGTAGGGCAGAGACAGAGAGAGAGAGAAAATGAAGAAAACAACAGAAAAGTAATATATGATTTTTCACTCTAGCCTGTCATCCTGATATATCCTGGCAGTCTAAACCAGAACTGATATGGTTTAATTTCTATTATATCCAAAGTTCCTTGGTCACTGAATCATGAGATGGCCACGGCGAGTTGGCCATGGCAAGATGCCATGGCTAGATGGACGCGGTGAGTTAGCCCATTCTGGACATGGCAGTGCAAAGCAGTCCCCAAAGCAGTCTCCATTCAGAAATGTCTGCTTCTCCCCTGGAAAACTTATTCGGACTTCTTGCAGTAAATTCATTGGCTAGTGGGGAGAACCTGTATCAGGCAATAATTAAAGTTCTGGATTATAATTGAGAAGACCAAATAAAGCCATGGAAACTTATTGGATGACTTCAGGCCAATTACTCTCTCAAGTCAACTTGCCACACAAGATTATTACTGTGAATCAAAATTACAGAGACCCTCATTTCACAATTATTGTCATTATTCTGTTTCCTCCTGCTCACAATTTCTGCTCACAGAAAAGAAGGAAAATGCTCAAAAGAAACAAGGCTGTAATAAAGGGCAGTAAGTAGATCCATGGAAAAATAGGCTCCACTGGTAATTTGTAATGGAAAAAATATTTCCTCAATTTACTGCATCCAGGTGATGGGAGAGAGTGCAAAAGGCAAGCTCATAGCTTTCCATGTTGGTTTTTCTCTATCTATCATGGATCTGCCTGGTTGCAGCTAACTCTGCTGTTCTCCTATAGCAGCGACTCCACCTGTACACTCTCACATACCTCAGAATCTTTTGTCTCTCAGATTTACCCATGTGTCCAATATTCAAGGGGGGAAAGACAAATTACTGAAGCAGGTTCTTCAAAAGGCAAAGCCTTTTCTTTGGAAATCAGTTCTCTAAGGCTCGACTATTTTTATTAGTGTTTAAGAGCTAATGATAAATCTTTGTCTCTTTGAGTAATTCTACATCACTTGGGAAATTTGAGTAAAAACCAGCTTGTATTCTTATGGCTCATTACATTCCATTGCTTGTCTAACATTCAATTTTTTCCATTTGACTTTTTTTTTTAATGTTCATTTAAAAGGTCATACGAAAGGAGCCCAAGGAAATCCAGGAAAATGGCATTACAGCTTCATTTCCAGTGCCCTTACCTCTCTGTCTGGCTTAATAAGAGCAGTTCATCTCTTCATTAGCTCTGTCTTTAATCCATTAGTTCCATTTATATCTAAAATTAGGGCACATGAATGGAATGGAAGATTTTTAAGCCTCGTGTAAATTTTTATTGGCATGCACAGGCTATGACACCTGGTTTGATGAATACAAGATTTAACATCAAATGATGGTGAAATGATAGTTTATAATCTTCAGATTTAAGCATCAAAGAGACAATATTGTCCTTTTATCAATAGTATGCCACACAAAATGTAAATTATTAGCATGTTTAGGTAATTAGTTTTTTTTTCCCCTTGGAAAATTTATACTGCTACCATTATAAGCCACAATTATTTTAGATTTGCCCTTCTCCCATTCTACTGTATGTAAGCTTTTAAGTCACACCATATTCCTTAAAATAATATCTGTAGTCTAAACATAAAATGTTTAGACTATGGGTAGGAACATAAGTTGTCCTCATGACCTTGGTCCCTCTAGCTCCTTATTGCCAGTATAAACTGGAACTGTTCTCTGTGATTTTACATGTGTGTGTGTTTGTGTGTGTGTGTGTGTGTGTGTGTGTAGCCACAAACCATTCAACTTTCATGACAAAAAGAAGTTAACGTTTATTATAAAGGAAGGGTTGAAGCTCAGTGACAAGAAACATACTCTGTGTGCAGACAGTTCCAGGTCAAATCCATAGCACAACTGATCCATCCATCCATCCATCCATCCATCCATCCATCCATCCATCCATCCATCCATATCATAGTTGTCCCAAAAGTACTTTTATTTTAAAGGCAAGTGCACATTTGATTTTTTTCTGTAAGACATTTCGCTTCTCATCCAAGAAGCTTCTCCTGTTCTAACTAACTGGTGAGGTAATCCCTTTGATTCCCCACCAGTCAGTTAGAACTAAAGAAGCTTCTTGAATGAGAAACGAAACGTCTTAAAGAAAAACCAGAAAGTCCACTTGCCTTTAAAATAAAAGCACCTTTGGGGCGTCCAAAAAGACAAAGTTCATTAAATAAATTGCAGGTTCCTTAACAAACAGGATGAATGACTAAGCCTAAGTTTTCCATGTAAGTGGCTCATTCTCATCCTTTCTTTGTGGTCTACTTCCCCTACATGTCTCTCCTCCAAATGGCCTAGTGGTCTATCAAGTAAGACAATGATTTTCAAACTGGGTTTCACAGACCTATAAAGGTTCCATAAAAATTGATGGAGTTCCATATGAGACTGGGGGGGGGGGGATGAATGAACCAATTTTCTCTCACTTGAGGTTTGCTGCTTGATCACACCTTACATAATAATGTATTTTAAAAAAGTTACTTACCCTGAAATTTGAAAAGCCCTGGAGTAGAAAATACAGAATGCCCATTCAGAGTAGTATCTGGAAAGTACAGCATTATTCCTTGTTAATACAGAATATTTTTTTTAATCAAACTTCCTATTACATCAATACAGGTGACTCATAGAAGAGAGTGAACACAAATCATTAATCTAAGAGAGTATTGTAAAAAAATTTATGCTCCATACGTCCATAATTCTTCAAATAATGCTAGAGTCCAAATGTTTGGCTACCTAATTCACAATCACATACTTGAACCATATTATTCTTCCCAATATTTGGGATATGGATAATGCATACTAAACCGAAGTGGGATGAAATTTGGGAAGCCCATATTATACGTATAAGGAATTCCTCCATTATTTCACACTTCCAACCCTAATCCTGACTCTTAACCCTTTTTTAAACATCCTATCAGGTGCTCAGTTAGCATAAAAAAACATTTGGGAAATTAGTCTTGATTTAAATTCATAAAAAATATACTTACTATTCTTTAAAACTCATATTTTATTGTTATAATGGAGTATTCCAACTCTTCACTTCAGAGTTCTTATAAATAACTAATATTATTTTTATCACATTGTCTGTCTGTCTGTCTGTCTGTCTGTCTGTCTGTCAAAAAAAAACCCCATAGATTTGGAATCATTCAGAACACATTTCTACATCAATGATAACTTAAATGTTTTAGATGGGTGCTAAAGATGGGATCAAAATATTCCACTGTATCAGTTTTATATCGTAATTTTTTCTCCTGCAATATCTCAAATAATTTAAAATCTTGAGTAGCTTATTTATTCATTCTTTTATTAGTATATGATTACTAGCATTTGTGCAGAAAAAAATGGAATACTTAGTGAATGACACTAAGCATTTATCTAATGTCCTCTTGCTTGTCTAACTGATTTATGAGTAAATACATAAGGCCTGCTTCGGGGGACATTAGGATGTGTGCTTGTTAGGGATGTGAACGTACATGTAGTTTTATATGCAGACATTGTCTGCTGTTGGCTGAGAATTTGTATTATTGCAATAAATAGTAGATTTTATGATGAAATAAGGAGTATGAATATGAAAATTAATATATGAAAGATTAAATGGAATGAACAATTGCTGGCTATAATTAAAAGGCGAAAGAACGAAAAAAAACCCACAAAAAGCATAGAACAAGTAAATGAAAGTATGAACATTGATAGGTTGCCTAATTTAAAAAATGGGGAAATTGATGGAGAAAGTTTAGGATGTGCAAATGCTGATAGAAAGTAGTAGATCATATGTGCTCTCCTAGAAAGAAAGAATGTTTAGTGGGGGAAGCAAAACTGTTTGTGTGTAATATAAAGGAATGCACATTCATACTTGGGTAAACACAAGTAAGAACTGAATATGTCAAAAGGAATATAAAAGTAAGTTGAATGCAGTGGGAATTGGGTTCCCAGTATATGTGTGTGTGTGTGTGTGTGTGTGTGTGTGTGTATTTCCATGTCCGTGTCTGTCTGTTTCTGTGTCTGTGTGTGATAAAACAAGAAAACATATAGAAAACAAGAATAAATAGGTGATGAATAAATATGGATAGAATTCAATAGTGAGTTTCACTGGGATGTTTTGCTCATACTCCAATAACGGACAAGGATCAGATCTTAAAACAAACACACGAAAGGAGAATCAATAGGTCAAGTAGAAGAGACAGACTGAGAAAGTCAGGGTGGGATTGCTATTGATGAGTTCCTCCAAAAGATAGAAGTGAGAAGACAAGACACCAAACTTCACCGAATGAAGCCAATATGTTATCAGGGTTAGAACCAAGCATGGTTTGCAAGGATAGAGAAGTATGAAGACTTACACTATTGTCTACTTAGCATCTTATCAGTAATTGTGCAAACGAGGGTTAACTATGTAAGCTTCTATATTTTCTTATCTCTCTCCTTAGTTTCTTTTGCCTGCTATTGCTGACTTCTTTTATACAAGAAGGCCTAGGATAGTCCACCCTGAAAGGGAATCATATAATGTAGATATGCTTCGATGCACATTTTTCACAGCAGTAACAAAGAGGGAACAGACAATGCTGCCAGGTGTGTCTGTGGTTCTATCAAGTAAAATTTTCAGCTATGTTTAATGTGATAGTTAAAACATACAGATGGTTTTTGCTGCCATCTAGTGCATTTGGGTGTATATAACTATCACTGTGGGAATCCTGTCTGATAAGGTAAGAGAGACAGGATCAGATTTATATATATCACATACATATAGTATATACAAAATTTGGAGAAAATTACAATTATACATAATGCTGTTTTGCATCAAGCATATTGGGATTTTTATTAAAAAATTATTAAAACTTTTAAAGAGAACAAAAACAAACACAAATTAATATAAAAAGGGAGGGAGGGAGGGAGGGAGGGAGGGAGGAAGGAAGGAAGGAAGGAAGGAAGGAAGGAAGGAAGGAAGGAAGGAAGGAAGGAAGGAATACAAAAATGATTTTTGTCTGCAGCAAATATAATTACAAAAGTATCTCTTATTTTATGCTAATTTTATGCTAGTTTTTCAATTGTCTATTCTTTTCCAGTCATCAAAACCATAAGTCATAAGAGCATTTTTTTTTTCCATTTCATGCAAAAAGGGGTTTCCAGTCAACCATAAGTGTAGATGCTATCTTTTGTCTCAAGGAAGTTAATTTAGGCATTTCTGCATGCTCCATCATCTTTACCAACCATTCCTCCATTGTGGGTAGTATCAAGAGCCTTACCTATTTTGAACAGATAATAGTTTTGGTGCAGTTGTCATATATAAAAATAAAGCTCCGTAACATTTTGCTAGTTGCCTGTCCATTAGTCCCATAAGAAATGTGTCTGGTTTCACTTGTGCTTTAATCTTAAATTTTATGTCTGTATTTGTATCCAAATTTTTTTGACTTGACATATCTTTTCTAACTTTATTGCATGCCTTAACATAGTTATTTTGAAATAACACACAAATCATACTTGTCATAGTTATACCCATGTATTTTACCTTATAATATGAATATGATGTGAAACATATTGAGAGGCCTTCTTTTGTTAGCTGTTTATATGAAATATCATCTTGTAACATGGAATTCCTGGGAGAAGATTCTGCACTCTTGAATTAACTACTGCTGTTATGGAAGCTGTTGTCCGGCAGGATTTTTTTTCCCAGCTTTCCCTTTCATTGTCTTGTCCCAAAGGACTTTCTTTGGTTTTCCTTGAAGACATTTTGCTTCTCATCCAAGAACCTTCTTCAGTTCGCTTCTCATCCAAGATGTTTTAGAACTGACGAAGAAGCAAAACATCTTCAACAAAAAGCAAAGAAAGTCCAGTTGCCTCTTGAAAAAGCATCTTTGGGACAACCATGACCTGGATGACTGAGAATCTCCGTTGACTTTCATTGTCTTCTTTCTCCACCACCACTAACACAAACAGGAGGGAAAACTATGGTGTCATATTCTTCCTCCCCCATGAGGGCATTTGGGACAACAAGAGGACTTCCAAGACTTTCCGAATCCACTTGTGTTGTGCTCAGTGCCCCCAGCATTCATTCCACTGATAATTAAAAGTTCAATCATCTTCCAGAAGATTTTTCAGGATCACAAATGGCAGGGAACAACATTTCCACAGCATCCAAACTGACTGATTATGGAATTGCAGCTTTATTTGGAGAGTTTCCTTAAAACAGAACTTACACTGAACAAATATATACTTCCTATGACTAGACACACATCAATAAGGGTTATATATATATATATATTATAATTCATCTTCATCTTTCAAAAATTAGGCAGGTTTCCAGATAACAATGTTCATTTAAATAATGTACAGAAAGCATGTCCATCTTTATTCAGAAGTAAATCCCTGCTGGTTCAATGGTGCATAATCTTAGGTAAGCATGCCTATGATTGGATCCTGCAATAATTGCCAGTATTTATTTTTAGACTAGAGGATAATTTTATGTTTCTTAAATGCCACGTGCAGTACAGAACTTTGGGTCTGGATTTACAGTAGACATTTTGCAGCTTATATTTTTAGTTGTATTCCTCAGATGTGTTACATTTATACTTAAAATTTAAAGGTGAGCTTAGAAAGAAGTGCTTGCATTCACCAGTCTTTCACAGAGGCAGAGGCCATGCCTCAATTTGTGCTTTCAGTGACAAAAGAGTAGCCCAGTTTTATAGTAGGCCATATGTCATATGCTCACCCCAGAAGTTGCATGCATTTCATTTTTCAGCAACTGTGCAGCAAATAGTATGTGTGTGGGATTAAAAAAAAGCTCATGAAGATTATGGTTCCTGATGTAATGAATAAGCTAAACCACAAACATTTATAGTACTGCTACATCTCTAAGCTTCCTTCTTTCTATTTTTGGGAGGGCTGTTCGGATACAGGCAGTCCTTGGTTTTACCACTATAATTTCCATTGCTAAACAAGACAAATATTGAGTTTTGCCCCATTTTGTGATCTTTCTTGTCATAGTTGTTAACTGAATTGTTGCAGTTGTTAAGTTAGTAACACGGTTGTTGAATGAATCTGGCTTCCCCATTGACTTTGCTTGTCAGGAGGTCACAAAAACTAATCACATGAACCCAGGACACCATGATGGTCATACGTATGAACCAATTGCCAAGCACCCAAATTTTGATCAAGGGGATGCTGCAATGGGTCGTGAGACCATTCAGTGCCGTTGTATCTTTGAACAATCACTAAATGAACTGTTGTAAGTTGAAGACTACCTGGAGCTTATCTAAGCAAGTCTCAGTATGTTAATTAAAGGTACAGTTCATTCACAGTAGATGCTGCTCTAGTAGAATGCCTATAAAGACTTGAGGAGTCATTGACTGTCTGCTGGAAGCTAAGATAAGGTTAAGTCATAGAAAAGCAGAGGGTAAAGGGGGGCTGTGTGTACAATAGAAAGGCAACTGTCTATGGCTGAAAAGAAAACTAACAGGTGATTTTGTTTTTTGGAATTCCTCTATGGATTTTTTGAGATATCGGATGAGGAATCAGAAACTATTGTAGTATAAATCTTGTGTCAACATCCAGTTCGAGAATCCAAATAAAACTCCAGGTTCATCCCATCTCTGAAAATTTTACTGTTTATTGAATACACTGTGTGGTACTGTCGAAGCAAAACTAACTCTGAGGTTCCAACACCAATTCATAAACTTAAACAATAATTTTCCCAGCCAAACCCCCAACGTCTTACGTAGTCCACATAAACAAGTTAACTTTGTTTTAGGAACCATCTGTTTCAAATCCACACCTGGTCTGGTGTCCTTGAAATGGTTTCAGGCTCTCATGGTCTTCAGCTGAATCGTAGGAATTTTGTTTCTCCATCTAACCCATTTGAAAGTAACACCTCCCCCCCTTAATCTAAATACAAGTTGAAATGCAGAGGCATGTAGCTGCCAAAGTTTCATCCTTGATATCTTGTGATAATCCTCTTCCTGCCACATTTGTTAAGCCCAATTCAAATAGACGGTATGAGTAACTAAAACGGATACTTCCAATCAACACTTATACAGAATAATAGAATAATAGAGTTGGAAGGGACCTCAGAGGTCTTCTAGTCCAACCCTGCTCAAACAGGAGACTCTATATCATTTTGGACAAATGGTTGTCGAATCTCTTCTTAAAAATCTCCAGTGATGGAGCACCCACAACTTCTGAAGGCAAGCCATTCCACTGGTTTATTGTTCTCACTGTCAGGAAACTTCTCCTTAGTTCTAGGTTGGTTCTCTCCTTGGTTAGTTTCCAAACATTGCTTCTTGTCCTGCCTTCCCTTGATCCTTTTGTATGTACTGCAAAGCTTTACTTGGATATTGAATAAGCATGTAGAAGTAGTAATATATTGCCTTAATAGAGAGCTGTTGGAATAATACAATAATAAGAAAAATAAATCAGGGAGTTTATCATACATTAGTTTTATAATGTTAAGGTCTTATGGCTCAGTATATAATTTCTAAGTTACGTTACTCCATTATTTCAAAGCATATATTGTCTAAAATAATTTCCATAAAGCCACTGAACTTTCATTTAAACAGAAAAGAAAGAAAGAAAGAAAGAAAGAAAGAAAGAAAGAAAGAAAAAGAAAGAAAGAAAGAGAAAGAAAGAAAGAAAGAAAGAAAGAAAGAAAGAAAGAAAGAAAGAAAGAAAGAAAGAAAGAAAGAAAGAAAGAAAGAAAGAAAGAAAGAAAGAAAGAAAGAACATTACTGTAAATGTGCAGTAGCTTATTGCACTAGAGTCCATTGAGATTTCTTTAAATAAAAGGAGCTGAAATACAGTTTTGATTTAGGAGAGCTTTATTTTATCCTTATGGCTCCAGCATTTACATTAGAGATACTTGCCAGAATCATAAACCTTACAGATTCTCATAAAGCAATTCTGAAACCTGATGGATGAACCCACTTGTCTGGGCTACCTAGAACTTTCATATTTGTTTTATCTAGTGATAGATAAACTTTGAAGTAGCTCTTGCATTCCTATAACAGACAGCAGCCATTAGATCTTTATAACATACAGGCTTAAGCCTGCAGGCTTAAACTTCCTACTATGGTCTATGAATACATTTTAAGAAGCAGTTTGCAGGTTTTAGTCCATAGCCGAGCAATTATTTAATATGATGGCATTCTGTGAAGCCTCAAATAAATACCTATTACCTGCATGAAAAAGGAACTCTCCAGGATCCTTTCTTACTTTACGGGAGACTTTTCTGTAAACATCTCCCAGGTGGGAAAATACTTAAAGTGGACCAACTACAGGGTAATGTATGGATCAATTACATGGATTCCTCCTAATTACAACAAAATTGGTTCCTGAATGTAAAAAGCAGCAATTTGTTTTAAAAATACACAAAATGTCTATTGTACAAAGGATATTTTAAGATTTTTTTCCAGCTTCACGTAAACATCTTATAAAGGTCAGGAAAGTAGGAGGTGAATTGGATCTCCAGATCCCTTTGTGGTCTACCAACCCTTTGCTGCCTATGATCAGCCACCACATTTTAGTGAAATAGTTGTTGAAAGACTATTTCTTACCACTGGAGGTGAAAACTACTTACATGTATTTTGAAAAGAAAACGTAGGAAACAAAACGGAAAGACAATTTTGCATCCACTGCAGCTCTACGCTGCATAATAATGCAGTTTCCCCCGAAAAAGTAAATGTGTTTTTTGGTCACAAAAGGTAATCCACCCTTGTTTAATTTCTTTCGTGATTAAGCCCCTCCACCCACGAACAGCTTTCATGGGATGCAGGTCTTTATTTGTATCATTTTAATCTGGGGTGGAAGAGTATTTGTTGTTTCGAAGAAAAGTTTTATTAGTGATACCCCTTGGATCACATTTTTGAGGTTCAGCCAAAAGTACATTGTCTTTGTGGTATGCTTATCTTGTATGGCTCAAACCATGAAGGAGTTAAGGACATTCTTACTTTCAATGTACAGAATGGAACTGATATGCTGAGAAAACAAGGAATTTCTTGAATTAATAAGATGGGTACTGTTTTTCCTAGTTTCATAATTAATCTATCTAGGTTGGTCTTCTTGCCTCAATTTTATCTTTCATTAATTAAAACCAAATTTGCTTTCCACTTCCTTTTCTTTTTGCAGGAGAAAAACCTTTAAAACAATAAAAGCCTCTTTTGTTATTTAACTATTCTTATTCTTTTATTATACTCACTCTCCATTGTTTCTCATGAATTTATTTTCTTGCATTACTCCTCGCCTTTCCCATCTTTTTTCTTTAGGCCTGCTATGCCATTTTTTCCCATTCACATTCATAAATTTAAGGGGAGTGTTCAAAAGAAAAAAAAAGGCTCAGGTGCATGCAGTGATGGTCAATTAAACGGATTTATTGCTAAAAAGCCTATGCACAGGACTCTTCTCAATTAATGGTTAGCACCTACTTGGAGTTACATAAGGGTCGATGGAATGTAAAGGGGGTTGGACTTAGTCCACTTATGACTATGTAGGGATTCTAGGCTGATCCCTCTTTTAACTCCACCCCCAGGTTCTGTCACTCCTTCTCCTACATGATTTAACATACCTTCTTATAAACTAGCTGACATTATAATATAAACCATACTCTTGAAATTGCAGAAGATAATGGTGGAGTCTAAAAGGACATGCAACTTATCAATGTGTATATTGAGGTCCACTGCATTATCTGTGCTTCATTATGGGAGAAGGGCAACCAGCAATCCTTTTCAAATATGAAAAACATGAACTTCATCATGTGCTACTAGAAATGCTCTGGCTATGTATACTGATTTTTCAAACATTAAAAATAATTGCCTATCTTTGGCCAAGCCAATTGATAATAAAGATGGTTCCAAAAAAAGAATGATATAATGGTCTGCAGCCGGAATCCACTCCACCAATTTCATTTTTAATGTTCATACAAAGAACACAGAAGACATGTTGGAGTTAGCCTTTTATTTCCCAGATTCTGAATGTAAAAGAAGATAGAGATGATGATTCTACTTATTATTCACCTGTTATTTCAAGTTTCTTGTGTTGACTTGTCTAAAATTGTCTTTCTTAAAAATTATTAGTTTTTATTATCATTAGTTCAAAATTAACTCGCAAGATAGCCTGTACATTATCATTCCCAATTTGTGTAGAATAATGTGAGTATAGTTTGAATAAACCTGGGTTTTGGTTACTTTTGTGGTATATTGGGCCAGAATTAACCTAGTCTATACCACATTTATTAATCAGTAGCCTAGCCTCTACCACCTCTATCTTACTACAAACATTATATGAAATCCATGATTGATCAAAGCAATATTTTTGGTCTTATCTGCTAATGAACAATGTCATATGGAAAATTGAGTTAGTTTATTTATCTTTATTATCTCATGTTTTAATTCTTTTGACTTACTATTTCTTATTCCTTTTCTGTGTTCTATATGTTATGGTTTACTCTGGCTAAAAAGGAATAGGGTATTAGGTGTTTATGTTTCTAATGGAGCTTACACAAGTGTTAGCAGTCAACACTAACTTTAAGACACACATACACACAAAACCATAAAAATCTGCTAAATGAAATCTATACCTTTCTCTCTATGTATTGTAAAATGTTATCCAGGTCATATCAAAGAACAAAAATGCCTTTTTATTAGTAATAATTATTATAGGAACTAATAAACAATTTAAAAAATAAATTTAAGCCTTCTTCCTAATAATTTAACATTTGATTTAAATAAAGCCTATCTTTCAAGATATATGTTACATTGTTCAGTTTTATAATCCTTTGGCCAAAAATGGGATTTCAACACTACTCTAGTTTACAAGCCTGAAAAGAATTACCTGCTTCTTCAAAGCTTGGGTATAACTATCCTGCATAGATTCATATAACTACAAAATTTATTCATTCAACAAGAAAAAAAATATAGGCTGGAACACAATGTGGTTTTCATATTCACACCAAATTATATTGCTTTTTATTGAAGGAAGAAAAAAATAATATTCATCATAAATTTTAGCTAACTAAAATGATCCAAGTATAATTTGTACCAAAAATGAAGATAACACACAATGCTGAGCTTTCCTGCCTTTGGTGTCTGGCTTGTTTATCTTTCACCTTTACTATTTAGGAAAGTAATGGCAGATATTTATCTCAGAGAATAATATTCTTCACTGAGTTGAAAGCAGCAGCAATTTACACCTCCATTCCTCACACTGAATATGAAGCTCTGATTTGCTGTTGATGCTTAAAAGAGAAGGTAACAGGAAGACTCTTAGACGAGTATCACTTTAATCAGCTGCTAATGGATATGAATAAGTTGATTCCTGGGGAGAACATCTACAGCAGTGCTATCTACAAATAAACCCAAGCAGAAGCACTTGTTTGGGGTTTTTTTTTTAAAAAAAAAATTGATAGTGAAAGAAAGGTTTTTGCCATCCAAAATTTAATGTACAGAAATCAGATTGAAAGGTCCAGGTATTGATCAATGTAAGCATAATGAAAAATGCCCTTTCTGTGCCATTTAAACAATGTCAGCTTTCACATCCTCTTCCCCCCAATTCCAGATGGTGATTCTGCATTTTATAAACCATGTTCTTTCCCATGCAATTAATGCCCATCCACAGTAGGCCCATGATGCCAAACCCCTTATTAAGAAATAATCTAATAAGAACCAACAATCTAAAGTTAATGCGAATGACAATCATTAGGAGCATATTCTAATTATTCATCTTTCATTTTATAACAGAGATGACCTCAGTTTCTAATACTGTGTATAACAAGCCACTGAATAAATATCACTCTGAACTCCCTTCCCCCATTGCTTGCATTATAGTGAAAATATATAGAGGCTTAATGAGTTACAGACTCCCCTAAAAAGATAATGATATTTTCATTGTTAATAATCACCACTTCTTTCTGCCCAAAGCAGTAGCAAGGAAGCATTTGAGCTTTCTATCTGATAAACACGAGCAGCGGTACAAAAGATAAAAATATGTTAAGGGGAAAAGATAGAGAATTTCTGATTCCTTTATTTTAACAGCTGTCATTTCAAATATTGTTGATCCTTGCCTGTAAGTTGCATGACTTAATGTCCCTTAAATCCACAAGTGGTATGAAGGCCATACAATTTCCATCTGTTGGCACCCCGCAGCAGGCATTTGGTATTCTATTATTTTTTGCTAGATTTATATCCCAATTTTATTTGAGAAGGTCATGTCACCTTATATAGTTCTTCCCCACTTTATCTTTACAATAACAATGCTGTATAATAAATCTGACCAAAAGATCAGAGCTGGACAAAACTGCCCAGGGTGTTTCAAAGTTGAGTAAAGATTAGCATCTGGATATTTCATCAATCTTAGTCTTAAAGCTTAACCAGTAGAGGAGAATATTTTTAGCTCAGGGTTGAAATGAGGGCTCTTTGGTATTCTCTGAGCTTGGTTGTTTTCTGCAGATGTTTCATTAACCAAACTATTTGGCATTATCAGTGCACTGGTGATGTTACCTAGTTTGGATAATGAAATGTCTGCAATGAAACAACCAAGCTCAGAGAACACGAAAGACTCCTCAGCTAGCCATTGTACCACACAGGATGTTGCCAATATGCAAGGGATTTTTCTGGTGCACAATCTGAGGACCTTGGGTATTGTTTCAATATAGGTGAACCAGAACAATGTAAGTAGGGAAGAAGATAGGATGATTTAAAAAAAAAATACACAAGGAAAGTATATAGTGTAGAATACAGTAAGGGAAACATTGACATTTAGCTCATACAGTAATATAATTTGTTTCAGTTTAAACTGATTTCGAATCAATTTCAGCAAAGGTAAGAGTTTTACCTACCCATTTCAATCTGACTCTTGCAAATTGATTAACTTTTTTAAAAATGCTAAGTGGAGCACTCTAATGTCATTCACAATCTGCAGGCAGGAACAGGACCACCCAGTCAGAGTCCCTGCAAAAGGCAGGGTAGCTCTCCACTCTGCCTTCAGATGCCATGCTTAGAAGCAAGAGTAAGAGCACTTAGATTTATACACCACTTCACAGTGCTTTACAGCCCTCTCTAAGCAGTTTACAGAGTCAGCATTTTGTCCCCAATAATCAGGGTCCTCCTTTTACTGGCCTCGTAAGGATGGAAGTCTGAATCAACCTTGAGTCAGTCAGGATCAAACTGCTGGCAGTTGGCAGAGTTAGCCTGCAGTACTGCATTCTAACCACTGTGCCACCACGGAAAAAGAGGCAGCAGCACAAACTCTCCAAAGGTACCTGCTGAGACCCACCCAGGAATTGTGAGATGTGGCACTATGCCTACCACTTGGAAAACACACACCCCTCCATTTCAGAAAATATCTCTGAGCATGTTGTCTTACCGCTACTTAACTTGCCCTGTTCCTTACCTACTTCAAAACTACAGATGGTCCTCATTTAGCAACTACAATTGAGATTAGTCATTAAACAAAGTGAAACCACGACTGTGCTTATGTTCTGTACAGATCTGTGAAATTCATAAATGTGAGGCCTAGTGCCAAAGTTACTTTTTTCATCACTGTCTTAACTGTAAATCATGTCTATTACTTGTACAAAGCTAAGATCAACTTATCGCTCCCTGTATTGTAGGCACTTTAATACCATGTTCTTACTCCTTTTCACAGATGTAGGCTTGTTTTTATGCCAACAGTAGCTTCTTTGAAGAGTTGCCAATAAAAGCTAAAGGGATAAATTGTGGAACTGAAAAACTACTTAAGCATCTGCAATGATAAAGCTGCAAGCATCTGTTCAGGATGTAATGCAGGATATTAATTGTTTCTGCTTACAAAAAGCTATCAGAGCACATTGTCAGCTGCTATGGTAGGAAGGCAATCAAATTAATAAAGTCTGATAAACAATTTTTCCCTAACATATCCTTAGACATTTAGCAAACAAATACAGCTCCTTCCCTAGAAATCTCACCTAATGCATTTATAAACAATGTAGAAAATGTCCACAAGCCGAAATATATACTGTTCAGTAGCCTTGCCAGGTTATACAAACATGTCTTTAACCAGAGAAACAAAATGGGGAATTTCTAGGACAATGTGATGCTTTTTTTAAATGTATATTTTATTAATTTTGTACAGTAACAATCTTAGTATTTAATAAGCAAAAAGTCTGGGTTTATGTGTTTAACATTAATAGTAATACAATTTCCATTCCTACCCTTTATTCCGTTTTTCTAACCATTTATAAAACATTTCCCATGTTTGAAAGTATTCTGAGTCTTGTTTCCCCTTCATTTTCAATGTGAGCCTATCCATTTCTGCACAGTCCAAAATTTTCTTAATTATGTCTTCTTCAGATGGTATTTCTTCGTTTTTCCAGTATTAAGCAAATATAATTCTCGCTGCTGTTAAAATATGTAGTATTAAGTATACACATTTCTTATCATAATTTTCTGATATTATGCCTAAAAGAAATAATTCCGGTTTATAGTCTACATGTGTTCCTACCATCTTTTCTAGCCACCTATGTATTTTTGACCAATAGGTCTTTGCTTTAGGGCATGTCCACCAAAGATGATAATACGTGCCTGGATTTTGTCTGCATTTCCAACAATTGGTAGACACATTTTTAAACATTTTTGCTAATCTTGCAGGTGGTAAGTGCAGGTGGTAATTTTTTATACATTTTCTTTGTAAGTAGCTGCCCTCATTATTTTGTAATTTCTTTCCCATAGGTTTTGCCATTTTTCTAACTCTACCTTGTGCCCAAAGTTTTTTGCCCAAGTTATCATTGTTTCTTTAACTTGTTCATCTTCCATCTTTACATTTAACAGAAAGCTGTACAGTTTCTTAATCAGTTTGTCATCTGATGACAATAGTATCTGGTCTAACGTTGTGTGGTCTTTGTAAAAACCATATATTTTTGCATCTTTCTCATATCTCATTTGCATTTGCAGGTGTGGCCACCATGATAGCTCAATGACCTGTTCTTCCAATTCTTTAGTTTGTAGTTTCCCATCAGTATTCAAAATATCTTTATAAGTCATAAGTTTCTCATAATTGATTAAGTTTGGGTGTACAAACGCCTCCATTGTCGAGACCGATCCTGGTATTTTCATGTAAGTTCTTGATTTTACCTTTTCCCATGTCAAAAGCAATGCATTTCTTACATAGTGGTTTTGAAAGTATTTATGAATTTTGTTCTTCCCATACCATAGGAAAGCATGCCATCCAAGTTGTAGGTCATGCCCTTCTAGGTATAATAGTCTTTTATTTCTAAGAGTTATCCATTCTTTTAACCATGTTAGTGCGGCTGCTTGATAGTACAAGACCCAGTCTGGTGGGCTAAAGCCTTCATTTTCTTTTGCTTCATGTAACATTTTCAGTCTGATTCTAGCTTTTTTCCCTTGCCAGATAAATTTCAATATCGATGTATTTAATTCATTAAAAAAAACTGTCAATTTTTATTGGTATTGTTTGAAATAAAAAGAGTCATTTTGGTAAAATATTCATTTTCACCGTCGCTATTCTCCCCAGGATTGATAGTTGTAGATTTTTCCATTTTTCAAAATCTAGTTTTATTTGTTTTAATAATTTTGCATAATTGTCTTTTTTATTGTTGCACATCTTGCTGTTAGATATATCCCCAAGTATTTAACTTTCTTAACTACTTGCAGGTCTGTTTTTACTAATAGTTTTTTTTTTGTTTATCTATAAGATTTTTAACTATAACTTTAGTCTTTTCTCTATTAATTTTCAGTCCTGCTACTTCTCCAAATTCTTCAATCTTTGCTAATAATTTAGGACTTGTCTCTAATGGATCGTCCAATATAAATACCAGATCATCTGCAAATGCTTGTAGTTTGTACTTTTCATCTTTTATCTCCATTCCTTTGATTTCTGGATCCTGTCTAACATTCCTGTTTAACACTTCCAAAGTTAAGATAAATAATAGTGGGGATAATGGACATCCTTGACTTGTGCCTTTTTTAATATTGAAGCTCTCCGTGAAATCTCCATTCACAATTATTTTAGCCATTTTTCTATGATAAATTGTTTGGATTATATTCATAAAATTTTCTCCAAAATCCATATGATTTAGTTATTGAACCATAAATTGCCAATTGACGTTGTCAAAGGCTTTCTGTACATCTAAAAAAATCAAAGTCATTTGTTTCCCTGGGTGCATTTCATAATATTCCAATGTGTCTAAAATTATTCTTAAATTGTTCTTTATTTGTCTCTTTGGTAAAAATCCATTTTGGTCTGAATGTATAAATTCAATCAAGAATCTCTTTAGTCTTTCTGCTATTATTGAAGCAAAGATTTTATAGTCCACATTTAGTAGAGATATTGGTCTGTAGTTCTTTATCAAGGTCAAGTCTGTATCTTCTTTGCGTAATAGCGTAATATTGGCATCTATCCATGTATTTGGTAATTTGGCTTTTAGTAATACCTCATTACACACTTCTTGCATTGGTAAAATTAATGTATCTTGTAAACATTTGTAAAATTCTGCCGGTAGTCCATCTGGGCCTGGTGTCTTATCTTTTTTTTTTTGTCTTTTTATAGCTTCTGTCAACTCCATCACTGTTATTTTCCCATTTAGCATATTTTTGAAATTCTCTGAGATTTTTGGTAACTTAGCATTTTCTAAATATTGCCTTATATTTTCCTGAGGAATTTCTTCTGTATTATAAAATTCTTTGATTATTTTTTATTGCATTGTTTTGACATTGTAGATCTCCTCTCACATCTTGTAGTTTGTTTATCGATTTCTTCTCTCTTTCTCTTTTCAGTTTATAAGCCAACCATCTCCCCAGCTTATTGGCATTTTAAAAAAAAAATGTTTTGCTCTTTTGATTTGTTGAGCCATTTCTTCAACTTCTATTAGATTTAATTTGTATTTTATTATCTCCATTTGTTTTTTAAGAGTTTTCTTTTGTGGGTCTCTTTGTAGTTCTAATTCTAATTTTGTAAGTTCTTCTTTGAGCTTAGTTTGTTGTTGATTTTTGTATTTCATCTTTTTCGCCATATTGGTTATGGGCTACTCCTCTAAAATATGCTTTTCCTGTATCCCAGACATTTTGCAGTGATGTATCTTCTTTCTTATTTTCTTTGAAGAAAAATTCAATTTCCTTTATGGCTTTTTGTATAAATTCTTTCTCTTTCAGTAAGAATTGGTTAAAGTCCATCTTGCTTTTTTCTTTGTTCCTCTTCAAGTCATCTTTATCAGATTGTGGTCCGCCCATATGTTAGTTTCTATCTCAATTTCTTGTATATCCCTTCTTAATTCAGGGGATAACCATATCATGTCTATTCTGGATCATGATTTGTGGCTGTTTGAATAAAATGTATATTGGGAATTCTTAGGATTTATTTCCATATATCCTGTATACAAATTTCTTCCGCCATTCTGAAAAAAGAGGCAAAATATTCCTTCCTTTTTTTCCTATTTTATTACTCCTGTAATCTAACTTTCCATCTACAATTGTGTTAAAATATCCTGCTAAACAAATATTTTGGTACTCCATTTCCAGTATTTTCTTGTGTAATCTTTGGTAGAATTCTTCTTGATTGTTATTCGATGCGTAAATTGCTACCATCAATGTCTGGTTTTGATTCATCGTTATTTCTACCATTAGTATTCTTCCTTCTTCATCCGAGTAGATTTGTTTAGGATTCATTGTTTCTTTGATATATAGAGCTACTCTCTTTTCTTTTGTTGTGCTAATGAAAAATAAAGTTTCCCAATTTTCGGGCACTCCAGAGATTTATAATATTGTCTTTTAATATGTGTTTCTTGTAAACAAACTATATCCATTTTTAATTTTTGTAATCATGTAAAGAGTTTTTTCCTCTTTATGGGGGAATTTAATCTGTTTATATTTATTGAGAGTATCCTATTGCCCTTTTCCATCCTCTTCAATTATATTTAGGGTTTATTCTCCCAGTTCTAGTTTGTCTCTGTTCTTTCCCTTTAGCCCCTTCTTCTTGATTTATACTTTCTGTTTCTTCCACTTCTTTTTGTTTGGCCTCTCCTTCTAATGCTGTCTCTTTCTGTTTTTTAAATTCCCCTTCTGGTTGAAGTTCTGAGTTTCCTTCTTCGACAAAAGTTCTGTATCTGTCATAAAATTCCCTTGCTTTGAAGATAGAATCCAATCTGTATCTTTTTGTATCTCAATTGATTAGTATTCCTTCCGGCATCAGCCATCTAAAGTCACTCCTTTCTTAATTAGTTTTTTGGTCAAAAATTGATATTCTCTTTGTGAGTTCCTTATCCTCCTGGGTATCTGCTTCAGCATCACAATTTCTTTTCCCTTATATTGCAATGGATCATCTCTCACTCTTCTCAATATTTCATCTCTTATTGATCTTTTGACAAATCTGACATGGATCTCTCTGGGGACTTTGTTTCTTCTTGCGTAGCTTGAGTTAACTCTAAATATTTGATCTACTTCCATTTCCTGCTTCCCCACTTCCAATGCACCAGCCAGTAGTTCTATCATCTGGTCAGCAAGGTCCTCCTCCTTGTCTTCCATTATATTCTGGAATCTTAAGCAATATGATGCCTTTTCCATTTCTAGAACTGCTAGTGAATCCTCTAATTCTCTATTTGTCTGCATCAGTCTTTGGTTTTCATCTTTTATTTCTTCCATCTTTTGATCAGTTTCTGCTGATTTGTCTTCAGTCGTCTGAATCCTTTGCTCATTCTTTGCGATCTTTTGTTGGAAGTTTTCCATTTGGGATTTCAAGTCGTGAATTTCTTCCTTCATATTGTCAAAGTTATCTTTTGTTCTTCGTGGTTTCTCTTTGTATCTTCTTTAAGTGATGTAATTGCCTTCTGAATGCATTGTAATGTGGTTTGCATACCCTTCTGAAAGGTCTTGGTTTTTTCTTGCTGTAGCATTACATCAATTGATCTCTGATAGACAGGGCTGGGGGTAGTAGAAAATGGATCTGAGGATGGTTTTTTGCTCACTTTAGCTAAATTTGAGACACTCGGGGGTTTTTTATTCCCACCCTCACAAGCTTTCTCAATTCTAGTATATACCCCTATTATCAATTTTGTATAAACCCTCCAATCTTACAACCAATGTTCCCGTATGTCCTTTAAATTCGCCTTCAATAAGTCTTATATTCTTTGTCTGTAGTCTATTATAATCCAATGGGCTTCCCCATACAGGGGAAGCCGGAAGAAGGAAAACCTTCTAGTCCACTTCTATCTTTCAGTCCCAGTTTCAAAAAATTATCCAAAGGTCCAAAGTTTTTATTCTGCCCAAATTTGTAATCCAAAAGGTTCTGAATATAGGGTTAGTAATCCATAAGGACTCCCCCAAATGGAGTCGCCACAAGTCAGATTTCCATTGTCTCTAAATAGTTTTTAAATGTAGGGGTGTCTTCTCCAGTTCACTCCCCCCATAAAAGGGAGGCAGTGGCAGAAAAAAAGAATTTATAATCCACTATAATCCACTTTTAGCTTTGTCTTTCAACATCAATCATCCAAAAATCCAAAGATCCAAAAAGAAAACAGCCCACGTTTGTACTGCTCAAGGTCTTGCTATTCCAAGTTGGTAATCCACAAGGCCTCTTCCAAGAAAAATACAGAAATCCAGTTTCCTCTGTCTCTAGGTAATTCTTAACACTGCAGCACCAATAGTATTTATAATCCAGAAAGGCCGGGTAGCTTTAAAATAGTTTATAGTTATAATCCATCATACGGACAAAAACAGCCCAAAGAGTTTTTTCCTCCCTTTTCCAGCTGCAATCTACAAGGTTGGGAAGCTCAGACACATCAAAGAGTCTAGTATGCTATCTCTGTCTGAGCTTCAAGCCAAGATCATTTCTTCTAGGCTGGATAAAAAACAAAATCTTGGTGCTGTTCCTTTATTCCACCACTAGATGTCATGAAAGGTCTATCTTCAACCGGGACTTATTTCTTAAAAGCTCTATTTGGTATTTATATATATATATATATATATATATATATATTCCACAAGAAGAAAAAAGAAAATAATGTTTTCAAAATTCTTTTAAATCATCCAAGTTTTCCAGTCTTAAAAACTTTAAATTGTTTCCAAGTTAGTTTTGTACTGCCTTCTTTTCTCCCAAAAGTTTTGAACTGCCGCTACTTCTAGTGGGAGGGGTGTCAAAAAGAAAAATCCCCCCTTCTTGCTTCTGGGAGTCTTGTTTTTGGGGTATTAAAGAGAAGATTTTTATAGTTATAGAGCAGGCGGGTTAGTCTCACCAAGTTCCAGATGTTTTTCTGCTTGGTTGTGCTTTTTTTCTGGCTGTCAGCAGATTCTGACTGTCTGCTTGTTTGCAGACAGTCTTTCGCCTGTTGGTTTAGAGGGCTTCCTCCGATCCAGCAGTTCGGCTGCCACCTCACCGTGATCGACGAGGATCCCCTCCTTCTTCGTTGCCTCTCTGGGGCAACTTTAGGTCCTTTTTGGACCCCCAGCAGGGCGAAATCGGATGTGGGAGGCAGAGCCTTGCTTCCCTGTGCTGATCTCGCTAAGACACGAAACTGGAAGTCCTCTGACACTGTGATGCTTTTTATTATACTCAATCAGTTAATTTAGGATAAAAGCAAATGTAAGTCTTTTTAGAACTTCAGGTGATATGGACAAGGCATTCCTTAGCGTTCCATACAAAGTATTCTAAACTCAGTGTTTCACTAACCACATTAGCATATGCAAAGCACCTGTGTTTCAACCATTGGACCAACTGTGTTCCCTGAAAGGGTTGGGATTTTTTTTTGGGGGGGTACTTTAATTTTTCTTTCTTTCTCTATGGAGGGGACCTACATCCCATTCCTATTCCATACTTAACAATTACCTGGGATGGTTTACACTGAATGGTAGCGTTTGGCACTCAGTCACTTTATAACCCTCATTGTTTTTTCCTCCCTCACTTTCCCATGATGGAGAGACTTGTTTCAAAATCCCGTTTTTATATTTTTGAGGAAATAATTTGGATGAATAATATTACAATGCTAGTGTAAATTCAGGTTTCATAGAATCATAGGGCTGGAAGGAACCTTGGAGGCTTGCTAGTCCAGCCCTCTATAAAAGGTAGGAGACTTTATACCAGGGGTAGGCAACCTTGGCTCTTTTATGACTCGTGGACTTCAACTCCCAGAATTCCTGAGCCAGCATAGCTGGCTCAGGAATTCTGGGAGTTGAAGTCCACGAGTCATAAAAGAGCCAAGGTTGCCTACCCCTGCTTTATACCATTCCTGACAAACAGTTGTCCAATTTTTTCTTGAAAACTTCCAGGGATGGAGCACCCACAACTCCAGGAGGCAAGCTATTCCCTTGATTGATTGATTTCTATTATTTACATGTTTTAATGCTTTTTTATTTTGTTGTACCATAATATTAAAGTCAGCTATCAAGACTGTTTAATTGATTAATAAGGAGAGCTTTGTGGTGTAGGCACCTCATCTAATATCATCAGAGGGAGGTGTCATCCCAGCCACTCAGTCTTCTGTCCTTTTTGTCAAATGCAGACAATTCTATTAGTCTGTTTCTCAGAGTTGTTGTAAAGGTTACTAAGTTTTAATCTTTCCAAAAAGTAATGGTTGCTTTCATTTTTGTTTTTTTCTCTGAAACTGCCATCTTCAGTCCAGAGGCTTCTGGTCCCAGAGCTACCAAGAAAAGTTCACTTTGCCAACTGGCCTCTTTTTTGTTTTTAATGGAAGAGATGAGCAGAAAGAAAACTCAGAAATTGAAGACTATATTGTTTGAGTCCCTCTGCCCTCCTCTTTCCTTCTTTGGCAAAATTTTGAGGGGGGAAAACAGTATAGTAAATGCCTCACCTGAACGCATCTTTACAATCCAGATAGTGTCAGTGACATAAATTGGAGCCCAATATCTTCCTGTGTTTTCCCAGCATCTTCTGTATTTTAGAATACAGAATACCTAAATAAATAATTTGTGTTTTTTTTTTCTAGTGGGGAAAGGAAATGCATGGACACTCCTTCCTGGGAATAATAATAATATTTTTATTTGCAGTCACAGACCAAAATACAAGTGCAACAAAAGAAAACACAAGAAAAATATCACAAACAATTAAACACCAGAAGCCTTGGCTAAAGAGGAATTACAACGTTCTCCTCTGGTAGTTACAGCTCTTAAAAGAAATTTGGAAACCTGAGAAGTAATATAGGAGGAGCCATCTCCTAGGCAATATAAAACCAGATTACTAACATTAGAACCAGAGGGATCAATTCCAAGGAGAGAGAATAATTTAATTCTGGCTGTGTTATACATAGGGCAGTATGATAAGACATGCTCCACAGTTTCAACTTCGGCCCTATCACAGGGGCATAGTCGCTCACTAAACAGGAGCCTCTTAAATCGCCCATCGAGTAGTGCTGAGGGCAAGACATTGAAACGGGCCAGGCAAAAAACTCTTCTATACTTGGGGATGGTTAGAGTATAGAAATATGAAGCCATCCTCAAACCGTAATTATTAGAATGGCTAAAGATCAAAGGGGAGCAGGTTTTGTTGGCTCTGGCTCTTAGATATTGCAAATCTATGTCCACAAGCCGTTGGACTACCCTAAACTGGGCGTCCTTGAGACCATAATCTCCCAGAGCATCCCCCGTAAAACCTAGCAAGTGGAGTTTCTTTGTTAGCTCCCTCTCCCAACGAGAGGTATGAGAGTCAGCAAACACCAGGGAGAGGTAGCTACCAGGGACTGCCGAAAAGAGCACCCGAAACCACCATTTAAAGGTGTTAATCCACGCCATGCATTCGACTGAACGAATGCCCAGTTCCAGGTAGATCGAAGCAAATCCAACACAGGGAGGAAGGCCCAGAAGTTTCCTAAAAAAAAACAGCCTGGGTTCTTTCAATACAATCTTTAAAGCCTCGTACCCATATGGGAATTCCATAAAGAGTTTGGGCCAGAGTTTTGGCTTTATATATACACAGGGCAGAAGGAATAAACTGGCCTCCTTGGGTAAAAAAGAATCTTATAATCTGCTGATGGCTACAGGAGGCCGAATTCAGCACCTGGATTCGATGTTTAGTCCAAGCACCAGTATTCTGAAATTGAATACCTAAATACTTGAAATGGAAAACCTGCCTAACAACATTACCATTAATAGCCCAGTTGTATGATTTCCGGGCTCTGGAGAACACCAATACTTTGGATTTGTCATAATTAATAGACAAATGGTTCTCAGCACGGTAGGACCCAAATGCAGAAAGTAATCTTTTTAAACCGAGCCTTGATTGTGAAAGAAGGACCGCATCATCAGCATAAAGAAGAAGCGGAATCTTCGTATTTAACAACTTTGGGGCATGGGACTCAATGCGTTCAATGTAAAAGGCCAGGTCGGATAAAAATAAATTAAACAGAAGAGGGGCCAGGACACAACCCTGCCTAACTCCGCTCTCAATCGGGATAAGATTTGAAAGTTCTCCCTGCAAGCCGCACCTAACCTGGCTAGAGGTCTGATTGTACAAAGATCTGATTAGGAACAGAAGACGTCTGTCAATAGAACTTTTATGCAATTTTGACCACAACAGTTCCCTAGGGACTGAATCAAACGCTGCCTTTAAATCAATAAAAGCAGTAAAAAGTTTGCCACCTGGTATAATAGCGTATTTGTCAACCAGGTGTGCTAGAACAAAACAGTGGTCCAATGTGGCACAGCCCGCTTTAAACCCAATCTGCTCTGCACCAATGATGTTAGACTCCTCAACCCAAATGAGGAGTCTACGTTGAAGATATTTAGCATACAATTTTCCAATGATGGAAAGCAGACTTATAGGGCGATAATTGGCAGGGTTGTTCCTGTTTCCTCATTTGAAAACTGGAATAATAATTGCTAGACTCCAAGAGATAGGAATCCTACCGGAGGAATTAATATGAGTGAAAAGTGTTGCCAGAAGAGGAATCCACCACTCGGGATTAGATTTTAGCAGAATGGGGGGTATAGCATCGGGGCCAGGGGCTTTACCTGACTTAAGTTCTGAGATAAGCTCAGCAATTTCAGCATGAGTCATGGGTTGCCATATAGGAATTGCAAGAGGCAGTTGTGATCCAAGCTTGGTTGAAGTTATTGAAGCCTGAAAAATTGACAAAAAATGGTTTTCCCAATCTCTGTTAGAAATACAGCAGAGAGGGAGTTCTTGGTGACCAGGGAGAGAGCTGGTAACAATTTGCCAAAATAGTCAGGTATTCTTCTGCTGGACAGAGAAGAGAAGTAAATCCCACTTCTCTCTCTCTTTAGCCCTCTTTTTCTTAACAATTAGCCCTTTATACTCCCGCTTCAGGCGGTAATAGTCCTCTGGTGGGCGTTTGTCCCCTCGGTTACGGTAAAGCAAGTAAGCCCGGTTAATCTGGTTCCTAAGCATCAGACATTCTTTATCAAACCAGGGATTGCTTCTTACGTGATATGGACCCTTTGGCCTACAATCTGCTCCTAGCTTCCTTTGAACACTATTAATTAGTGATTCAAAGGCCAAGATTGTCTCTGAGCCACTACTTGTTAGAACCTGATTATAAAGGCTGAGACATTCCGGAGATAACAAAAAGGAGTGGAACTTTCTTTCGGTATTAGAAGACCATTTGATCCTCTTTATATAGAAGGCCGCATAGGGATCCAATATCTGGGGACCTTTAGATAAGTGTATATTTGAGGAAAGCCCAATTTGAAGAAAAGTTAAGGAAAAACATATCGCTAATTTGCCACTTTCTATTTCTTATGCTCATTATCACTATTGTTAGTGTACAATTGATGGGAATTGATTGTTTAAAAATAGAGTTAGGCATATGGATGCTTGAAGCAAAGAACTCATTACACCCTTCCTTTTTCAAAAACAAAGATTCAAGGAATTTGCACCATTAAATATTTGTTCATAGTTCGCATAAAGCAAGATCAGAGTATGATTGATTATGGAACCTCTTGCTTGGAAGACAGATTGTTATTCATATTAATCACAATAAAATAATGTTTCCAATATTCCACTTACTGCATGAAAACTGTGCATGAACCAAACATTTATAGTAAGGCCATCTTTTTCTTACCTTCAGCCAAAATGGCACAGAAAATCATACAAACTATTTCTCCTAAATTCTTCATTCACAAGCTACTGCTGAAAGCAGGGGATGGATAAGAAGTAATCTAGTTATCAACCTTTTTTTTACAATCACAAATAACTTTTTTTATTTTTATTTTTTTATTATTTTTTTTAAAATATATTTTATTGGATTTTTATGGGGGTGGAAAGGTTACATCAAGGTGCTTAGGAAACACCGTGGAGATGGGTATATCAAACATCCAAAAGAAAAATCACAGATATATAGCTCAAATTGATTCATTGAAAATTCCCTCTCTAATTCCCTCATATAGTATTGCATATTCAAATTAATACATTTCTAAATAAACTTCAAACAATCCTATCAAACATCAATCACATTTCAATTATAAAAATCCAAGTCCTGTTTTTAGGCTTTACTAATTTACAGTTACCATATTCCAATTAGCCTTAAATAGACATATTATTAACACTTCAGGTGTCCTTCATTTCCTTTTTTAACATAATAATTATATCTAAAATGAGTATATTATTCCCACAATAACATTCTTATGTTTTCTTCATTAATACCATTTCTTCTCTTGTCACCAATCCCTCTTATTCTTCTTCTATTACAAAATAATTATCTTATTTAAAATAAAAATATCAGTCCAATAGATACATTTCTATCTGATTTAAATATATATTCTATCAATTCATCTATGTCTATAGAAAGTCTTTTTAACCCAGTAGATAAAGTTTACCTCTCCAAGTAATTATCATATCTAAAACAAAATATTATTACAAAGGATATCCTCTTACAGAATTCACGTACTCCGTTAGTTATTAAATCAGTCAAAATCTCAAAAGCCTTTTTAAACCCATTAAATGAAATTTTAAAACACATTTTTAAATCTAACTCTAGGTTTCTTTCTGTGCCACACCGGTTTCCATAATAAAATTCCTGCATCATCAAACCACAATATTAGAAAGTCAGTATTCTTCAACGCTTCAGATTGGTCAAAGTTCTCTTCCCTTTCTTCTAGTAGCCTTTGGATGGTGGAAGCCATTTTATTCCATGTTGTAGTTACTAGTTGTTTATCCACATTATCACAATTTTCAATAACTTGTATCTGAGTGTCAGTCTCTATTGATGTTGATGCTTCAGGCATCTCAGTTAAAATTATTCTTTGATCATCAAGCTTCTCCATAGATTGCATTTGGGGTTGTATAAAGTTGATTTGTTCCTTAGTTTCCACAATTTCTCCCGGTGTAGTTTCATAGTTGAGTTGTAGATATGGTTCCTCTTTAGGTTGTATATATTGCTCACTAGTCTCTTTAGCACCACTCTGCTCCTTCTCCACTGTTCTTCGACCTATAACTTGATCCGTCAAAATTTGGAAGTAAGAGTTCATATCCTCCGTGGCTTCCAAGATTTTTTCCAGTATAAGCTCATAATCCAGCTGTGTGTTAAGTACCTCCATGTCAGTGGTGAAAGGATCTTTTAATCTTTTAGTGAAGGCTATATTTCGTAAAAGTCAACAAATATTCACCTCCAATTCTTAGTAGACCAAATCACCACACAGCTGTTTCAGTTATCTTACTCTTATCATCCTTTGAAGGTTAAAGCCATCCTCCAGCAATGAAAAAAATATACAGTTGCAGTAACACTTTTCGTCACAAGATGTCCTCAGCAGGCTATAAGGTCTTTCTTTCCAAGTTAATAGATTTTTTATTTTTCACATTAAAAAAATAAAGAAGAAAGGCCTCTCCAAAATAGTAAATAGCGTAGTTATAATAGTAATAATCAAAAATAGAAATGTTTTCAGGCTCCCTCAGTATTCCAGGAGTTGAATAGTCAATAAAAAATTAACTGGTTTATTTTTTTTTCAATTCCCAAAGCTGTTTTTCCCAAGTGCCCAAACGCTGCTCTCTCACAGCAGGGAAGTAATTCAAATACAAAAGCTTTTTACAGGAGAGTAATTAGGGAAAGAAGGGGGAGGAAAGGTCTCACCCAGATTCTCCATGGGGGTTCTTTACGCTTAGTTGTTCTTCTGGCTTTCGGCTGGTGCAGCAAAGTGATCATCCATTTTACTGGCCGATCTTTTCTCCGACGGCCCTAAGGAGCTGGCTCGGACTGAGGAAGGAGCTACCGCCCTTCCCCAGTCAAATGAGGGCCTCCTCAACGGTGGTCGCCCCTCCAGGGCGACTTTCGACCCGATTAAGGGTCTACCGGCGGAGGGAAAACAGCCGGTGGAAGAGACGGATCTCTCCGTGCAACTGCGTGTGCCACGATCCGAAACCGGAAGCCCAACTTTTTTTATTTTAAGGTAGAAATATTCCTTTGGCTTTAGTCGTGCTTTTGAAAACTTGAAAGCAGAATAGTAATGTTTGGCCCTGCACTAAGGCAATACTGCAAATAATCTGAGGACCTCTGAATATTCTGCACACAGGGTAGCAAATGGCAAGAGAAGCTGGCAAAGGCTTAAAAACAGCTTTGAAATGATAGTCATAAAATATAAAGGAGCAACATTCTTAGAGCAAAGCACCCAAACTTAAAAAGACTTCTAAATCATATGCAAAGAACTTGCTTGGTTGAAAATCGCTTTGTGCTTTAGTGGATTTCAGAGAAGAGGGTGACTGTTGTTCCTTTCTATGCACATGCACGTGTGTGTACTGTATATGTGTGTTTATTCTCTCTCTCTCTCTCTCTCTCTCTCTCTCTCTCTCTCTCTCTCCCTCCCTCCCTCCCTCCCTCCCTCCCTCCCTCCCTCCAGTGACACAGAGAACTGGTTCTGTGAATGTCCTCCTAGCTACTCTGGAAAATTATGTCAGTTTTCAAACTGTGAACAAAATCCATGTGGGAATGGAGCAACTTGTTTTCCTAAATCCAACCAGGATGTGGCGTGCCTTTGTCCGTATGGAAGAACTGGAATTCTTTGTAATGATGGTAAGAGCAATTATGAGAACTAATCCAGAGGCCCCCCCCCCTTTTCTTAGGAAACTGAAAGTGAAATCGTCGTTCGAAAGCAATTTCAATGTCAGAACATTAACCTATATGATCTGAATTCATCTTATTATGCTCCTATTTGAGATTAAAGTCATCAGTATTGTTAATAATGGGATGTACAAAGCTCTAAAATGTTTTGTTACCTCTCCACATTGTGCCAATACCTCCGCCCTGCATCATGCCATTCTGGTGGCAGTAGGCCATTTCTGAAGTAAAGCCTTTGAACTGGATGTAATCTAAATCTTTCCTCTGAAACAATGTGTCTGGGACACTTCAATTTCTTTCCAGTTTGCATTACTTACTTTGGAAAACAACCAAAGTGCCAATGGAATGGCATTATCCATAGGAATTTGCACATGGCCCACCAGAGGAATAGAACATTCTGGTGTTCTCTGGAATATTTCATTTTCAAATATAGGTCAGTGGATGTATGCATGTTTTCTGTTAATTAGTTTCGTATTCCACACAAACAAACATTAGACTATGTAAATCTTGAAATACAGATAGTACTCAACTTTCAACCATTTGTTTACCAACTGTCTGAAGATATAATGGCGCTGAAAAAAGTGACTTAAAACCAGTCCTCACACTTAAGATTGTCACACCATCTGCATGGTCACGTGATCAAAATTCAGACGCTTGGCAACCAGCATGTATTTCTGTTGGTTGCAATGTCCCAGAGCCATGTGATCACCATTTGCGAGCCAGCTTCTGACAAGCAAAGTCAGTGAGGAAAAGACGGCTTTGCTTAATAGCTGAATATTTTACTTAACTACTGCAGAGATTCACTTAACAACCCTAGCATAATAAAACTGGGCATGATTCACTTAACAACCACCTTGCTTAGCAGTGAAAATTCTCGTCCTAATCCTGGTCATAAGTTGAGGAATTACCTGTGGGTGTTTCATAATTTATGGGAATACAAAGCACCTCTCTTCAAATTAATAAATATTATACAAGATTCTTGCAGCTACTTGGGAAGCTGCTCCTGGTTGTCTTTACATGATGTGTATGCACAGCCACATTGTTTCTCTGAAAAGAAGGAGAAGCAAAGCAACCATGTGTGCACATAGAGGTGGTGGCTGTCAGGAACATCTTTCAAAGTTACCAATGGCCATTTTTAAAAATTTGAAGAGGGAAACTTTGTTCTTGTTCCCCCACACGTTGCCAACATATTGAGAAATATAAGACCACTTGATCCTGGACGTTTTCAGATGCTGTTTCAACCCCTCCTACTAGGTTAGATAAGCTGGGCACACTCCAGATCCCCTCTCTTAAAAGTTGCCATTTGATGAGACCTTGGACGCACACCTTCTCAGTGGCTGCCCCAGTCATTTGGAACACCTTCTAGCTAAGATTTGAGGGATTCCTACCCTTTTAGCCTTCCAGAGGGATGTGAAGACCTGACTTTTCCCCCAAGCATTGGGCTAGGATGGGGGATGAGCTGCAAGAATGTTTAGTCTGGCACCTGGGGAGAAGGATAACTTTGCTTTTAATCATCTTTTTAGGGATTGTTGTGAGCCACCTAGAGTCATCATATAAGTGGCCATATATGTCCTGTAAATAAATAAATAAATATGCAGCTGTGTCCAAAAAGACTAAGGCAGAAATATAAGAAATGAACTTTTTGGTAGTTCCCTAATATCTGGAACATTGCCTGGTCCCATGCAATTCTTGTAATGTTCTTGTTTTCTCCCTTCCTCAATACAAGACATCTTACAATGTTCCCAGCCAGAGAGCATACTGCTCTACTAATCAAAAATCACTCTTCCCTAACCGATCAATCTTCCTTAACAGATTTTCCGTGAAAAGGTTAGAAAAATGAAAAGGAATAATTAATAGGAAAACATCCAGGGGAATTTAAGACAAACACGTTGAGGTTTGAGCCTGGTAAAATGTTGTGAATCAATGAATATGGAAGGATAGTTATTCCAGAAAAGCTGCAGCTGGCAATTACCATAAATTACAATTGTAAGCCTATCATATTTGGAGTGGAAAATTCTGGAGAATCACTAGCTGACAGCAAAGATGAATTTCTTTCTTGTCATCTATTGGTCATCCAGAATTTTGCAGGCAAGATATGGTTGTGATATTCCATTATATTGAAAACGGGGAGTGCTGTTTCATATTTATTCATCAGAAGCATGGGAGCTATAAAGAATAAGGAGGGCTCAAAAAATCCCAATTCTCATTCCCAACTGCTATGGTTTAAGAAGGAAGAAAATGTATGTTTGAGTAAGGTCATTTTTTTAATGCCAGTTTTCTGCAAACAATTTTTTTTTTTTTTGACAGCCATTAATATAACCTATCCTAGCTTCAGTGGGACAGATGCTTTTGGCTATACCTCATTCCTAGCATATTCAGCAATTCCAAACATCAGCCTGTGCTATGAATTCCACCTGAAATTTCAGCTGGCAAATCACAACTCATCACTACAAGACAATCTCATCTTTTTCACCGGTCAGAAGGGCCAAGGTAAGGATTTGGAATGTGTTTCCCTATAGAAGCTAGGAAATTATGATGGGATGTTTATCATTTATCTGCCAGTAGCTGATCGTAGATGACTATATCAGCATGTGCATTCAAACTCAAAGTAAGGATCTTCACGTTTCCCTGTGTAATGGTACATGAGAATGACCTTGGGAGACAGGAAGGAAAACATCAGATCGGACATCCAGTACGTAAAAGATAGTTTACAGAAGGAAAAGGACTGTGGGAAACATTTCAGAAGAGCTCCTCCATAATTTTCCTAAGAGTAAAAATGAATGGAAAAGGGAAATATTTCCAGCCTTGCAAGACTCTATTAATGTAACTTTACAATTAACATAGACTGTCTCTTCCTGGTTGTGCTTTTACCTCGAAAGTCTAACACCTGCTTGCTCAGTTCCTTACTGCACTCTCTCTTTGAGAGTTGTCAGTTCCTCACTCTCCCTGTCAAGCATCACATATTTGTTTTTGCTATGAAGATATGACACCCTTAATAATAATAAAGTTGGAAGGGACCTTGGAGGTCATCGAGTCCAACCCCCTGCTCAGGCAGGAAACCCTATACCATTTCAGACAAATGGCTGTCCAGTCTCTTCTTAAAAACTTCCAGTGTTGGAGCATTCACCGCTTCTGGAGGCAGGTTGTTCCAGGTTGCTTCTTTCCTTGACTAGTTTCCATCCATTACTTCTTGTCCTGCCCTCAGGCGCCTTGGAGAATAGCTTGACTCCCTCTTCTTTGTGGCAACCCCTGAGATATTGGAATACTGCTATCATGTCACCCTAGTCCTTCTTTTCATTAAACTAGACATACCCAATTCCAGCAAACGTTCTTGATATGCTTTAGCCTCCAGTCCCCTAATCATCTTTGTTGCCCTTCTCTGCACTCTTTCTAGAGTCTCAACATCTTTTTTACATCGTGGTGACCAAAACTGGATGCAGTATTCCAAGTGTGGCCTTACCAAGGCATTGTAAAGTGGTATTAATACTTCACGTGATCTTGATTCTATCCCTCTGTTAATGCAGCCCAGCACTGTGTTGGCTTTTTGGCAGCTGCAGCACACTGCTGGCTCATATTTAAGTGATTGTCCACTAGGACTCCGAGATCCCTCTCACAGTTACTACTTGAGCAAGGTACCCCCCTATACTATACCTGTACATTTGGTTTTTCTTGCCTAAATGTAGAACCTTACTTTTTTCACCATTGAATTTCATTTGTTAGATAGCGCCCAATGTTCAAGTCTGTCCAGGTCCTCCTGTATCTTAAGCCTGTCTTCTGGAGTGTTGGCTATTCCTGCCAGCTTGGTGTCATCCGCAAATTTGATGAGTTCCCCATCTATCCCCTCGTCCAAATCGTTGATGAAGATGTTGAGAGCACTGGCCCCAGAACAGAGCCTGGGGCACCCCACTGCACACTTCCTCCATGTAGATGCGGTTCCATTGAGGACCACACGCTGAGTACGGCCGGTCAGCCAGCTACGAATCCATCTGGTGGTGATGCTGTCTAACCTATCTTATCAAGTAGTAGGTTGTGATCTACTTTATCAAATGCCTTACTGAAGTCCAAGTAAATTATATCCACAGCATTCCTCTGATCCACTAATTTTGTCACTTGGTCAAAGAATGCAATAAGGTTTGTCTGGCATGATCTGTTTTTGACAAACCCATGTTGGCTTTTAGTAGTGATTTTGTTTGCCTCTAGGTGTTCGCTGATTCGTTGTTTGATTATCTTTTCCAGAATCTTCCCAGGTATTGAGGTCAGGCTGATAGGTCTGTAATTTCCTGGGTCCATTTTTTCCCTTTTTTGAAGATGGGAACTACATCAGCTCTTTTCCAGTCCTCCGGTAATTCCCCAGTGCTCCAGGATCTTTGAAAAATATAGTTCAATGGTTCTGAGATCACATCTGCCAGTTCCTTGAGAACCCTGGGGTGTAATCCATCTGGTCCTGGTGATTTGAACTCGTCTAGGCTGGACAGGTGCTCACTTACCGTTTTCTTGCCTATCTTAACTTGCATTTCTATTCTGTTTTTTATGGCACTATTTTAATGAATTACTGTGTTGCAGCAGGTCTTCCACCGTAGGTTGTTTAGGATCTTGGATGTCCTTGCATGTCTCAGAGCTCTTCCTTCAGCTGTTCTTCAATTGGCTCTTGTGTTCACCTTTTCATTTCATGGTCTTGTTCTTTTCCAGGCTGTTTTTGTTAGCATTCCTTATACTCCAAGTCAGTTAGTTTCTCTGGCCAGTTATTACCTCCAGAGGTAGAAATTATTTGTTAATGGCCAAAAATTTAAAAAATGCTAATAGAAATAAGTATAAATAAAAAACTAAGAAGAGCCCTAGGTAAATGCTGCTGTTTCACCCCTGTCTTGGCTCCTCCCTGTAATATTTATATTCTCATTATTATATGATAATGAATGGAATGGATATTATTATAAGAACAATGAACAGAAATAAATATGCATTCATCTTTTCTAGTTTTCCAATTTTGGTATATTATTATATTATTATTACATAGAAAATAATGAAATACTGAACAATAATAAACCATCTGTCTGTCTGCGTACCTATATATTTACTTATTTACTTAACTATCTTTTCTAAGACACCATTATGTGAAACGTCAAATGATATATCTAGGGTTATAGAACATATCAGAATATAGAATACATCACAATCCCTCTGCCAAAATCCAAAGGACCCCACAGAAAGGAGAGTCTCATCATCTCTTTTTTGCCTCCTAACCAACATCCACCAGCTTTCCTCTTAATTATTAAAAGAATTTAGCAGGCAACCAGCAGGCCAGGCTGAAATCCAATATTATTAGAATCACCCAACCATCTTGCTATACCACCATAGCTGAGTAAATGTAGACTTCGTTCAGATTTATTCCACCATTTACTTTCTAATGTATTCTCTTTTGCTTACAATGCCCAGTTGATTGGCAGTATTAAGCTGAGCTTAGATGATCTTCAATCACTAAGGAAGGTTTTACCTGTTTAGTACTTGGTATCAGTCCACCAAGGCTATAGACTAAACTAGGAAATTTAAAAAATCTAGTAAAAGACAGTAGAAACCCACTTTCGTTTTGCTGGTCACAAAACTATATGGCTGAATCTATCTATGAAATCATCAGAAATTGATCCCTCCTCATTTTTATAATGTAAATGAGTTCTCCTTCTCCAATTTAGCTTTGCCAATTATTGCTAAGTTGTTATTTGGAAGGCTGTTTTCTGATATGGCAAGACAATCTTCACTATTGAGGACATTGACATTTTCTGAAAACAAAACCTTTCCAAAAGGTAATGCAAATTCTTGGGATCTTCAATAATTAAAGTACTATATAGATGGTATAGTGAGGGAAATAGGAAAGCCAAAAAGAAATATTCCTGAAATTTTTATTATTTTTAATGTATTTAATTGGATTTAAATGGTCACACATTTTGCTATAGTGGCTCTGGACAGGTTATAACAAATAAAAACACTATACAAAATTACAACCAAAATATAAAACTGATAATGCCTACTGAGGTAAAACAACAAATTTAATAGAATTCAGTTCAATCTAGAACTGAGGAGAAATTTCCTGACAGTGAGAATAATTAATCTTTGGATCGGCTTACCTTCAGAAGTTGTGGGTGCTCCATCACTGGAGGCTTTCAAAAAAGAGACTGGACAACTATTTGTCCAGAATGGCACAGGATCTCCTGGTCAAGCAAACTAGAAGACCTCCAAAGTCCTTCCAACCCTCTTATTTTACATTCTGTGATAAACTAAACAACATCCAATGGGTTCTAACTAACTTCCTGACTCATCCATTTTTTGAGGCTTTTTGGAAGGCTGGCAGGTTCAGGAGATTTGATTTTCTCCCAATTTTCAGGATTTTTAAATTTTATTTAATATATAAAATACAAAGAAAAATAAAATAGGTAATTAAGGAAAGGGAAAGGAGAAGGGAAAAGAAGATGTGAGGTACAAGGGAAAAAAGAAAAAAAAAGGTGTTGACTTCTGACTCTTTTTAGCACAGTACAAGATAAAAACACTCCTGTCATGGTTCCGATGCTAAGACCAACAAAATCAGAACTCCAAGGCTAGAGGTTTCCTCAAAGAACATGTTTATTGGTTACAAAATATCGGCACGGTCAAAAATGAAACCAAGTCTGAAATTCCCTCCAAAGAGTTACACTATTACAAAGTCAAACTTCCCACCCCAGTGCTATGCAATCGGCTACATTCCCCAATAGAATAATTTGGCAGGCTTTCAAACAAAATGCCCAACCCTCTAAGCTAACTGATAGAATGACCTTGGTTCCCATGGGACCCAGAATTGTTTAGACTAGCAAAAATACTCCACACCCACTCCCTTTCTTGTGGCAATCTAGAACGAGCAAGATGGCTTCAGCCAGGTTCGTTGTAGAGTTGACAACTCCAGCCTCAACTTTTTGCTTTTACACATTAATATATAACTAGCCATTTCTATAACAATAAATCTATCTAATCGACAAATCGAAAGTCAACATTTCATTATTTTTTTTCATCACAAGCACAAAATCCAGAAATGGTATCCAAATGAAAAACATACTCAAATATATTCTCCTCTTTGAATAGAATGATCAATTTAACCATTCCTGTTTTATCTTCAGAAATAGTATGTATTTCTATTTGCACCTAATGATCTTTGTGAACTATCACCATTTTTATTAACAAAGTTAACTATATTCTTTCAAACTCTTTGATCTTACCAGGAAAAATACTCTTTTTTTATACCCCTTTTAAAAAAAAAATGCTAAACTTTCTTTAAACACTTTCTAGAATCAAAACTTTCTAATACATATTTTTCTTTAATTTCTTAACATACATGCTTAGAACTTCAGTATTAAATTTAGCTCTCACCTTCCAAACTACCCTTATAGAATAGTAATTTTTTCCCTTTTATAAACATTCTTTTTAAAACATGAATTTCTTTAAACTAGTACATCATTTTCTTTAACTCTCTCTTAACACAATGCTCTCAAATACATTTTAGTAACATTTTTCATACTTTAAAAATTATTTAAACATTATATATATATATATTATTTAAACATTATATATATTTTACGCGGGAGAAAACCCGAATTACCAAAGACCTACATATATATATATATATATATATATGTAGGTCTTTGGTAATTCGGGTTTTCTCCCGCGTAAAATTGGAAGTGTCTTGGCGACGTTTCGACGAAGTCTCATTCGTCATCTTCAGGCTGGTGTCTCTTCGGCCTCGTGCTTCTAGGAGCAATGTGTGATCGCAGCTGTTTCTTCCTTTTAACTGCCAGTGGGGGTATGAACTGATTGGGTGGGAGCTTGGCTGTGTTCTGATTGGGTGGAGGTGTGTTCTGATTGGTTAGGGGCTTGGCTGTGCTCTGATTGGATGGGGGGTTGGCTGTGCTCTGATTGGCTGGGGGTGTGTTCTGTTTGGGTGGGGGCTTTGTTGTGCTCGGATTAGTCTGAGTTGCAGCGGGATTTGAGATGGAGAGCTGCATTGCTGTTGTTTGGCTTCGCGTTCGTGGTCGTGCCATATCATCAAGGTGGGTGTCAGTTTGCTTCATGTATGGATTGGAGGGGTTTGAAATAGCTAATGATGCAGCTGTGGTCTGGTTTCTGGTTTCTGGTTGTGCCTCATCATCGGTGTGGGTTTGGGTTTGCTTTTTGCGTGGATGTGTGGTGGTGACATCCTGTGTGGTTTTTGTGAGTGTGGGTCTAGTGTCATTCTTTGTGTTAGGGACTCGTTTGTCAATAAGGGTGGGTTTCCAAATGGCTGGTAGGCGGGAGGTATCATCCCGTTTATTCATGCTGTGTGGGCGTTTTTCTATCTCGATGGCTTCTCTGATTATTCTGTTGTTAAAGTGTTCAGTTTTGGCGATAGTTCTGGTATTTTTAAAGTCAATTTTATGTCCTGTGGCTTTAAGGTGTTGGACCAGGGAAGAAGTTGGTTCCTCTTTTCTGACTGAGTTCTTGTGTTCTTCAATACGTGCACTTATTCTTCTGTTGGTTTGTCCGATGTATGTGGGACAATATTTTACACGGGAGAAAACCCGAATTACCGAAGACCTACATACAAACACCCGTGAAAACCTCAGAAAACAAATATATATATATATATATATATATATATATATATATATTACATTTTCAAATTTTGGATTAAGACTTTCTTTCAATTACAAATATCAAACAAAGAAAAATCTAGATCCAGTTAACACATTAAGATTAAGTCACTCCTTCCAGCTTGTCTTCATGGAGTAGAATCTTTTTCTCCTCTGGAAAGTTTTTCAAGTAGTTATAAGCCTCCCTTTTTATCACCGATTTCTCAACCTTGTTGATGTTCTTAAAGAAAAAGTCCCAAATTTGTCTTTTTAAAAGTTGCCAATTTTCTTGACACTCTTCTTTCGGTTGTGTTGAGAGATTTATATTTAAACCATCCTAATAAAAGTTAATGCCAGATTTGTATTTCAAATTTGCAATGAGCAAAGTACCATTTTCAGTTACTTGTGAAGTTGCCTCAGTAGTTTGGTAACTTTCTACACATGTTTGCATCTCTAAAGTAATTTGAGAGGGGTTTTTTGTCATCCTTGCAACACATCTGGTCAACAAATTGGTGGATTTTATTTAGAGACCTTTCAAATATATCTCTAATAATTTGCTCCTCCATCTTGACTCCCTCTTTGATCAGGATCAGAAAATATTAGCCACTCAGAGCAAAGAAGACCAAGCTACAAGTTACTACGATAATAAACTAAAATCACAGCTTTCAGACTTTATGTTTCTCCATCAGCTTTTTCTTTTTTTGCTCTTTCTTATTTTGGCTTGCCTTAGCAGCCTTCTTCCTTGTTGTTGTTTAACACTAAAGAAATCCCTAAAATGGTGCAGGTCTTTCAAAAAGGTGTAGCAGGCTGTGATTAAAGAGAGCCTCTTTTATCTTGATTTAGAAAAGATTAATAGTCCTTGAAGGTCATTAAGAAATGAAAGGCACAACTTACTGTCCATTTGAAAGGTAAATTTCAAAATGGCAGCTTCTTCAACCACAAACAGATTACAGCCCCCCCCCCCCCAGCTTTTGGCATGCAGATAGTTTCAAAGCCCAGGTCCAGAAGCCGCTTGCACGCTTTCAGCTGTATTGGAGAGTCTTGAGGGGAAATTCTTAGACTCCCCCTGATTTCATTGAGTCATAAAAACTGAAGGAATGCCAGTCTCTTCAGTTAGTAGCTGAAGAGCTACATTCCAAGGAAAAAACCCTTCAGGGATCCCTCCTTGAGAGTGTATTCAGTCGGCCATATTCATGGAATTTGATTTTCTGATGGACAGGAACTGCAACAGAAAGACTCACTTTCATGCAATGCAAACAAATTAGCCATAATAAGGTAATTCTGTTAAGCTAGCTTTATCACAATTACCTAAAGTGAAGTCTCTTTAACAGGTTCTTTGACAGTGATGTGACTGTTCTCATTCCAGGTGTTACTGGGGATGATTTCCTAGTGCTGGGCCTGCGAAATAGTAGCTTGGTATACGCTTACAACTTGGGATCTGGAATGGCAACTATTACTAGCGAGCCACTTGATCTGACACATGACATTCACACAGTCAGCCTTGGCAGATTTCTTAGCAACGGCTGGATGAAGGTAAGCCTTGCTTTAAAAAAGCTTCATCTCACTACTAACTGTAGTTCCTATTGTAGCAAGGGCTAGAATTGTGGCTATCATGCTTTTGGGCTACTCCACAATGCTGCTATCAGGATAAAATGGGAAGAAGAAAAATGTAACTTTAATCTGACATTGATATGCTTTTAATCTGTCTGAGAGGCAGTATAGTGTAGTGGTTCAGGGTTAGATTTGCACCAGGAAGACCCAGATTTTTATCTGCAGGCATCTGCGGTTCTCTTTTAGCCTAACTTATTTCACATTGCTGTTATTGGGGGTGGAGGGGAATCAGTGAAGAGAGTATTATAGATACCAGCTTGAGTTCCTGTATGAAAGACGGAGGTATAAATATAATAAATAAATAAAGATCTATACATTCCATCCTAGATTCCTTTGAAGAATGTGAAAAATAAATAACAATGAGTTTCACTTAGATATACACAGAAATGCATAACAGGTGCCCAGTTTTAAGAGATAAATCAATCATAGTGAATTTTGCTTGGTTATGATATAGTACCTTATATACTGCATTATATTTTTCAATAAATTATGGTTAAGATGAATCATGATTTAGTGTGTTGCATAAAACCAGTAATGAGAATTTACGAAAGGTTTTGTGCAAAGATTTGCAATAAACTGTACAAAAGTCCCCCCCCTCCAAAAGCATATTTCATTTTTCATTTGCTACCTCCCTACCACCACAACCTCCATCCCATTTTTATAAATTGCTCCTGAAATTTTAGGGAAGACTGAGAAATAATGGATGCAAAAGTTTCTGCAAAATATGGAAACACAAGCAAAAAATCTGAATATCTGCCCTTTTAATCACAATCCAGGAAATTAAAAAATTTCCAATTATTTTCAAATGAATTACAAGGCAAAGGAATTTCCTCCTCTGTTAATGTATATGAATACTTTTATTTATTTATTTTAGCATTGTGATGAGAAATAATATATTTAGTTGCTCACGAATTGCATATTTTTGTTTCTTTGAAAGGTGGACAATCAAAAAAACAAAACTATTACATCACCAGGAAAGTTGACGGGACTCAATGTTTTTAGTCAGTTTTACGTAGGAGGTTATATTGAATATATTCCAGAATTCTTACCCAAAGGATCCAGTTTTAAGAATGGCTTTCAAGGTAAATAACAACGTTATTGCCTTTGTGTATCAAGTCATTGTATTTATAGCAATACGTTTTAATGGAAGAAACTGGTTTTCTACTAAACATAGAGGGCTCAAGATCTGAGCTTTATATGGACATTAGCTAAGTCTAAAACAGGCATAGCAAAATTTCTCACAGATGTCAATTGATGAAAAAAGAAAAACACTATCACATAGACATCGGAAGCAATAAAAAGATTTGTAAATATGGTTGAATAGCACTACAGCAGAACACATAAATCTCAAAACAGCTCTGAGGGCCCCAAATAAATTCTCTCTGGAATAAAATAAAATAAGGTTACTGCTGCAAAGATAGAATTAAGAATAGCATTGAGCAGGAGGCAGTGTGGAGCCTGTAAGGAAATCAGAACGCCTGTAAGGGGATGAGATAGTTATCCCTAAAGAGTTCAGAGGAACAAAACATATAGTTGGGGAAAGGATATAAATCAAAGAGAGTGTCTGAATTAGGGTTGAACTCAGGAAATCTTGGTGCTCTCAGAGCTCGGTTGCTTGCTTGCAGACATTTCATTACACTTGCACTGATGATATTGCCTAGCTAGGTAATAAAACATCTGCAAACAAGCAACCTAGCTCAGAGACCACCCCGAACTCCAAAGATATAAAGGCTGATGGAGACAGATACAGAAGGAAAGGAAGAGGAGAAGCAGAAGTGTGCTGGAAGTGAAGGGTAAGAAAAAGAGAAAGAAAGAGAAATGGGCAGCCTAAAAAGATAAAAGAGAGTCAGACATTTCAAGTAGGAAAAGCAGATTGCTTGAACCTAAGGCACGGGTGTCAAACTCGCCATGTCACGTGACGTGTCGTGACGTATCGCGACTTTTTTTTGCATTGCTGGAGCTGGGGTGGGCACGGCATCCATATGATGCAACTGGCCTGCGGGCCGGCAGTTTGACACCCCTGGTCTAAGGACAAGATTTACAGTAAGTGAGAGGCCAAAAAACTACTAAGGGAAGAAGAGAAGACACAAGGCTAATGTGGAGTGTGAGGGGGAGGCCATCTCAAGGATGAAGAGTGTCTAGTAGGTGTCAACAAGGAAAAGAGCAAGGCTGAGAGGAAGCGCTGTTACCTGGGAGGGAATAGTGGTTGGCCAAGTCAGGAGAAAGTTCTGGAAGAATGGAGCAGCCAAAAGGAAGACTTTTGCAAGGCAGAAAGAGTTTATAAAGGGGGTGAAGAAGAGCTGAGGTCTGGCTGTTGGGTGAAGGAGGTAGGGAGACTGCTCAGATCTCTGGCCCATCCTCTTAGGATTGAGGGATTTATTCAAACGGAGCTCTAGTATTCTTTAAAGTGGTTCTTGTATCTGCGTATCTGTGCAATGCTGCCTGTGCACTGTATGTGAATATGTATGGGTTATGGGTTCTGAATGTAAGAAGTAAAGTAAATCTGTTCTGCTCTTTAGAACCAGGGGTTTATTTTCCTCATTTGATTTGTGCAGGGAAAGGTAAAACCATTAGAGAGCCCTCCTGCTGGTTGACAGCAGGCTTCTTTATAGTGAATTGGAGAGAATTTTTGGGAAGCTGCAGAGGGCCTGCTTTAGAGGCTCCCTGGGGAATTAGCTTTTTCAACACTACAGGTAGCTATTGTGTGAAAAAAACAGGGCTCCCCAGGACCTACGCAAACAATGCAACATATAAATAAAAAATAAAATAAAATAAAAGATTTTCTACACATAGAGAACAATCAAGGCCAACAGCCCAATCCCAGTCACTTGAAATCCCTTAAAGTTCCAGCAGCTTTGGTCTCAAGCAAGAGGATATAGAATTGAGGCCTTATATTTATTTATGTTAAGTAGCTTGCTCAGAAATTAAAAACTGTGACTTAATACCTCTTCCCTGACGGTTTAAAAAGAAATCTTTTCCACGCTTACCATTTAAGCTGATTTGGTCCTCAGCTCAGGAAGGCTTGATTTAGGATTTAAGAAAATCCTCTCCAGACTGAGACACCTTGTCAACTGCTCACAAAAATGTTCAATCCAGACCACGGGCTACCATCTCCTCCCATTGAACATCTCCCTGTCTTTGTGTTTGTTCATGCACATGTATGGATACAGAGACATACACAGTTCCCTTGCATTTATATTTGCAGAATTAAACACATCAACATTTACATACTGTACATGCAGCACAGCCAGCAGGTTCAAAAAAGGACTTCCTTTCTTACTATCCTGTTTCTTTCTAATGTCTTTGGATAATGACAACAACATAGATAGATTTTCCCCATGGTGATCTGTCCCTAAATTGGTCCGCCAACTCTTCCAATGCTGCATTCATCACTGCTGTAACTGAATCCATCCACCTTGTTGCTCTTCATTTTACATTCCATGTTCTTACAGCAATTCTGTCTTTTTGGCTTTGGGTTTTCTTTAAGTGTCTCATAACAGAAGATTTCTAGTTTGAAACCTGGCAGAAAGCTTATTTTCTTGCCCTCAGTATCCTATTTTCTCTGAGCTTTCTTTACAAAAAGCAAAAACAAAACTTCAGTGATGCACTCAAGAAATGGCATTATACATTTTCTAAGTTATGACAGATTGAAGATAAAGCTTCATAAAAGATAGTTTGAATTCAAGGACAGAAGCCTCATTTTCCTTCATTGTAAAGAATGTGTTTGTTTAAATCATGACTTTTTCCTCGTTAAAATGCATACTAACAATTACCTAGGGATTAAACTGAAGGCAGACAGGGTGAGAATTGCCATTTTGGCAGCAATGAACTTTTAAGTTAATGTGTTGTTGGAACTTCAAGCAGTTACGAGTGACCTGACAGATTTTTGTAAGTTTAAAATAAGAAACCAAGTAAACTCTAGATCACCATGAGAAAAAGTACTATTGAACTTGATCTGATCACAGTGGTAAATGTTCATAAATATTTTTTTTATTGTTTTAAACAAAGAATCTTCCTTTCTTTCAGGCTGCATTTTTGACCTCAAAGTCCGGGCTGGAAAGGATCAAGAGTTTAAAGTACCAGGAATTCCAGAAGGCCATCCTAACACTGGTCGCAATGTAGGACAATGTGCAGTGTCTCCGTGCCAACTCATAACATGCAGAAATGGGGGGACATGCATAGAAAGTGGCTCTACGCTGTAGTAAGTAAAGTGTAATACTTTTAATGAACCACTGCATGGGAATGCATTGACACTGCAGATTGTCATATGGTTCTATCAGAGCTCATATATTTGCTTAGGAACAGATGTATAATCTTCTTTAGAATCATCTTGCAAGATGCACATGCAGTTCTCCTTTCCATGCTATAGTTCTTACACACATACTTTTTTCCTCATTCTTAGTAGCATAAATGCCCATTTCAGGAATATTCTGAAGTGAATATCATACTGGGGTAGCAAATAGAGCAGTGAAGTCTGCCTCATTCAGTAATATCTACCCCAAGGCTAGAAATTATTTGCAGGTTGAGGGCCACGTCTGTTTTTTTCTGTTTTTTCTTTGGCATTCTGAGGACTGCCCTTCAGAAAGGGGACAGGACAGCTTCCGGTTCCGGTCTGCAGTGCCTGCGGTCGTGCGAAGAGTCCGTTCTCTTCGCCGGCCGGTTTCCCCCCACCGGTAGACCCTGGACAGGGTCGAAAGTCGCCCTGGAGGGGCGACTACCACTGGGGAGGACACTCGTTGATTGCGGAGGGAGCAGCAGCTCCCTCCGCAATCCGAGACAGCTCCTCTGGGCCGACGGGGAAAAGATCGGTCATTAACATGGCCGATCACCTAGCTGCTCCAGCCGAAAGCCACAAGAACAGCTAAGCAAAAAGAACCACCGTGGAAGATCCGGGTGAGACCTTTCCTTCCTCCTCTGTACCCTAATTACCTCCCTGTGAAAAGCTTTTGGAATTATTTCCCTATTTTAAGAGAGTGGCGTTCGGATATTTGGGAAAATCAGCTCTGGAAAAACAAGTAATTTTTATTGACTATTTGAATTGCTGGACTTCGGGGATCCTGAAAAAACTTTGTTTCTTTCTGCCTACTTCTCTTAGCTTAAGTGGAAGCCTTTAGGGAGGGGGTGGAGTGTTTTTTATTCCTCCCCCCCTTCTGTGCTTTAAGCTATTCCATTTGAATTTATTGCTACGTTTAGAAAAACTATTTTAATCATATTGTTCAGTTTAAAACCTTTTCTTCCTCCTCTGGGCATTTTTTTTGTGTGCTGTTTGAAATTAGTAACAAAGTAGCATTGAGAACTTTCACTGCTTTGTATTTGGTGTGTATTCAGCTAAACTTGGCTCGATGCCCAGACTTGGCTCTATGCCCAGACATTCCTATCTGACTGCAAGAAGATACTTTTTTTTTCTCCTTCTCCCTGCTTTTTTTTTTTCTATTGCTCTAACTTGATTTTAAAGTGCTATCTCAGATATATGGTTTGACTTTTTCTTTCGGATTACAAAGACAAGATTTATCTACAGTTTGGCTTTGGATTTGTACTAGAAAAAAAACTTTAAAGATGATGCTCCAGAATTAACTATTAATTTTCAGCACAAGGATAACAGAGGAAGAACACCAACTTTAAAGAGGCCTGCTACAATTTAAAGAGATGGAAGAATCCCATTCACATTTTATCTGGAAACAGATGCTGGGAAGAATTTATGAATTCAATGAGCGAGTGAATGCTAGACTAGATGCTTTCATTATAAAACTTCAAAATGACTTCCAGACTTCAACTGACTACCCCACAACTCAAATAATAAGAGATGAAAAACAAAGTAATGTAGAAGAAAATATTATTGAAAATTTTGATGATCAAAGACAGATTTCCATCAAAATATCTACAAAGTCAAAAGCAATGGGACCTGATTTGCAAATACAAGATTTGGAGAACTGTGATAATATGGATAATCAACAAGTAATTATCACATTGAACAAAAAGAACTATACAGCTTTGACAGTATTGGAAAGAGAAAAGAAATATGATCAGACTGAATTGTTTAGGAATATATATAATCAAATATGGAGATTTGAGGATTTAAAGGCTCTTTTATGGAAACCTGCTTGGCATAAAAAGAAAGCTAGAATTAGATTTAAAAATGAGAATTAAAAATTTATCTGTAGGGTTAAAATAGCATAAGATTTTGGTTTGAGATAATTATTGATTTGATTATGGTCTGGAATGGTAATATGAATTGATAAACAAGAAGAATAGAATAAGAAAGAATATAGATATGAAAAGAAGTAAGAAAATATATTTTTGGGAATGGATGGGATTTAAATTTCAGAGTAGAATAAGAAATAGAATATACTTGGGAAGTATGAAAATATAATGGTAATAATATGTATAGTTTAGGAATAATTATTGTTTTAAGAGGGAAATTGAGAGATCTGAAATGTAACTTATTGTTTATTCAAGGCTAAATTGGAAAATGGTAATTGTAAATTAGTTAAATGCAAAAACGAGTCAGATTGATATTGGTGAAATATTACTGATATTCTTTTTTCTACAATGAGTGAATGCTATTTAGAAATGTATTAATTGGATTATGTTATAGCAATTGAGGGACTTTTAGAGATATGGATTGATTTATAAAATATAGATTTGAAATAGAGTATAATAGGAAATAGAATATAGTTGGGAAGTATTAAAATATAACAGTTGGAATAATATGTATATTTTAGAAATAATTATTGTTTGCATGGGAAATTGGGAGACCCGAAATGCAAAGTATGTGTTTATTCTAGGCCGAATTAGAAAATGGTAATTGTAAAATAGTTAAACTTAAAAACAGGATTTTGATTGATATAAGTGAAATATTATTGATATTTACTTTACAATGATTGAATTCTATTTAGAAACGTATTAATTTGATTATGTTATAGCAATTGAGGGAAATAGAGAAGGAACTTTTAAGGAATTATTGAATTATATATGTTTGATTATATATTTTTTCTCTCTTTTTTTGGATGATTGACCACTCTATCTCCACGTGGATTCTTAAAGCACTCTGATGTAAAAAAAACCAAAACCAATAAAACTTGTTTTTTAAAAAAAAGAAAGGGGACAGGACTAGGATGAGCACTAAATTTAATTTAAATGTAAATGTAATTGCATGAATTAAATACAATTGTTCAATTACTTCCCATGTATTTCCTCTTCCATCAGATTAAAAGTGACAGTTCAGGATCTGTAATGTCATTTGGGAATGATTTTGGGAGATAAGAGAAGTGCTGCCTAGGGAACAGTCAGATAAGAGAGGTTATAGCCGACAGCTGCACAATGGCAGAAAAAGAAGTTTAGAAGAGATTTCTCCACTTCTTTTTCAAGCTGTAAAAGAGACAGCAGGAGATTTGTACTTTCAGACCAGCAAGACTCTATTCATGTAGTCTTACAATTAAGTAGAATTATCTCATCTGGTCCTGTTTCCTGTTTGTGCCACCTGGAAGGCTGACATCAGTCTTGCAAGGTATGAACATTAAAGGACACCCTATTATGCCATTTCTAAAATTAGGGGGGAAATGGAACACAAAAGGACAATCTTTTGGTGACTGAAGGCTTCACATGCCTTTCTTTTGGTAAATTATTTTGGGGATGGCGAGGACTGCCGTGCACTGGCAATAACTCAGAATGAGTGGGGCTCTATCAAAAATATGAATTGGTTAAGGATGGGTTTGGGAAGCAGCCAAGATTTTCTTTATGTAGAAATGTGCATTAAGCCAACATCAAGTGTTAAAGTATAACTGTTCTATATATCTTGCCTCAAAATGTTCAAAGTGAGACCTCCTGGTTTCTCTGCTTCAAAATGCTCTAAGAAGCTACCTTCCGTATTGACACAGAATGTAACTAAGTCATGTGCTGAGGTTTCCTCTGGTTTCCTCTTTTGCACCTCCCAGCTGTCATTGCTCTGCTGGTTGGACAGGGGCTTTCTGCACAGAAAAAATGTCAATGTGTGATCCTGAGCACCAGCCCCTCCATCAGTGCAAGCGAGGTTCCACCTGCGTCTCTGTGCCTGATGGATACAACTGCCACTGTGCTTTGGGAACCACCGGCACACACTGTGAACAAGGTAGGGTACAAACCTCCATCAAAAGTGTATCACATGGTATCACCGGTTTCTTTTTATTCTGTGGTTGGGTGTGAAATGCACATTGAAATCAGAGGTTGTTTTTTTTTAAATTGAAGATATCAAAGACTTCCTGATATTTAAAAAGTTCTGTTTTACTGCAATCACAAAACTGCATCTCACCTATTTTGACCATGTCATGTGAGAAATTCAGTGGAGAAAGCAATTATGTTTGAAAGAGTTAGCACTAAAAGGAAACCAGGCAGCCAAAGAAATGGTGGCTGGACACTGTCAAAGCTGACACCAGCCAGAGCATAGAAAAACACAAAGAAATAGTGCAAGATCGGAAGATGTGGAGAGACCTGGCCCATAGAATCGCCAAGAGTTGGACATGACTAAATGGATAACATCATCATCATCAATACCTAGCAGGCTATTAAATCCAAACTGAACATGCAGCACTACAGCCATCTCTTAAAGTGGATCTCTAAAGCAAGAGAGGGTTTTATTTAAGTACAAAAAGAGACAGGATGGTGTGTTGTTGAATCGTCTCTAAACTCTCCACTTATCATTCTACAGCTCCCACCCAACAATTACCAATCATGACGAGTCTCCCTCCTGGTTTGGGAGCATATCTTGAGGGAACGCTGTAGGGATAAGCCACAATGGGAAAATCCCTTTATACAGCAGTGGCTTTGACGTAATCACACAACTTCCATTGGTGAATTACCAGCTAGGCTGGAGGAAGGGGTCAAGCGAGAGCCTAGCATGGAATCATTGTGCAGCCACAAATGGCATAAGTTTGACCATATCTGATTTTTCCCAGGGGAAGGCAAGCAGTCTGGTGAGATTCTTGAAATGTAGGTGATAAACAATAAAGTTACTGACTAAGGCTAGTCACGAGTGGCTCTAGTTGCTTATGTTTGACAACATAAAAAACATAATCAGCAGCAGAATCCAGTCAGTATTTCATGTTTGGCATAACCATTGAAGTAGCTCTCCACTATAAGTGGTCACCAAGCACAACGGCAGAGCCATGTTTTCAATGCCTTTCTTTGGTCAGTACGATTGGGGCTAATCTAAGCTCTGGAGGAGTGATGTTCCAAAGGGTGGGAGCTGTGCAGAAAAGCTCCTCTTCCTCAATCCCATCAGATGACACTCCTACCTAAACAAGACCTACAATATGTCTCTCCTGATGGGGGGGGGGAGTAGATGTAACCAGGGAGTGGCTGCCTGCTGGTTCCATGCTACACAGGCCCTTATTAGTCATAACCAGCACATAGAACTAAATCCAGAAACATACTGGTAGCTAATGCAGCTCAGGAAGCAGAGGTATAATATGCACTGATCAAGAAGCACACATGCAGTGCTACTGTATTTTGCACCAACTGCAGCTTCTGGATGCTCTCCAAGACCATCCCCATCTAGCTGTGAAATTCTTGTCTAATAGCTGATGCTCATAACCATTACGCCACTCTTATTAAAATACAATTAAATCACTCTAATTATAGTTACTGACACAACGCCTCACATCTAGCAATTGATATTTAGATGTGCTTTTGTGCTTGCTTTGGGTTTCAAAGTTGTTTTACTCTGTGGACATGAAATAAGAATCAGCCATGTCTAATACATTATTAGAGAATTACTGAATCAGCACTTAACATCCTTAATGAGTGGCATTGTATTCCTTACGTGATGTGCTATAAATGATCCCTTTCTGATCCATATAAGAACTGCAACTGCAGAGAGGAAAATATAATCTCCTAAAGTTCTTTAATACTTCTTCTCCCAGTGAATAAAAGTGAGGGTGGCATAAATTGCAACAAAATTGAGGATTTGTAATGAAAAAGCCCACTGTTGCTGTCTCAAAATCTTGGATTTCAACTTTCCCTACACCTGGCAGCATAATGAACTGTCACTTTTTTTTTTCAAAGTACAATTTTCCTAGTGTGGGCTGAGAAGGAAGAAAGCATCCTAGAAACAATCAGACTAAATATTTCATTTCTAGGTACAGAATCAGGGAGCAAAGAAGTAAAGAGTAGCTCAGTAGAGCAGGAAATAAACCAAGGAGTCATGAAAAGTAATAACTACTGAGGAAGAAAGGAAAGGAAACATTAAAAAAATAATTGAGAATTTATGACGCATGTGGGTTAGTAGAAAAGAAACAACAAAACAGAGAGAACATCAATATAGTTTAGAAAGATACTTCATGGCACATTGTTTAGAGTTTATACAATTGGTAGAAGTGACTTAGTGTATGGTAGGACTTAACTGTTTGCAGCCATTATTTGTAGAATATAATAGGCAGCAATTATGAAAACAGTGATTTCTTCTCCTTTCCAAAGGCCACAACATAGCTTCAATCAAAGGTGAAACAGGTTATCCAGCCATGTTTATGTAACAGTTGGATGCAAAAGCCATACCAATAAAGTGCACCACTATACATAATAACACACTTGTTATTAAGTGTGATTAGAGGACTAAGATGATTAGGGGACTGGAGGCTAAAGCATATCAGGAACGTTTGCTGCAATTGGGTATGTCTAGTTTAATGAAAAGAAGGACTACGGGTGACATGATAGCAGTATTCCAATATCTCAGGGGTTGCCACAAAGAAGAGGGAGTCAAGCTATTCTCCAAGGCGCCTGAGGGCAGGACAAGAAGCAACGGATGGAAACTAGTCAAGGAGAGAAGCAACCTGGAACTGAGGAGAAACTTCCTGACAGAACAATTAACCAGTGGAACAACCTGCCTCCAGAAGCGGTGAATGCTCCAACACTGGATGTTTTTAAGAAGAGACTGGACAGCCATTTGTCCGAAATGGTATAGGGTTTCCTGCCTGAGCAGGGGGTTGGACTCGATGACCTCCAAGGTCCCTTCCAACTTTATTATTATTATTATTATTATTACTTGTATGGCAATTCCCCATTCCTGGAAAAATGAACACGAGAAGCATTTGGCATGAACTAAGCCTGACTGCTTTACTCACCAGTGGAAAGGTGATTAGTGCTCTGAGCTTTATCACAACGCATATGCATTAAAGCCATTAATTTGCAATTTACAGATATGATTCTCCTATTTACCAGGAAGAGCCAGTTAGGTCTAGTGATTAAGGCACCAGGCTTGAAATCATGAGATTGTGTCTTCTAGTCTGGCCTTAGGCACGAAAGCTGGCTGGGTGACTTTGGGCCAGTTACAGGTAATCCTCGACTTACAACTATTTGTTTAGTGACCATTTGAAGTTACAGCAGCACAGAAAAAAGTGACCGATGACCGTTTTTCACATTACTATTGGAGCATCCCCCTGGTCACATGATGGAAATCTGGACGCTTGGCCACTGGCATGTATTTCTGATGGTTGCAGTGTCCCTGGGTCCCTTTGCAACAAGCAAAGTCAATGGGGAAGGCAGATTCACTTAACAGTCATGTTACTAACTTAACAACTGCAGTGATTCACTTAACAATTGTGGCAAAAAAGATCATAAAATGGGACAAAGGTTACTTAACATCTATCTTGCTTTGTAATGGAAATTTGGGGCTCAATTGTGGTTGTTAAGTCGAGAACTGCCTTTATTTCCCCACAGCTCACAACATTAGGCTCAGGCAACAGGCTGGTCAGTCACAACCAATGAGTCAAGCCTCAGTGTATTTGAAAAACCGCAGAAGCACTTTGCACACAGCGGGAGATTGTGCCCGAGTGATGCTGTGACAGTTGTAAAAGTAGGCTGGTTGCCAAGCACCCAAATTTTGATCATAGGAGGCACTGAGATGGTCAGAATTGCAAAGACCAATCCCTTTGGCTTCAGTGCCATCATAATTTAAAACTGAATGAATGGTAATGGCCCAAGGACTATTTGTATTAACTTTCTATAGATGCTTGCTGCTTTAACTGCTGTCACTATTCTCTGTCCTAGTGATGTAACAACATCCCCCCCCCCAAAAAAAAGCCTCATTAGAAACTCTGTATGTGGAACGGGTGGCTTCCCACACGTTATGTACCTTAACAGGTGACCTGATTATATTCAAAGAGCTCAGGCTCCCAGGACTGATATATTTCCCAGGGTTGATTATGCTTGATACAATTTCACTGTAAGGCATCTAAGGAAAGAAAACAGTCTTGACCCTCTTGTCCATTATGAAGTCTGATAAATGAAAAGAGATGGAGAGAAACCGGGAAATCAGCTTTCCACAACTCAGATTAAGACTCAAACAACTATAATTGTCATGTAAAATGAAAGAAGCCTTATAAGGCTGGTAGCTGAAAAATAATCGAGAAGTTGCAACACCAAGTGTGTGTTTACCATAAAGTTAAATTAACTGCTCTTCAAGGCAGTAAATAAAGCACAGTCAGCTAGTTTAAACAGAATAAATGTTGACATCATTAATTTGGGAAATAGAAGTATAACAAAGTATAGGAATCTAAAATAAATTGATAAAAAGAAAGACTAATGATTTTGTACATAGAAGACATGTTAGACTACTATAATGAAGGATAATCTGTAGATGGCAGCATAGGATAGCAGTTTGTTTTACCAACCGCATTGATTGAACTTTACTTTTACTGGCTCTGTGCTTATAAATAGTGAAGGTGGGAAATGACTGCTCAGGCGCTAGAGATAACTGGAGAAATGTTAATAAAACAAGAGATCTGCCTATCTAATCAGCATTCTGGTGCCCCCCCCCCATGACTGGCATGGTAGAGGAACAGTACATTCCAAAAAGTGGGTGGACATGGATGGAGCAGGATTAAAAACTATCATTGCCTATATTGCTATAACACTGTAATAATGCTGTAATGATTGTAATCATATTACATTTATTATACAATATTACATTTTATTATGTTAAAAATGATGCTTCATTTGTACCAAAGGTTGGGAGGGTGCATAGTTTGTGCATTCCTGGCTCATGAGAAACCCATCAGCAGGATTTCTTTGCTATCTGCTGCGTCACTCTCATGGCTGGGAACTCCCAAGTTATCCTGTCCCAACCATTTGTCATCTCCAGGTCAGGGTGTACTGAGCCTTAGGCTGCTGTTTTTGTTGGCAAAACTTTCACTGGGCTCTAAATGCACAGGATATTAAGGAGGGTGGGAATGAGGTATCAACAAGAGGTCATTTTAACAAGGGCTGAATTTTGCTAAGGAAGGAGGGCTCATAGGCACGTCCACTTTTATTCTGCACAGAACTGACCTTGAAAATACCATACCTCCACCATGAGAAGAAGCCATGGAGAGGCAGGTCTGCTAGAAATAGTTCTGTTAGTCTCTTGCAGCAAAACAAGGAAGAGTCTTTCTGTTTCTGGAACCTGGAATTAAGGAGAAACTTCCTAACAGTGAGAACAATTAACCAGTGGAACAGCTTGCCTTGAGAAGTTGTGGGTGCTTTATCAATGGAGGTTTTTAAGAAGAGGCTGGACAGCCACTTGTCTGGAATAGTATAGGTTCTCCTGCCTAAGCAGGCGTTTGGACTAGAAGACCTCCAAGGTCCTTTCCAACTCTATTCTGACAATCTTCTGGCACCTTAACAAATCAGCAGTTTTATTGTGGCACAAGGTTTTCTCTACTGTAGTCACCACAAATGGTCTCAAGAGGTTAGTGTAGAATTCTGCATGCTTACACACACACACAAACACACACACACACACACACACATCGTTTTACTATTCTGAATGTTAAAATATTTTTTTGAGGACACTTAACTTCCTTACTGCCAATTTCCCAATACATTATAAAATAAAACATTCTTTATTTGATATGCATATTGAAAGGATATAATTTTTGGTCTCACAAAATTGCATTATTAACAGAATATTGAACAGAACAGAAACCCACAGATCTAGATATTTAACATAATCCAGTGAACCACCCCCAAACATAAGAACAAACTACAAAACTCTACAGTATTCCTGTAGAGATTGGCAGTGGAATCTCAGGATCCAGGATGCAACAAATGGGATGTTAGGAGGTGGCAGTTGTGCTGCCTCAACCTAATTTAGCAATTAGTGACCCACACCTATGGGTATTTATTCAGCAGCAAGTCCCATTCAAATCAACAAATTTATTCCAGCAGGGTTAGGTATACACAGAACTGCAGTTCAGAAGTTAATGGAAAAACTAAATGTTTTACAAAGAGGTGGATTGATTCAGCTCCATTTTTAAGCAGGACTGAATGGTTACCTATCTCAGGTGCCATAGCAGTGGATTTTTTTGCATAGTTGAGGTTGGAGTCTGAAATCTTTTCTGATATGATGCAGTTTCAATGGCTTTAATATGCTGTATTGAATAATAATAATCAGCAATCCTTACTGCTTATTTATTTTAATAATATACAAGTATTAATTAATATTAGTTATTAACACTTTGTTAAATCCAATTGCTTTAATTAAACCAAAACACTTTAAAAAAAATCTGTCTCTATTTTGGCCCCAGCACCACTGCCACTACTGAGAAATGTCCCTGTTTGTGTTTGCCACTTTTATAAAAGGTGGCATATTTATAAAAATAATAAATGTGAGATATAAATGTAAATAAATAAGGCTCAAATTACGTCAGGTATTTTTTCCAACCAAGAAATGTTACTAATAAACCTTGGTAGCGAGGGCCACAGTGGTGATTCTGCCTCATGCTTATAAAAATAAATAATGAGAAAAAAATACCTTTCTTTTCATAATAATATACCCAGTGAAGGGAGCTCAAAATGGTGGTAGAAGTAATATTACAGATTGATCTTGTGGATAACAAATATTTCTTAGATAACAAGATTGCAGGCTAATTATCAAGGCATCCACATCACTGGTGAAGTCAAGTATAAACTCATCCCTTTACTGCAGGACAGAAAATCCATTTTCATATTTATTTCTTGGTTTTATGCTAATATCTTAATAAAATGATCTATTGATTATGTGCCATCAAGTCATTTTCAACTCCTAGTAATTACACAGATTTTTTTCCCATGACACTCTATTCCCAACCTGTCCTTTCAGGTCTTCCAATGATGCAATCATAGCGATTATACCCGAGTTCATCCACCTTGCTGCTGGTGGTCTTCTTCTCTTTCCTCCCACTTCCCCCAGCATTAAGGCCTTCTGTAGAGAGCTAGGTCCTCACATAATGTTCCTAAATTAGGATAATTTGAGCCTGGTCATTTGTGCCTTGAGTGAGAATTCTGGGTTGATTTGTTCGATGAGCCATTGGTTTGGGGTTTTTTTGGCTGTCTATGGTGTTCTTCAACACCAAAGTTCAAAGACATCCTTAATCTTCTTATCCAGCAGATTACAAATTGCCCAGACAGCTGAATAATGCAAGTCAAGGTCCAATTCAAGATGTTGCTTATTACTTAGAAACCTCTTTATGACATAGATCCGGGTTACCGTAGGATGGGATTGGCCTTGTGCCAGCAGAAGCGGCGTACTGCAAACCCCATCAGTCAAGGAACTCTGCCTGGTGGGGTTTAGGAGAAGAGCCTTTTCTTCTGTAGCTCCTGCTCTCTGGAACATTGAGATCCTCACCCACTCTCTTGGCCTTAAGGAGGGGCCTTAAAATCTGGCTCTGACTATTGGCCTGAGACCCTGGTGGGGCCTTGTCATTCTGGAAGTGGTTACTGGATTAATAAAAGATCCCACCTCCACTTCATTGTACACCGACCGCCCCACCCCCCCTGTACTTATCTAAGCTACTGTATTTCTCTATTATTTTAATGTTATATTTATTGTCTTCCTATTTTAATATTTTTTAATATTGTTTTATCAGATTGTGTGCTGTCCATAATTGCATGACTGTGAGGTGGATGGTATATAAATTTAATAAATAAATAAGTAAATAATAAATTTTGAACTGTGATCCACTAGATCCTTGCTTTGTTTAAACTGGACCAGCTAGGCCTTTCAGATTCACTTTTCCAATATGTTGAACAACTCCAGTGGGTATAATGAATAAACCACACAGAGATTTCTTAATATATTCTCTGATTAATAAAGGCTTATATGCCATTCCAATCAAAAAATTTTCTCAGTTGCCGAAATTAGTTTAACAACTTATGAGACAACAAGCATCCAATATAAACCTACAGAGTTGAGATTTCTTCTATACGTTTCCATATGTAGTATTCTTAATATTATGTGGGAATATCAACAGCAGCTTTTATACTTTACTCCTAATCCAAGCAATTGCATATAAAGCAATTTAGAAAAATGAGTAAACATCAAAGAGTTCCAATATTTGCTTCATTGCTGCAATTCACAGACCATGGTGTCACACCAATGTGACTAATAAAAAGAAAATAAATTAAGATCAGAGAATGAAATTGTTGTAGAGCAATAAAAAAATGACATTTCATTTATAGAGGAATTATACTGATCCACACATTCAAGTTCCTGGCTGTCAAGTCATGCAGCCTAATTCAGTTACATACTATTTCTAGAAACTCTTTTACATTATACATATAGTATCCAATTCTTGTTGGAACTAGATTATGTAGAACATAAGAAACCCATTAGTAGGCTCCCTATTTTTTTTTTTTTTTTTTTTAAATTGAAGTAACCAAGAGGCTTTTCATAATTAACCTGTACATTTCCCTGGCTCAGATCATCCTCTGCTATTCCCCTAAGGGGAAAAGACACCCACCCTCAGTTATAACACCTTAAATAGTAAGAGGAGGGCTTCAGCATCTCCTTTTTTACACGCATATTTTTTTTTCTGTTTTAAAACTTTGGGGAGCAATAAATACCTGCCATGTGCAACATTGCCATTGTTATTCACTTCAAGATTCACGGATGTTTCTGAGGTCAAAGGTTAAAAAGACTCTCCTGTAATGAAATGGGAGGGTGCAGGTTGCACAAAGCTGCCGTGCAAATTATTATCTAGAGAGAGGAGCATCCATGACAACAGATAAACCCAGAAGAACAAATATGTGATTGGTGACCTATGGTACCTTGTAAGGCACCTGGCGGAGAATAATGAGTGCAAGAGGGAAAGAGAGACACACTTGTAGCTACAGTGCTTGTAAAATCAACAAAGTCCTGTGATTCTAATTGGTCAAATGGGATTTGTGTGTCCTAACATTGAGGAACAGGTTGGTTTCAGAGTTTTGCTTTTGAACACACTTGTTATTCTGTAAAGGGTTAAAGAAGAACAGTTACTTTCCAGACCTACCACAATACATGAAACACCATACACGTAGTCCTTGACTTACAATCAGTTACTTAGTGACCGTTAAAATTATACCAGACCTCTGTCACTCAGTTTCAAGTTCTGATGGCCACACACACACACACAACCTTTGGTCACTTGATTGCATTTTAAGAGTTTGGCAACTGACTTTCATTTATAGCTGTTTGCAAAGTCTTGTGGTCACATGACCATGATTAACCAAGTTTTGTTTTTGTTTTTGCTGGAAACCAGTCTTTAATTGCTCATTGGGTACAAAGGGTTTGTTCAATGGCCATCACATTTGCTTGATGACCATGGCATTCCCTTAGTGATCGTGGCATTCTCTTAATGACCACTGCAAAATAGTTTATAAAATTTGGTTCAGCCACATGGTGACCTGTTTGATGATTGGCATGACTTATCATAATTCCGGGCTCAAGTCTGCTCCTAAGACCAGGACTGCCAATGCTGTATTTTCTAAGTATGGTATGTTTTGTGTCCCAGTCGAACATCAGCACAATTTTCCACATCTTTTGATAAAGGATCTCGGTATTCGTCCACGCAGTTTTCAAGCATCCTGCTTAATTACTGAAACAGGAAGGAAATATATGTATTTCATAAAGATGAGATGTTTAAAGTTACTAACCAGTGCTTTGGAATCTACTCTCAAGCAGAATTGGCAGATTGGATTATCATGATTCATTTAACCTCAGTGAAAAAATGCAGTATGATGATGCAGTTCAATACAATATCATCAGTCCATGCATAATCAGTGTGGTTCAGAAAATTCAGAGAAGAGTCCAGTTTAGCTGTATTCCCCAATTTGCCATGAGAATACTTTCTGTGCCTGTTTCCCCTTTTCCAGAACTCCTCTCTGAACAGAAACATTCCTTAATGTAAAGAAGCCACATAATCTGAGACTTGATTGCATCTCTGTTTGGGTGCATTAGATGTTGCATACAACTAGGCACCCCTTACTCACCATTCCTTGTTTCTAGTATAAAATGCAGTAAATTAAAGGCAAATTAGGGAGAAGAATTTAGGTCGAGATTAATGTATGTGTATTTAGGTAAGGTCTAAAGAAATCTTAAAACATTCTGTTATTAGTGGAGATGAAATCTCTTTCCTGTTATATTTTGTAGCCTTAACCATAAGTGATGCATCATTCAGCAACAGCAAATCTTCCTGGATGTCATTTGAGCCCTTCAACATTCGACACAAGGTTCATATTCAGATGCAATTCCAGACCTCTTCAGGAAATGGAATCCTCTTTTACACTGCTCAGCACTTGAGCCCCCGATCAGGTCAGGCTTTCATTCTACTATAATGTGATTTTAAAAAATGATCAGATGAAATATTACCTGACTTGATTGATTTTGCATGAGATGAATTGTTAGGCTATTGAATTAATAACTGGATGTATATGCCCAATACTGGAAATGAGAGAACCTACCACCAAATGATAAGATTATTCAAAAAATATTAGAATGCGCTGAAATGTGTATGCTTACGTTAGAAATTAAGGACAAGGAGACAACAGATTACTGAGATATGGAACCAATGTTATGTTTGGTTAGATCAGAGAATAAAAGAGAAGGACATAAAAGGGTAAGAAACTATGTAACAATTGTAAATAAATGTAAAAATAGACGACACAGTACTGTTAAGGAAAAATAATAATAACAAATAAATGTATTTTGTTTTGTTTTTTATGTAATGTGAAAAAGGAAAATAAAGTTTGGGGGGAAAAAAGAATTAATAACTGGAACAGTAAAGTGTACAATAGGCCAGAACGCACAGTTGTAGTTGATTACTACAATAATTGATTAGAGAGTGCTGACTCATGCATGAGGCAATCTACGATATGATTGGTTGCTGTAAGAATAAAGGGAGAATTTCCTTTTCCCCCTCCTTTTATTCTTCTCTGTGTTCTGTATACTGCTTTAGTTTTACCTCATGATGTTCCTCTGTTCCTGACTATCTTATGTTCTTCCTTTTCTGGATGATGACAAAGACTGCTATAAATTTGAACATTATTTATATTTATTTAAAAGACAACAAGTTTGTGTCAAGTGTCTCTGACTTCATCTGGACAGCTGCTGTGCAATTCCTTGACATGAATTGATAAAAAATATCTGTGACTGTACGTTTAACACCATCAAACATCTGCCTATCCCAGGTCCATGGGAAGGACTCAATAGGTGAACAAAAATGCCAAATCCAGTCTAAAGATCTGGCTGTGACCAACCATAGTGTATATAATTCATGCAGCCAGTGGACCAACAATCAAAGCCACTGCCTCCTTTGGCTTATAGCCCCATCAAGCTTGACTTATGCCTCATGCTTGGATAGACAAAATATACCAGCCAGTTATTTCCTCTCAGCACTGAAACATTTTTTTTTCCATATTCAAATCCACCACCATTTTTGTCATACTACTCATCTCACTATTTTTTAAAATGGGTGCAAATGCTTCTATGTTTGTGAAATAAAATAATTTTTCAGGTTTTTCACCGGGATAAGATAAGGGGGGTTTAAAGGTAAGATCATGGAATGTATTTATTCTCTTTGCTTCTGAACTTTGCAACGAAAATCTAGGACATTGCACAAAGGAAAAGAAGGTTTTAAAAGCATGAAGTTTTGTCTCGGCAAAAAGATGGGGAATGGGGGCTTTTGCTCAGCCAGATGCCTTTCTCATAAACTTCTTCCGAGGCTTTAAACTACAGGTCACCAAACTTGGCAACGTTGCTGGCTGGGGAATTCTGGGAGTTGAAATTCACAAGTCTTAAAGTTGTCAAGTTTGGAGACCCCTGTTTTAAACTGCTGTGTTGATGTAGAGAAAAAAAAATCAAAAGGAAGCCTAAGCCTAAGACTATGCCTATGCCTAAGCCTAAGCCTAAGCCAAACCTAAGCCTGACTCTGACCCTAACACTAGTTTCATTTTCACGGAAAATGGAGTTTTCCCATGTATTTCACTGCGGCCCACAAAAGAGTCTGAACTAAAATCTGTTATTTTCTCTTTCCTTTGAGAACCTCCTAGAATATAACACTGACATCATTTTTCAGCCCTGACTCCAAAGGAACACTAACCATAACCCTAGCCCAAACCCAAACCCTAGTTTCATTTTAATTTTCAATGGGATTTTCCCATGCATTTCGCTGCGGCCCACAAAAGGGTCTAAACGAAAACATGTTATGTTCTGTTTCCTTTGAGAACCTCCTAGAATATAGCCCTCACATCATTTTTCAGCCGTAACTCCAAAGGGATCTAACCTTAACCCTAGTTTCATTTTCATTGTCAATGGGATTTTCCCATGCATTTCACTGCGGCCCACAAATGAGTCCGAATGAACGCTGTTATGTTCTCTTTCCTTTCAGAACCTCCTAGAATCTAGCCCTCACATAATTTTTCAGTCCTGACTGCAAAGGGATCTAACCCGAACCCTAACCCTAGCCCTTACCAGTGGTGGGATTCAAATATGTGAACAACCGGTTCTCTGTGTGGATGCCGCTTCTGGAAGTCCAATCTGGGCCTGGGCAACAAAAAATTAGCTACCAGTTCTATTGAAGTGGTGTGAATTGGCTGAATCCCACCACTGGCCCTTATCATAACCTTAACCCTAGTTTCATTTTCATGAAGCATTTCACTGCAGACCAAAAAAGAGTCCAAACGTAAAGCTGTTATGTTCTCTTTCCTTTGAGAACCTCCTAGAACCTAGTCCTCACATAATTTTTCAGCCCTAACTCCAAAGGGATGTAACACTAACTCTAACCCTACCCGTAACCCTAACCCTACTTTCATTTTCATTTTCAATCGGATTTTCCCATGTATTTCACTGCAGCCCACAAAAGAGTCCGAACGAAAAGCTGTTATGTTCTCTTTCCTTTGAGAACCTTCCAGAATATAGCCCTCATATCACCTTTTAGGCCTGCATCCAAATGGATCTAACCCTAATCCTAATCCTAACCATAGTTTCATTTTTATGGTCAATCGGGTTTTCCCAATTATTTCACTGTGGCCCACAAAAGACTCCAAACGAAAAGCTCTTATGTTCTCTTTCCTTTGAGAAACACCTAGAAGATAGTCCTCAGGTCATTTTTTTGCCCTAACTCCAAAGGGATCTAACACTAACCCTAACCCTAGCCCTACTTTCATTTTCATTGTCAACGGGATTCTCCCATATATTTCACTGTGGCCCACAAAAGAATCCGAACGAAAAGCTGTTATGTTCTTGTTCCTTTGAGAACCTTCCAGAATATAGCCCTCACATCACCTTTCAGGCCTGCGTCCAAATGGATATAGCCCTAACCCTAATCCTAGTTTCATTTTCATGGTCAATCAGGTTTTACCAATTATTTCACTGTGGCCCACATACGAGTCCAATCGAAAAACTGTTATGTTCTCTTTCCTTTGAGAACCTTCCAGAATATAGCGCTCACATCATCTTTCAGCCTTAGCTCCAAAGGGATCTAACCCTAACCCTAGCCCTAACCCTACTTTCATTTTCATTGTTAATTGGATTTTCCCATATATTTCACTGCAGCCCACAAAAGATTCCGCACAAAAAGTTGCTATAATCTCTTTCCTTTGAGAACCTTCTAGTACAGTGATGGCGAACCTTTTAGAGACCGAGTGCCCAAACTGCAACCCCAAACCCACTTATGCATTGTCGAGTGCCGGGTGGGTGTGGCCCATTGGCTGGGTGTGGCCCATTGGGTGGGCGTGGCCCATTGGGTGGGCATGGCTGTGGTGGTAACGGCAGACTGGATGGGACTAAAAAGTTCAATCAATCAATTCCAACTTTGCAAGATCTTTTTTTCCCCATGAGAAGTTGAAATTGACTGATTGAACCTTTTTTTTTTTTGCACACGGCGGCGGAAGCCTAAAGCGAAAAGGTTTTATAAAACCCAGCTGAAGGCCTAGGACTGGGGCGACAGCGCACGTGCCCACAGAGAGGGCTCTGAGTGCCGCCTCTGGCACCCGTGCCATAGGTTTGCCACCACTGCTCTAGTATATAGCCCTCAAATCATCTTTCAGCCCTGACTCCACAGAGATCTCACCGTAACCCTAACCCTAGCCCTTTCTGTAACCCTAGCGCTAGTTTCCTTTTCATTGTCAATGGGATTTCCCCATACATTTCACTGTGGCCCACAAAAAAGGCCGAACGAAAAGCTGTTACGTTCTCTTTCCTTTGAGAATCTTCCAGAATATAGCGCTCACATCATCTTTCAGCCTTAACTCCAAAGGGATCTAACCCTAACCCTATCCCTACTTTCTTTTTTTATATTTTATTAATTTTTTTCCATACATACAATAATAATTTTTCAACCAACGTGCTGGTTTAAATACGCTAATACATATTTAATTCCTAATCCTTTATTCTTTCCTCTAGCCATCAGTAAAATAAGTCTCAAATTTGATAATATTCTGTTTCTTCTTTTTCTTTCAATCTCATAGTCAATCTGTCCATCTCTGTACATTATAGTATTTTTTTAATTATTTCTTCATCTGGTGGTATTCCTTCATTTTTCCAATATTGCGCAAATATTATTCTTGCCGCTGTTGTGACGTGTAAAATCAAATATAGACTTTGTTAGTCTTTTCTGGCATTATACCTAATTAAAAAAGTTCATGTTTAAGATCTACTCCCAACATCTTTTCTAACCAAATATGTATCTTTTTCCAATAATTCTTTACTTTATCACATGTCCACCAAACATGATAATACGTGCCTGACTTGTGTTTACATTTCCAACATCTATCTGACATATTTTTAAACATTTTTGCTAATCTTGCTGGTGGCAGGTACCATCTATAAAACATTTTATATAAATTTTCTTTATAAGAAGTTGACATTGTCAGTTTATAATTCCTTTCCCATAAATTTTGCCGTTTTTCTAATTCTATATGATATTCAAAATTTTTCACCCATCTTATCATTGTTTCTTTAACTTGTTCGCTTTCCATTTCCAAAGTTAATTAAAAATTATACATTTTCTTAATTAATTTCTCGTCTGAAGTTAACAAAGTCTTATCAAATGCTTTTTGTTCTTTATAAAATCCATACAGTTTAACATCTTTTTCATATCTAGTTTGCATTTGTAAATGTGCCCACCATGACAAATTGATACCCTGATTTTCCATTTCTTGTTTAGATTTTAAATTTCCTTCAGAGTTTATAATATCTCTATATGTCCAGATTTTTTCAAAGTCCACCAAATTTGGGTGTATAAATGCTTCCATAGTTGACAACCACCCTGGAATTTTCAAATATATCTTACTTTTTATTTTTTCCCATACTGTTAACAATGCATTTCTTATATAATGATTTTGGAAATATTTATGAATTTTACTTTTCCCGTACCATAAAAAGGCGTGCCACCCCAACTGTAAGTCATGCCCCTCCAGATATAACAACCTTTTATCCATTCTTTTACCCATGTTAATACAGATGCTTGATAATACAAAACCCACTCCGGTAAACCAAATCCTCCATTTTCCTTAGCATCTTGTAACGTTTTCATCTTAATTCTAGCTTTCTTTCCTTGCCAAACGAATTTCAAAATTAATAAATTTAAGTCTTGAAAAAAAAAATTCTCAAGTTTTATGGGTATTGTTTGAAATAAAAATAGGATTTTCGGCAATACATTCATTTTCACTGTAGCAATGAGTTCCAATGAAAAGCTGTTATGTTTTCTTTCGCTTCAGAAACTGCTATAATCTAGCCCTTACATCATTTTTCAGACCTGACTCCAAAGGAATCTAACCCTAACCCTAGCCCTAACCCTAATCCTACTTTTATTTTCATTGTCAATTGGATTTTCCCATGTATTTCACTGCGGCCCACAAAAGAATCCGAACGAAAAGCTGTTATCTTCTATTTCCTTAAAGGACATTCCAGAATATAGCCCTCATATGATTTTTCAGCCCTAACTCCCAATGGATCAAACCTTACACCTATCTTTAACCGTAACCTTAGTTTCATTTCCCCATGTATTTCACTGCGGCCCACAAAAGAGGGTTGTCAATGGTATTTTCTCATGCATTTCACTGAGGCCGACAAAAGAGGCCAAACGAAAAGCTATTACATTCTCTTTCCTTTGAGAACCTTCCAGAATATAGCACTCACATCATCTTTCAGCCTTAACTCCAAAGGGATCTAACCCTAGCGCTAGTTTCCTTTTCATTGTCAATTGGATTTTCCCATGTATTTCACTGTGGCCCACAAAAGAGTCTGAACAAAAAGCCAATGAGTTCTCTTTCCTTTGAGAACCTCCTAGAATATAGTCCTCACATCATTTTTCAGCCCTAACTCCAAAGGGATCTAACCGTAACCCTAACGCTAGCCCTAATCCTAACCCAAGTTTCATTTTCATACTCAATGGGGTTTTCCCATGAATTCCACTGTGGCCCACAAATGAGTCCGAACGAAAACCTGTTATGTTCCCTTTCCTTTCAGAACCTCCTAGAATCTAGACCTCACATCATTATTCATCCTGTGACTGCAAAGGGGTCTAACCCTAACCCTAGCCCTAACCCTAATCCTACTTTCATTTTCATTGTCAATTGAATTTTCCCATGTATTTCACTGCGGCCCACAAAAGAGTCCGAACGAAAAACTATTATGTTCTATTTCCTTAGAGGACATTCCAGAATATAGCCCTCATATCATTTTTCAGACCTAACTCCCAATGGATCAAACCTTAAACCTATCTTTAACCGTAACCTTAGTTTCATTTTCATGGTCAATGGGGTTTTCCCATGTATTTCACTGCGGCGCACAAATGAGTCCCAACGAAAAGCTGTTATGTTCTCTTTCACTTCAGAACCTCCTATAATCTAACCCTCACGTCATTTTTCACACCTGACTCCAAAGGGATCTCACCCTAACCCTAGCTGTAACCCTAACCCTAGTTTCACTTTTATGGTCAATGGGATTTTCCCCTGTATTTCACTGCGCCCCACAAAAGAGTCATAACAAAAAGGTATTGAGTTCTCTTTCCTTTGAGAACCTCCTAGAATATAGTCCTCACATCATTTTTCAGACCGAACTCCAAAGGGATCTAACCCTAACCCTAGCCCTAACCCTAACCCGTTACATTTTCATTGTCAATGTGATTTTCCCATATATTTCACTGCAGCCCAGAAGAGTCCGAACGAAAACCTGTTATGTTCTCTTTCCTTTGAGAACCTTCTAGAATATAGCCCTCACATCATCTTTCAGCCCTGACTCCAAAGGGATCTAACCCTAACCCTAGCCCTAACCCTACTTTCATTTTCATTGTCAATGTGATTTTCCCATGTATTTCACTGCAGCCCAGAAAAGAGTCCGAACGAAAACCTGTTATGTTCTTTCCTTTGAGAACCTTCTAGAATATAGCCCTCACATCATCTTTTTCAGCCCTAACTCCCAATGGATCAAACCTTAAATCTATCTTTAACCCTAACCCTAGTTTCATTTTTATGGTCTATGGGATTTTCCCATGTATTTCACTGCGGCCCACAAATCAGTCCAAACGAAAAGCTGTTCTCTTTCTTTCGAGAACCTCCTAGAACCTAGTCCTCACATCATTTTTCAGCCCTACCGCCAAAGGGATCTAACCCTAATCCAACCCTAACCCTAGCACTAAACCTAACACTAGTTTCTTTTTCATTGTCAATGACACTTTCCCATAGATTCACTGTGGCACACAAAAGAATCCTAACTAAAAGCTGTTATGTTCTGTTTCCTTTGAAAACCTCCTAGAATCGAGTACTCAGATAATTTTTCATCCCTGACTCCAAATGGATCTAACCTAAAACTAGCCCTAACCCTAACCCTGGTTTCAGTTTCATTGTCAATGGGATTTTCCAATCTATTTCACAGTGGCTCACAAAAGACTCCGAACAAAAAGCTGTTATGCTCCCTTTCCTTTGAGAACCTCCTAGAATCTAGGCTTAACATCATTTTTCACACCTGACTCCAAAGGGATCTCACCCTAACCCTAGCTGTAACCCTAACCCTAGTTTCACTTTTATGGTCAATGGGATTTTTCCCTGTATTTCACTGCGCCCCACAAAAGAGTCATAACGAAAAGGTATTGAGTTCTCTTTCCTTTGAGAACCACTTAGAACCTAGTCCTCATATCATTTTTCAGCCCTAAATCCAAATGGTTCTAACCATAACCCTAACTCTAGCCGTGACCCTAACCCTACTTTCATTTTCATTGCCAATGGGATTTTCCCATGTATTTCACTGCAGCCAAAAAAAAGAGTCCGAAGGAAAAGGTGTTATGTTCACTTTTCTTTGAGAACCTCCTAGAATCTAGTCCTCACATCATTTTTCAGCCCTAACTCCAAAGGGATCTAACCCTAACCCTAACGTAGTTTCATTTTCATTGTCAATTGGATTTTCCCATGTCTTTCACAGCGGCTCACCAAAGACTCCGAACAAAAAGCTGTTAGGTTCTCTTTCCTTTGAGAACCTCCTAGAATCTAGGCTTAACATCATTTTTCAGCCCTAACTCCAAAGGGATCTAACTGTAACCCTAGCCCTAACCCTAACCCTTCTTTCATTTCCATTCTCAATGGGATTTCCCTATGTATTTCACTGCGGCACACAAAAGACTCCCAATGAAAAGCTGTTATGTTCTCTTTCCTTTGAGAACATTCCAGAATATATCCCTCACATCATCTTTCAGGCATGAGTCCAAATGAATCTAACCCTAACCCTACCCCTAACTCTAACCCTAGTTTCATTTTCATGGTCAATGCAGTTTTCCGATATATTTCACTGTGGCCCACAAAAGACTCCACACGAAAAGTTGTTATGATCTCTTTTCTTTGAGAACCTTCTAATATATAGCCATCAAATCATTTTTCAGCCTTGACTCCAAAGGGATCTAACCCTAACTCTAGCCCTAACCCTACTTTCCTTTTCATTGTAAATGGGATTTTCCCATGAATTTCACTGCGGCCCACAAAATAGTCCAAATGAAAAGCTATTGCATTCTCTTTCCTTTGAGAACCTTCCAGAATATAGCCCTCACATCATTTTTCAGCGTTGACTCCAAAGGGATCTAACCCTAACTCTAGCCCTAACCCTACTTTCATTTTCATTGTCAATGGAATTTTCCCATGTATTTCACTGCGGCCCACAAAAAACTTCGCACAAAAGGCTGTTATGATCTCTTTCCTTTGAGAACCTCGTAGAATCTAGCCCTTGCATCATTTTTTGGTCATCACTCCAAATGGATCTAACCCTAACCCTACTTTCATTTTCAATGTCAATGGGAGTTTCCCATGTATTTCACTGCGGCTCACAAAAGAGTCCGAACGAAAAGCTGTTATATTCTCTTTCCTTTGATAACCTTCCAGAATATAGCCCTCACATCATTTTTCAGCCCTATCTCCAAAGGGATATAACCCTAACCCTACTTTCATTTTCATTGTCAATGGGATTTTCCCATGTATTTAACTGCCGCCCACAAAAGACTCCACACGAAAAGCTGTTATGATTTCTTTCCTTTGAGAACCTCTTAGAACCTAGTCCTCATATCATTTTTCAGTCCTAAATCCAAATGGATCTAACCATAACCCTAATTCTAGGCCTGACCCTAACCCTACTTTCATTTTCATTGCCTATGGGATTTTCCCATGTATTTCACTGCAGCCAAACAAAAGAGTCCGAAGGAAAAGATGTTATGTTCACTATTCTTTGAGAACCTCCTAGAATCTAGTCCTCATATCATTTTTCAGCCCTAACTCCAAAGGGATCTAACCCTAACCCTAGCCCTAATGTAGTTTCATTTTCATTGTCAATTGGATTTTCCCATGTCTTTCACAGCGGCTCACCAAAGACTCCGAACAAAAAGCTGTTAGGTTCTTTTTCCTTTGAGAACCTCCAAGAATCTAGCCCTCAGATCATTTTTGAGGCCTGACTCCAAATGGATCTAACCATAAACCTAACCCTAAACCTAGCCCTAACCCTAGTTTCATTTTCATGGTCAATGGGATTTTCCCATTTATTTCAGTGCGGCCCACAAAAGAGTCCGAACGAAAAGCTATCATGTTCTGTTTACTTTAAGAACATTGTAGAATCTAGCCCTTGCATCATTTTTTGGTCCTGACTCCAAATGGATCTAACCCTAACCCTACTTTCATTTTAATTGTCAATGGGATTTTCCCATATATTTCACTGCGGCCCACGAAAGAGTCTGAACACAAAGCTCTTATGTTCTGTTTCCTTTCAGAACCTCCTAGTCCTGTTATCATTTTTCAGCCCTAACTCCAAAGGGATCTAATTCTAACCCTAGCCCTCACCCTAGTTTCATTTTAATTGTTAATGGGATTTTCCCATGCATTCACTGTGGCCCACAAAAGAGTCCGAACGAAAACCTGTTCTCTTTCCTTTGAGAATCTCCTAGAATCTGACCCTAAGACCATTTTCCAGCCCTGACTCCAGAGATCTCACCCTACCCCTAATTTCATCTTAAATATCAATGACCGCGGCGCACAGAGGAATCCTAATGAAAAGCTGTTATGTTCTCTTTCCTTTGAGAACCTCCTATAATCTAGCCCTGACTCCAAAGTGATCTAACCCTAACCCTAGCCCTAACCCTTCAAATTGGAATAATCCCCTGCAATGTCTGTTTATTAAATTATGCCTTTCCAAATTAAATTAAATTATGCTTTCCAAATAAGTCAGAAGTGCTATGCATCTCCGTTCTTTGAGGATTAAGAAAAACAACTATATTTCCTTTGAGGTGATGAAGGTAATAGAAGGAAAATCCTGGATAACTATTAAATGATGCCTTTGCACTGATTATCTGTAAAAAGACTGTGCACAACGGTGACTATTCCACAAGAAAATCTGTTTGTAGTAGCAAAACACATCATCTTACAAGTTATTTTTTTCTGTTTGGATACATGTTCTAATGAAGGTGGGTCACCGATTGTTTGAAATATTATTTTAAGAGTAATACAGGATGTGAAATTTCAAATCCAAAGAAAATGGAAGGTGTTCTTTCAGTGACAAATTGCAATTCATAAACAATTAACTGATGGGAAAATGTGTTTTTTTACATTTGCCACTCCTCACCCTACTCTGAGCCACATGAAAACCAACTGCTAGAAGTACATACTATGTATCTTAGTGAAACACACACTCTCTATTTAATGTTTAGTTAATCTTTTACTTGTTCAGATACTAATGTGTTGCATCTTCTTCTCTTTAGGAGACTTCCTAAGTATCACCTTGGCAAATGGATATATACAATTACGTTACAACCTCGGGGACAGAACAGTAGTTTTACAGACATTTCAACCTGCCCGTAGCACAAATAAGTCCTGGCTTTTAATTAAAGCAGGAAGAGTTGGTAACGAAGGCTATTTGGATCTTGATGGAATCAACGTAACACAGAAAGCTTCCAATGGCATGACTTCCTTAGATACACAAACTGATTTCTATGTAGGAGGACTACCTTCCTTAAACTTGGTTAATCCCAGGGCAATCAAGAATGAGCCCACTGGCTTCACTGGCTGCATTAGGGAGATCTTTGTCAATAGCAAAGAATTAAAACTCACCGAGAAAGGAGCGAAAGGTGGTTCCAATATAGGAGACTGCGATGGAACCCCCTGTGGCTATAGAGTATGTAAAAATAACGGGAAATGTAAAGTTGTAAAGTCTGATTTCTCTTGCTTGTGCCCCAAGCAATGGATGGGGAAGACATGTGAGCAGTCTATTTATTGTTCACATAGTAAGTGTCTTCATGGAAGTGTTTGTATACCCAACCCGGTTTTATTTTCATATACCTGTGCCTGTAAACTTGGCTGGACAGGCTTGTGGTGTGAAAAACAGCTCTCATTTTTTATTGCAAAATTCACAGGGAATTCATACATCAAGTACACTGATCCCAATTATGAAGAGAGAGATCTCAGATGTACTAGGGTATCTTTCAATTTTACCACCAGTCAAAGGGATGGTTTGTTTGTTTGGTTAGGAAAGGCTGAAGACGAAGATAATGACTTTCTTGGAGTAGGTCTTGAAAACGGAATGCTAAAAGTTGTAGTTAATCTAGGAGAAAGAATTGTCATACCTCTTATTCACCAAAGAAAGATGCTGTGTTGCAAAAAATGGTATTTTGTTGACATTGTGCAAAACTGGACTCTCATTAAAGTGTATCTTGATGAGGAACTTGTTCTTTTTGAAGATCTGGATCCACAAAGAAAATATACTGTTCTAAACTATGGAGGCATTTGCTATTTTGGAGGGTTTGGACTTGATAGGAGAGTAAGTGCTGTCACCTTAGGGCTCTTTAAGCAAGAACTAATTGGTAAAATAAAGGATGTTGCCCTTTTCTGGGAATCAAAAAAAATAAATCTAACTAAGGGACAAGGGTATAATATATATAGCGGAGATAAGGAGTAACCAAGTAATAGAGACAAAGCTGTATTATTTATTTAAATTTGTTATAGCAGCTCACTCTATAAACTCTGGGCAGGAATAATTATAGATGATCCATAATAAAACACTTGTAATCTGTAGCCTATTGCTTGTCTGATTAATTTTTTACAAAACATTAAACTCAACATGGTTACTTTCATAGTTTCTATGCTCGATTGCCCACTTAATTCTTCCAATCGTGCAGTCTGACTTGTAGGCCATTCATTTACCTCAATCCTACTTTGATTTTGACTCGTCCTTCCATGTTTCCTTTATGCTTGGCAATTGTTGACTGTCCGATTTTTAGGTACCTTTCATGATTCATTCCCAATATTCCTCACCACCATCACCAGAATCACCCACCTGCATTTAATTGTAAAAGAAATCTTTCAAATCAATGCATTTTGCCTCTTTTCTGTTTTAGCTCCATTTCCTTCTCTTCTTTCCTATCCTCAGCTATCTACACATGATTTTAATCTGACCTAAATATTTCCTTCTCTCTGACACTCTGAATTGCAAAATTTTTAATCTTCCAAGAAACTGAATATTCAGACTTATTATTCAGAGTTCAAGTCAACCAGGGTCAAATGGTTTCCTATGACAAATCCACAAGATGGGGGTGGCTATTCAAAAATAAAGTTAAGTTTTCTTATACCTATTACATTTTTCTTATTTAAACTTACTGCATTACACAATTGTCATTAAAAATATATCAGCTAATAATAGAGAATGGATCATATAGTTTAATGTTAATGCAAGTACAGGTAGTCCTTGACGTATGACAATTAATCCCAAAATTTCTGTGGTCAAGGGAGACAGTTGTTAAGTGAGTTTTGCCTCATTTTATGACCTTTCTTGCCACAGTTATTAAGTGAATCACTGCAGTTACGTTAGTAACAGTTAAGTAAATCTGGCTGCCCATTGACTTGTCAGAAAATTGCAAAAAGTGATCACATGACCCTGGGACACTGCAACCATCCTAAATATGTGCCAGTTGCCAAGCCTCTGAATTTTGATCATGTGACCATGGAGATGTTGAAATGGGTGTGATAAATGGTTATCACTCAATTTTTTCCAATGCTGTTGGAACTGGACAGTTGCTAAACGGATGATTACAAGTCAAGGACTACCTGTAATATCAAATATTATTTTGAAAGTGGCAGAGCTTTTATTTTCTATGCTTATTTTTGTGAGCAGTAGGCTTCTTCTTAGGGAGCAATTAAATCATATCAAAATGTAAACAATGGTTAATAAATTTCAAAAAGATCTTTCCTCAGCCTTAGAATGTATTCCAAAAATAAATGCCTAGTACAAGGGAAAACAAAGCATGCCCGCAATTCTCTTACAAAACCTACATTTTTCAGGGAAAGAAACAATACAATATATAGTATTTGGAGAGGTCCATTATCACTGAAAGCAATTTTCTTGGAAGCAGCAATGTGCTTGCTAAAATGCAAAAATATAAGCATTAAACAAAGAAGCTATGGAGTTTGCAAGAGTGATGGACAATTAAAGGAGCATTATTTTGTTAGAAAATAAACATTTTAATCACTATATTACATGTCTTCCATCTTGTAAGGTAACCTTTTCCAAAACCATCTCTTATTCACCAAACTCCAATCTGTACTAACACTGATGATGTTACCTAATTTGAGTAATGAAACATCTGCAAGAAAACAACCAAGCTCAGAGAGCACCAAGGACTCCTAATTTCAACCCTGAGCTACAAATATTTTCAATGTCTATGGAGAGTGAATTATCCAGTCATAGTTGTTCCAAGGATGCTTTTTCAAAAGGTGACTTTTTGTGTTTTTTCTTGAAGATGTTTCGCTTCTTAGATGAGAAGCAAAACGTCTTCAAGGAAAACAAAATCCAGTTGCCTTTTGAAAAATCACCTTGGTACAAATATTCTCCTTTATTGATATCTCTTCCCTTCCTGAGGTTACTGTTATTAATTTATTAGATTATGGTTCACTCATTTTTACCAATAGTTGATGGAATGAACTATATGTAACAAATTACACATAAGGGAGTCATATTTTAATGCTTCTTTCCTACCAGTTGTACTGAAATTCCCTGGATTATCCATGCTTTATTTTGTTTTCCCTCCTGCCTCAAATTATGCCTCACAACACATCTATGTCACCTCTTCACTTATTTTCTTGAAATGTTTTGGAAAGCCTTTGATCATTCTTTTAGTCCCTATTTGTTTAGTAACCCCATTTCTTCCTATGTACTTCTCTATTTTTTGAGGACTTCTCATCTCTTATTTGAAATCTGGAATAACAAAATAGAAGAAAAATCTTAGTCAATTTAACTTTGTTAGTCTAGATTTTTATTTGTAAGGACTTTGAGAAATGGAAAATGTTGAACCAATAAATGATATTATTCTGCACAACCCTTTGCTCATTCTGCAATTAAACAAACTATAAATTTGTATTCATTATACTCGTACCTTATCTTGTAGGGCAAAATTCTTCCAAAGTGATTATTTAACAAGCTGCCATTACTATAATATGAAGTAGCATCTCAGGAAGAGCCAAAATATGAAAGAAAATCATAACACACTGTAGTTTTTTTTTACAATACCTGATGCCAGATTTCTGATTGTATCTCTACTGATTATTTTGTAGGAATGGGGCATACGTAGCAAATATTTAGCATTTTAAAACTTTATTTACACCAAGGTTAACGTCCTATTCCTAGTCATATTTATGTGGCAGTATCAAAGTGCACTTAGGATTTCAGTCTTTGAAGCACTGATCTTCTAGTCTGCTCATAAGTTTACCTGCAGGATTCTCCCACTGATTATGATAAGACTATTCAGAGAACATCTTATACTTCTACACAAATATCCAAATAAACATGAATAAAATAGCACGTTGGGAAGTATAAATATTTAAAATTCACAAGAAACCCCAATTTCATTATCAAAGTGACACCCATCCAACCATCATTTATTATTATGGCTGGTCACGCAGTCAGCCATATGTTTAGACTGGATTTGACATTTTTTGTCCACTTATTAAGTCCTTCTTAAAGACTATGATATGCAGATATTATTATTATGCCAGAGTAGTCTAGTGGTTAAGGCATCAGGCTAGAAACTGGGTGACTGTGAGTTCCAGTCCCACCTGAGACATGAAAACCGGGTGTCTTGGGTGACACTTTCCCAACAACTCACAAAGTTGTTCTTGTGGGGAAAACAGGAAAAGGAAGGAATACTAGATATATTCACTACTTTGAGTTATTTATAAAAATAATAAAGATGGGATAAAAATAAATGCATGCTTACTTATTATGAGCAATCTACAGCTAGATTCAGACTAAGCTTGGTGAATACTTAATAATTCACATCCTAACCAAGGACCTATCAATTATTAAGATAGCAACTAAGGATATAGGCAGTTCCGAGCAAGGTGGTGATTTTTGTAACATTAGGATGTTCAATTCTGATGAATTAAACATTTTCCAAATATGGATGGAATCCTTTGCTCCAAGGGTTCCAATCACAATTGGTGTAACAGATTTCTTTTTCCATAAGCATTCAAATTTGATCTGCTAGTCCTGGTAGATTTTCTTATTTTCAATAACTGTTTTATCAGATATATTATGAACAAGGGGCCTGTCTGTTTGAATTTTAAATTCCCATAATGTCTTAGGCTGCTTATTTTCCAAATTTTTTCCAACTTGATCCTAGTTTTATTTTTGCAGCAAAAATTATTATGAATAATAAGCTTGTTACCTTCTTTCCATGACAGACTTATAGTAAGAGGCCTTGGGAGAGTTAGATAGCTGAAAATGAACACTAATTAAAGGGTTTCACAAGTGATGGGGAAAGAAGGGTTGAAAGTAATTATGGGTGCTGTCTTGTGCCAGATGCTGTCTTGTGCCAGATGTTACTCTACTCACTCTTACAGGAAAATTCCAGGCAATGTCTTCAGTGCCTACACACATGCACACAAAAGAATTTACCCTAAATCTAGCATATGCTTGCATTTCTGTTGAAAACATACAGACTGATTATATGCATGAATGAATCAACATTTTGGACAGTCGCTTTAAAAAAAACAAAAAAAAAGGTAGCATCAAGCAATTTATGATATAGCATTTTTAATTTGACTAAATAAAGCCATGTGCAGGGTTTGCAAACTGGCTATTATATTTAAATAGGATTTTAAAATAGCCTAACAATTTATTTTAATCACATATTATTGAGAGAAAGTTTCTTTCTTATACCAAAGTGCAAAATCTATGTTCATAGGTAAGGCGATTTAATTAAGGGTTTCTTTTTTTATGCACAATGCTCTTAATTTTACTAAATACTTCAAAATAGGATGTTGAACAGAGTAGTGCAATGATATCTAACAGAAAAACCAATATACTATAATCTTCCACAGAAAAATCACATTTTTACTGATCTATTTATTAAAAACCCTGTGGGTTATTAAAAATTACCAGTCATGAATTGTAAAGGCAAGCCATATTTATACATCTTTCTGTTATACTGGTTTAGCCTATTGCTCCACATCTATTAAAATCAAGCAAACAACTGTGAGAAGGTTATCATTTGTAGAATCAAAATACCCCTTAAAATATTTACATTTTATAATATAAAGAATAGGAAAACACAAGTCTCATGTACAAGCTTAGGTATTCAAGTTTTCAAAGCATGAGAAATAGCTAAAATATTAATTTCAGCTGAAAGCTAGGGCTCTCAAATTGCCATCAGGGGTGGTGGTGGTGACTTTAAAAAAAAACAAAAAACCCGCCTTTGTGCAGATGAACCAGAAACATGGTCAACCTTGATCTAGGCTTTGCTGTTCCTTTTCCCAATAAAAATCTAGAATGAGCAAAGCTTGAGAACTCCTGTGAATTCTCCTAGATAACATTTAACGATTAAAAGTGGAAGAAATATCTTTAATTCCAATCTTAACATTATTGACATCATTAGTTTTATTCATTTCAGGAGGTGGCCCATCAATGATGGAAAGGCTAAAGCCATAAAATGCCTCACTAAAAAGTGTGCCTCGAAGCAGTAAAACCTGGACTGCTTCTGCTCATGGACCAATTCATTCTATCAGAAATGCCCAATAATTAATAATTAATACAGTTGGAATTCCCTCTGCTGCCACCATTTTTTTATTCTCTGGAATCTTTTGAATTCACGAAGCCATCAACCCTATTCAGCCCTATTCAGCTTGAGCTGAAAGTTGCATTTGAATAGGGCTGCATTACAATCTCTCTTGTTTTCAAAGCCAATGCTGTGTTGTCATACTTAACAATACAAATCCATATTCATGTTTGCTGGAATAGCTCCAAATGCAAAGTACAAATCACCAAAGGCTACAAATAGCTTGACTGAAGCCCAATTTGACAAAGAATCTGTATGTATCTTTTATTGCATATTAAAAGAAGCCCCTTTCAGTCGTTTTTCTATACAAGCAGTGTAAAATGTTCCAACTATTCAACTTTACTCCTATGTCAAGAGATTGTAAAAGAAAATGAATGTGCGGTACACAGATTGGTACCAGAACAGACTTAGTCCTACAAAACATTAAACATTGAATATAAAAAGTAAGTATCGATGGCACAATTATACCCAAGCATATAATATACAGACAGCTTTAGGACATATTTAAAACATATTATGTTCTATTTGTTTAGAACTAGAAGACAGACTGTGCCTTCTTTCTCTCTCATTTTTTTCCCTTTCACCTTTTGCTTTTACCCCGATCACTCGGGTCCCTGTCTTTGTGATGCCTTTCTCGGTTCTTTTCATTGTCTTGCTCCCTTGGTCGTTCCCTACTTTTTTCTCTTTCTTTCTCTTTCTCGTGAAGGTGCTCTTCACTTCTAGGAACATCCTTCTTTTCAGGATTTCTACTCTCTCGTGAGGATTTGCTTTCAGAGTCCTTATCGATATGTGAAAGCCGCAACCTCTCTTTGTCTCGATGCCCTTCCTCCCGGTTTTTTCTTTCCCTCTCTTTCTCTGAGCTTCTGTCTCGGTGTCGACTTCTTTCAGGATCCAACTCCCAGTCGTGCCTGCCCTTTTTGGAGTGGTGAGATTCGCTATAAAACCTTTGCCTTTGTTGATCGTTCTTCCTCCTACTGAAGGCCCTCTCCACGTGAGGACCCTGCCGGCCTGCCCAGGGGTCACTGTGACGCCTTTCGGGTCTTCTGGCATTTTTGTTTTGATAAAAGTGTTCAGGCCCTGAGAATCTTGATGGTTTCTGGGTGACAGAAGGGGCTGGTGTAACTGGTCCAAGAAAGTGGGGTAGCTGACCTGGCAGGTGAAGTACAGGAGGCCAAGGCATGAGAGGGCTTTGAGCAAAGCCAAAGCCTGGAGGTGGAAGGAGCGGTGGGGGCAGATGATGTGGAAACCCAAATACAGGAGTGTTCTGTGGGGAGAAATTAGGGGTAATGGCCCCTTGAAACTGAAAACCAGGGGGAGTTGTTTTAGCGGGGGAAAAATTGGGTTGAGGAGTCCTAATTGGTGAGAAATTTCCACTTCCGACAGGTAATTTGGTACTTAAGTCAGATTGATGACCTGTATTTTCTGTTTCAAACTGAGATGATGATGATGATGATGATGAAGAGGGTGGTGGTGGTGGTGGTGGTGGTGGTGGCGGCGGCGACAATAATCCTCTCACAGAATTTGCAGTCTCAAGGTTTTGCATCAAAGTGTCATTAAGTTGTGAGGTACATGCATCTCCTTTAGGTGCTTTTGAAACCAATGTTGTCTTGCATGCTTGATTATCGGCCTGATCTGAGGCTAATTCATTTCCTGAATTCTGCTTGTTATCGACTTTTGACCGTTCAGATTCTAAAGTATCAAGGTGGTGTATATCTTCACTTCTAGTACTATCGCCTTCACTTTCTGAACTATTGTTCTGTTGGCCTCGTCCAGCTGCTTGCCTTGGGTCTCTCTTAAGATTAATGAACGGTGGAGATTTGGAATTATGAATGGTCATAGTATCAACAGATGCTGTTCCAACATTATTGCTCCCAACTCCTTTTCCAGCATTTGAAGGAACAGGAAAATTTATGGTCCTTTTATTTTCCTGAGGAACATTATCTGTATCACTCAACTTTAAACTGTTTTCTGGAGTCTCTTGGTTTTCCTTACTCTGTGATAGAATGGTTAAGTTTGCTAAAAATACCTCAGTAGAAACATCCGGTGGTTTCTCCTTAAGACTCAGACTTGTAAGAGTTCCTGAAGAGCAAGGGAAATCTGCTACTGATACATCCACTGCTAAGGTATTGTTGATGGTTTCTTTTACATTGTCCTTTTTATGCCTTGTATCTTCACCACCCACTGAAATGTCTATGTTTTCTTCCTTTATGTTTGTCTGTTTCTCTAATAAAGGCAGATCTTCATTAACTGGCTTGTCAACTGTTGGTTGGATATATTCAGGCATCTGCCCCGTGGTATCCAAAAGGCTTTGAAGAATGTCATCTGGCAGTGGCTTACTTGCTAGTTCGAGAGCAGATGATTGATTTTCCCATCCAACCAAAACCCCAGGAAGGAACCGTAGAGGTTTGGTGGGTTCAAGTTTGATGCTCTCCACAGCAGGTTCATTCACTGTGACATCTTCTGTACTACATTGTTGGGATTTGATCCTCTGCTTGTGCAGTACTGCAGTGAATGAATTAAAGAAATCATTTTCTTCTTCTTTTTCAATTAATTCAGAATGAAGGACTTCTGATTTGTTCAGTTTACTTTTTTTCTCTGGTTGCGAATTTTCAGGACTCTCTTCAGCATGGGTCATGGTTGAATTAGCCACAGCACTAATTGGCCTTTTTAGCTTCTGGCGAATTATCAATCCCAGCAGCAAATTGGGTCGATGGACTTCAATTCCTACACAAACACACACATATATATAATATATTAAAAAAGGAACAATGTAATAATGGGAAACATGTATCTTGGAATTTTTTTTTAGTTAAAACAAGCCACTCTGTGTCTCTACAATGCCAGATAGCTTAAATAGTTCACTGATGTTACAAAATATACTTTAAGAAGCACTGACAAAATTTCACTCTCCAAATAACTATGTAAAAGTACATTTTACACTGTAAAATACTTAACTGTTAAATCAAAAATACTGATTCTATCCATGAGCTAAACAGAAAAAGAAATGCCTGCTTTCCGTGCAAAGCTTCATATCCAGCTTCATTTCCAATATTCATGAATGTTCTGCAATATATGGTCAAACTGTTTGACTTCTAGCATAGTTAAAAATATATCTCAGAAAATAAAAAGGTTTTGTTCTTGGTTTTTTTTATCAATAATATTTTAGTGCAAAGGATAATTCAGCCTATCTTTGTTACTTACCAGGACCATCAAAAGGTACCAACTGGTGTGGAATTTTATCAGAAGCACCTAAAGGGATAATATATAAATCCTTGATTTGCTTCATATTATTAGCTGCTACACCATAACGTCTTCTGCTGCTGAAGTACGCAAAAAGCGAAGTATATGAAATCTGATCCTCTTCTGTAACAGGAGTAAAACGAACCACACATACTTCCTATTATGAAAAAAGGCAAGCATTTATTAATTGTTGCCATGTTCTTAAAATAAAGACACACACACATAAACATCAGTTTTCATTCCCCGGGGTATCAAAAAGTTTGTACTGCATTGATTTTAGATGCTGGGAAATTCATTCATGATTATCATAGATAGCAAACAAGTAAAAGCCACCCAAAGCTGCTAGATAGTGAAATGGGTGGCATGCAAATTTAACAAATAAATAAGTAAATAAGAGAGAAAGCTCTACAGTTTCTCATATTGCTATTGCACACCAACAAGACACATGCAGTTTGAAGCTATCTTAAAATAATGGTAATTAAATGCTGGACTATTTAAATGGATCTAATTTGTAAGCCTATTGTTTTGCTACTGAGGAAGGCAAACTTAAAAATATATGCAATATAGTAAAAGATTCTCTCTCAAAAAAAATATTGAAACAAAGTTGTGCAACAAATCATATTATGTATTTTGAATATATGAAACATTAACATGAATAAAAATAAAATCGTTTTTCATAAATTAAAGGAGGTCTCAGATGCCACCATAAGTATAAGAATTTTAGTGCTTAACGGTATTTCTAAAATGGGAATCTGTACAAGTATCATAGTTACAAGTTCTTTTCTTCCTTTATAATACTCTTCTTCCCTTGGGTCTTTTTGTACCTTAATTTATCTAGGCTTCCCATATACTGAAATTGAACATATTATCTAGCTACTGGATTCATTACTGAACAAGGAACAGTGCAGTTTATTTGTTTTCTGCACTGGATTTCATATAAACAATACTGATGAATTTATTTCAGGTAATAACAGCACCAGCACGAAATCCTAATATTTTTAAAAACCACAGAACATTAAGCATCTAATGCCACATTATATTACAAGAATACATTTTTACCTTTGTACCTGAAGCCTTTATTTTTTCAACATATTCCCAAACAGTCTGAGGTGATATCCTGCCACCTATTTGGATGCTATCTGGCAAATCCTATGGAAGAGAAGTAGATGTATATTTTTACCACAAAACAATAATTTTTTCTCAATAAAAGAAATTAACTTTCATAATCTATATGCATTACTCTAATGCCCTCTTTGGTGATTTTACATTGCAACATTTCATTGTCCACAGTAAAAGAAAATTCAAAAAGTCCCCAAGAAAATGGTAGAATTGTTGAGTACGCCATACATTACCTCTGTTAAACTTTCAAAAGAACCAGAGATTGGGTAAGCCTTGATAACAAACTTTGCCACGGATGGCATGTTGATAAAGCCTTTCCAAATGAAATTCAAACGAGCTAGAAATAATGTTTCACTTTCAATAGTCCCAGGTGTTTCTGATCTGAAACATAGGAATGAAGGAAAACAAAGCAACTTAATGTGGTAAGCAACTTACTGCATTAAATATGGATGGGTAAGGAAAGAGAAGGAAGACACTTTGGGAAGATATTTCCTGTATGCGTCGTGGTGAGCGGAGGCCTTGCTGGCTTTTCTTTGTTAGCAAGACAATTTTGCAAGCGAAATTGACACTTGAACTCCAGATCTCAGTTAGCCTAATCTTTCAGGAATACAGGAGAGATCGTTGAGATTGTCCATGAGATTCTGGACAGCTATTCTTCATGAGTAGATTGTGGAAATTGTCTTTTTTTTATGGTCAGTTCATGAGTGGAGTGGCTGAGAGTTGGAATTTACATCAAATTCCAATTTGCACTTTATGGACACTACGCTTGACTGAGCCTTATATTTTAATCACTTTTTTCAATTATTTTCTTTATTCTTTCATATTGGAAAGATTAAGACCCTTCAAACTAGCAAGGTTCTATTGTATTCATTAGAAGACATTGAGGACGGTACACTAGAGCCAGAGAATAAAAAAAATGGAGCAGAAATCCTTAGTGTAACTTTTAACTACCTTTCAGCTAAGCTTTTGGACAGAATGGATCAGATGCTTTATAAAATTATAAAACAAGAATAGCTGCAATTGATGTTTATAAAATTAATTTGAAAGGGGACTTAAACGCTATACAAATGGATCTGATGGATGACTTATTCCCTACAGAAGATGAACAGACATTAGATCAGAAAATTTTCCTCCCTCTGGATATACAAAAGAGCTCTGCTAAGATTTGGAAGGACTGTTTTAGAAGTGACAAACAAAAGGATAAATTAGAGAAATCTATTAATGTTCTGAAGGATTTTTGTTTTGAAACATAGATGAATAGCAATTTTTTTTTGTGGGGAACAGGTTTTTTGAAGAGATCAAAAATTATCCTAATTTTTAGGATAATATAAGGGAAGGTTTATAAAATTGGCTTCTTTGATCAGGGTTAAAAGAAGAAAATTATTCTGACTGTCCTTACTGGACTTTTGCTGACAAAGATTGATTTGAGTATTTTGACTTAGTTTCCTTATCTAATAAGAGGAACTAAGGAGTAGTTAAATCAAATGAAGTTTCATTTAAAAGCAAATCATATTAAATAATATGAATGCAAGTTATAGGATTACTTCCCTTATGTGGTGATTTAAACTATACAGAGTAAGATCTAAGACACAGTATTCAGCATTTCCAGACGTTTTTCTTCTTTGGAATAGCAAACATCCCACATAATTTCATAAAGGGCTTTTGAAATTCCCCAATTAAATAATTTGCAAAACAGTATGGTGGGTGGTAGAAGAAATAATGTTAAAAACTTTCATCATTTACAAGTTGTGTAATGCACAACTTCTTACTATTCTCACAATATTCTTGTATAGCATGGCATGGCATGGCCTTGTGTTGCATTACATTATATTATAATAGTATTATACAGATTCGTGTCATCTTGAAATGAAAAGCATAAATGTGTTGCAGTACCAAGGCATTTCAGTCTGTTAAGAGTAGGAGAAAAAAGAAGACAGAAGGAACAAAGTAATGTTCACTTTTGGCAAACAGACTTCCGAAGATTTCATATATTACAGTTCAGTCTGAAAAACCTGGACATTTTTTTAAATTTTCACTTCTGTTTGGAATGTTTTACTACCTATCTTCATTTATGGAAAATGGCTATCAGCCAAGAGAGCAGAACATTTTTATTCAAAGTGCGTTCAGTAGCTTCTATTTTCTTATATACTTGAGTAGCAATCACAAATGATTACCTAGAGCTGGAAGTGGACGCAAATGCTGGATTTGACAATTCTTTATCTTCCTCTAATAATTCCAAAGCTAAGATATTTGTTGTTGAAGTAAGTGCATCTGCTATATTGTCAGCTTCGTTATCTGATGGCTTCCGAGCAACTCCAATTGATACTGTCACTTTTTTCCCAGAAAGATCATCACTGGGTGGTGCCATTCGACCTTGAGAAGAAAATTAAAAAGCTTTATCGAGTTTTTGTCATATTAAGCCAGTTTAAAATGATTATAATATATAACAATTACTGCTGTCACCATAATGCTAAAAAATCTTGCTGGTTGAAATTAAAAAGACAGTAGTATGTATATAGCTAGAATTTGACTCAAGCAGTTAAATGATGTTTGGATAATCATCAAAGAGATGTAGATTAATTTTAATTTTTCATAGAAAAACAAGCACAGTAATGATGAAGTTTTATAAAAAAAAAAACCAACATGTTCCTATTTCTCTGCAGTGAACTGCAGTTCTGAAGCTTTTATGCCAGGTTTAAATTGCTTTGTTTTGAACTTCATCTATTCACTGGTTTATTAATACTTCAAACTATAGTTTGAGACGGGCTCATTTAAACTAAATATAGTTAAGAACTATATTCTTGTTCTGAAACTTCTGAGGGAGAGAAAAGGTTTTAACTGCCTTCTAACAATCTGGCCAGATGCAGGGCAGCTTTGAAGCTTCGTGTTAGAAAAATGACCAGTGCCAAAAAAGTATTGCTGAACTACAACTCCTAGTAGCCATGACAAACGTGACCAATGAAGAGAAATGCTGGATTTGTACTCAGTAACATCAGGTTACCTGCAGGTTCCCCAGCCCATTCTAAACTATCATCCAATCAGTTAGAAAACATATTTTGTTAATTTGGTCTTTGATACTAATTTTATTGAGTTTAGCATCCATACATTATTTAAGGTAAGCAGCAACCTCTGAATATAGGCAAAGCAGCAGAATCCCATTTCTGACTTATTTGATTGATATCTCATTGTTCCTTCAGGGGCTCAAGACAGTAAAGATAGTACAGGTTTGGTTTTTTGGTTTTTTGTTTTGCACAATACTCTCTGGTGGTAGGTTGGTCTGAACAAAAGGATTTGCAAAAAGTCATTCAGTGAGCTTCCCTGATTGAGGATGGATGTGAGTCTAGGGCTCCAGGGTGCCAAATCAAGAGCTTAATCATTACATTCCTCTGACTTGCACTGTGCGCCTGAAATCAGCTTTGCTTCTTCAAAATTTAGGGCACATGAAAGATCTCCAATTTTAAGCTGCGGTTTGGAGAGATTCTGAATGAGCTTGGAAGTAAAGGGCGAAAGAGTCACCCTGATTAGACTGTTAAGGATCTGCATCATAGAATACAATATTGGCTAAAGTGACCGACACAAATTCAAATAATCACTTGTCGAAGAAACTTGCTTTATGACTTGAGTCATTCATTTTTTCATGTCTAACTTACTTCCTGGGATTGGTGAAAGTACAATTGGATATCGTTTTACAATTCTACTGAGAAACTGTCATGTATTCTAGGTTTTAAAGTGAGAAGCAATGCTAAGGACCAAGCAGTTCAAATAGCACATATAATTTTTAAATAAGCTTGTGTATACTACCTGTGCAAATTTTACAATTAAGATCAAATAGGTGGTTTTTATGTTGACTTGTTGTATCAGAACTGGAAGATTCATTAGCTTCTTTAACTTGTTCAGTTTCCTCCACCTTTTCTACAATTTTAATTGGAGCAGGTTCCTATGTGAAGAAGACAAATTTTATAAATATATACACATTCAAGTCCTTTGATCATAATAAACATCACCTACATCATTTATTAACATTGCTTTATAAAAGAAATAACATTCTGCATTTACTAAAGGTTGTAGAATCTCCACTGGCATTATGCTGAGTAACTTAAAATGACTTGAGCAACACTAAATGCAATAGTAGAGTAAGAGTGGACTAGCTTATTGTTTACTGTTATCAATTCTGTTCGAACTCTTCAATAAATTAATTTCAATAAAATATATGTACACAGATAAACATGTCATCCAGTATTAGGACCAATTAAACAAGAGAAAGTGCTTCAGATCCAAGGAATCCAGAGCTGTCTTCATCCTGATCCTGGAATACCTATAGATTAACTCTGCTGAATAATATTTTCACAGGAATATTATGAAGGCTTATGAAGAAACATCATTCATATCCTAACTCCTGCTCATTAGAAGATCTAAATGTTAGGATTGAATCCTTCCTATAGAAACTGCTACAATATATTTTCAATGTTCTGGATGTTACAAGGAAGTAAGTTTAGCACAAACAAGTTTTCATTTACATATTGCCAGCTTTCTCTAGTAAAATTAACAAGGAAAACACGTAACTCATGAAAGGTACTCACAGATCTCTAAAGTAGGCTGAATAAACCAAAGATTAGACAACCTACATATTATATTCTAGTACAGGGGTCCCCAACCCCTGGTCCGTGGACCAGTACCAGTACACAAAACCACGCCCCCTCCGGTCCATGGAAAAACCTCTGTCCACAGAACCGGTCCCTGGTGCCCAAAAGGTTGGGGACCTCTGTTCTAGTACATAAGGCCTGCTGATGAAAAATGTTTTACTGTTACTTTAATAGCAAATACAAATTATACCTGAATTTCCATAATAGTTGCTTCTTGCTCTTTAACTGGAGCTTCACTTTCAATTTCTATTTCTCCTTTATGAGTAATTTTGGTGATTGGTCGTCTTTCAACTTCCCTCTGCTCTTTTTCAATCATTTCAATTGTCTATCAATAAACAAACAACAGGTTAGACATACAAGGCAAGAGCCTCCAGAAACAGCAGACAAGGTTCTAGGACATGAAACCATAATTAAGAGAGATGGAAACTGGATTCCTTCTTTTGTATTAGATTACCTTTAAAAATAAATGCCAGTAAATTAGTTTGTATACACGTTGAAAATCTGGCAACTATTTTACATACTAGAAGATATGGTTCATTCTCAAATAAAACATTTAAGGTTCGAAATTCCAGGATTCCAGGAATGTAAGAAAATTATTCAATCAAGTTCATTTTACTAGAGAAGAATAAAAGTATAAGTTATAATGCTAAAGGACGTCATCCAGAGAACGATTTCTAGGATATTTTGGCCAGAGAGCAATTGGAGTAAGAGAACCAAAAATGGACGTTTAATGAATTGTGGCAAGAGAGCCAAATTGACTCCGTGCCCAAATCTTATATTAGGAGAACAGCTGCAAGTCTTTATAAAATAAAATACTCAATTGAAACCAGAAGAAAATACTAAATAATTTCCCACATGCTGAATGCAGGCTGTGAGGGGGTTGAATTTACCCTATTTAACAGCTAGCTTAATGTGAGCTGAGAGAAGCATTGATCATTTGATTATTTAGGAATGAAAGGGTTGGCAGGGACAACAACTTTTTGAAATCAAATAACTTATAAGGAGACCAATTCAATATGGTAGATAAGCCATACATGTCTATTTTCTCTTTTCCTCCATGCAGCTAGTTCTTTGGAAGCTAGTTCTTCAGGACTCATTCTTATGAGATGGTCTGGAGTAACTTCACCTTTCAATACTCTTTTAAAAAGTATCTGGAAGAGGAATCAATAATTAGTTATATGTAATCAAGTCAAACCTGCATTTTATAGTATCAATTCAACAAGAAAAATATTAAGAACTGCAAATCAACTGAAATTCTATTAATTTCCCTTGCGTGACAGTTTATCTACAGTAATTTTACACCAACATAAATATTTCATGTTTAGTTTCAGTAGTTTTTATATGGTGTAATATACTAATAGGAAGAATGATTGGTTTTTTGTTTAAATACTCTAAAACATTCTGCAACTGAGCTGAAAAATTTAGGCCAGTCTTTGAACTTAAGAGCAAAAAGTAAAAGAAAGAAGCCTATACATTTAAGAGCCTATAAATGTAAGAGTGTAGGTGAGTATGAATTTTATTGCTGAAAGCAGAGGGGATACAAACACAAACTTCATCCATGTACATTTCTACTCTGCTAATTTATATCTGCGGGGCTTAGGATACATGCAGAAAAACAGGATGCATCTCCTGTGTTTCTGGAAGTAATGACTATGTTACATAAAAATATAATAATTAGATTCAATATAGTTTTTTAATGGCGGCATTTCAAATCTGCCTTAAAAAGAAATTCCCACAAAAGTTTAGTTAGAAAATGTTTAATTTTTTTCTGCTTAAATAGCTTGAGATATGGCTTCTATATCACCCATATACTAGATCTATAACATAAATCAAATGTTAGGTACAGTGGGGCAAAAAAGTATTTAGTCAGCCACCAATTGTGCAAGTTCTCCCACTTAAAAAGATGAGAGAGGCCTGTAATTGTCATCATAGGTAGACCTCAACTATGAGAGACAAAATGAGAAAACAAATCCAGACAATCACATTGTCTGATTTGGAAAGAAGTTATTTGCAAATTATGGTGGAAAATAAGTATTTGGTCAATATCAAACGTTCATCTCAATACTTTGTTATATATCCTTTGTTGGCAATGACAGAGGTCAAACGTTTTCTGTAAGTCTTCACAAGGTTGGCACACACTGTTGCTGGTATGTTGGCCCATTCCTCCATGCACATCTCCTCTAGAGCAGTGATGTTTTGGGGCTGTCGCTGGGCAACACGGACTTTCAACTCCCTCCAAAGGTTTTCTATGGGGTTGAGATCTGGAGACTGGCTAGGCCACTCCAGGACCTTGAAATGCTTCTTACGAAGCCACTCCTTCGTTGCCCGGGCGGTGTGTTTGGGATCATTGTCATGCTGAAAGACCCAGCCACGTTTCATCTTCAATGCCCTTGCTGATGGAAGGTTTGCACTCAAAATCTCACGATACATGGCCCCATTCATTCTTTCCTGTACACGGATCAGTCGTCCTGGTCCCTTTGCAGAGAAACAGCCCCAAAGCATGATGTTGCCACCCCCATGCTTCACAGTAGGTATGGTGTTCTTTGGATGCAACTCAGCATTCTCTCTCCTCCAAACACGACGAGTTGTGTTTCTACCAAACAGTTCTACTTTGGTTTCATCTGACCATATGACATTCTCCCAATCCTCTTCTGGATCATCCAAATGCTCTCTAGCAAACTTCAGATGGGCCCGGACATGTACTGGCTTAAGCAGGGGGACACGTCTGGCACTGCAGGATCTGAGTCCCTGGCGGCGTAGTGTGTTACTGATGGTAGCCTTTGTTACGTTGGTCCCAGCTCTCTGCAGGTCATTCACTAGGTCCCCCCGTGTGGTTCTGGGATTTTTGCTCACCGTTCTTGTGATCATTTTGACCCCACGGGGTGAGATCTTGCGTGGAGCCCCAGATCGAGGGAGATTATCAGTGGTCTTGTATGTCTTCCATTTTCTAATTATTGCTCCCACAGTTGATTTCTTCACACCAAGCTGCTTGCCTATTGCAGATTCAGTCTTCCCAGCCTGGTGCAGGTCTACAATTTTGTTTCTGGTGTCCTTCGACAGCTCTTTGGTCTTCACCATAGTGGAGTTTGGAGTGTGACTGTTTGAGGCTGTGGACAGGTGTCTTTTATACTGATAACAAGTTCAAACAGGTGCCATTAATACAGGTAATGAGTGGAGGACAGAGGAGCCTCTTAAAGAAGAAGTTACAGGTCTGTGAGAGCCAGAAATCTTGCTTGTTTGTAGGTGACCAAATACTTATTTTCCACCATAATTTGCAAATAACTTCTTTCCAAATCAGACAATGTGATTGTCTGGATTTGTTTTCTCATTTTGTCTCTCATAGTTGAGGTCTACCTATGATGACAATTACAGGCCGCTCTCATCTTTTTAAGTGGGAGAACTTGCACAATTGGTGGCTGACTAAATACTTTTTTGCCCCACTGTATATGCAGTCTGATACAGTCCTAGTACACATACACTGAAGACACTAGCATAAGGCTTGTGGCAAACCTTACAGGCCAGCAGTGAGATACAAAAGTTAAATCCAAAGCAGGGAGGTCTAGCAGTTAAGGCACCAGATTAGAAACCATGAGACCGTGAGTTCTAGTGCCACCTTAGGCATGAAAGCCAGTTGGGTGACTTTGGGCCAGTCACTCTCTCTCAGCCTAACACAGTGTTGTTGTGGAGAAAATAGGAGGAGGAAGAAGTATTAGATAAGTTTGTATAAGGTGTATAATGTATAAGGTGGGATATACATTAAATACATAAAAGTATAATTATTTGTAACAGAATGATTTAGGAAGGAAATTGTTACGTTAAATCCTGAATTTTGCTTCCCTAGGATGTAATAACGTATTGCAGGGTTTTGTTTCAGTAAAGGTAGTCCTTGACTTATGACCATTTGTTCAATGACTGTTCAAAGTTATAATGAAACTAAAGAGAGACTTACGACCAGTCCTCGCACTTACTATTATTGTAGTGTCCCTGCAGTCACTTGATCAAAATTCAGCCACTTGGAACTGGCATGCATTTACAATGGTTGCAGCATACCAGAGCCATGGGATTGCCATTTGCAACCTCCCCAAGGGGCTACCAAGAAACAAAGTCAACAGGGGAAACCAGGTTCACTTAACGACTGTGGTGATTAGCTTAACAACTGCAGCAAAAAAGGTCATAAAATTGTGCATGACTCACTTAATGTCTGCATGATTTAGCAATGGAAGCTCTATCCCAATTGTGAGTATAAGTCAAGGAATACCTGTATAGCAGTTATGCTGCTAGTAGGGACAGTATGCAATTTTCATTCATTCATCTTTGCTCATTCAGCATCCTATCCACTGAAATTCTATTCTGGGGAACTATCCAAAGGTAAAAGAAGATGATATACTAGTAAAAATGTCTTCATCTTATTTTCATCAGCAGGAGGTTTGTGGGCACAGCTCTATTCACATATACTATTATAGTTCTCTATCAAATCTATAGCTTAGGTAAAGAAATGTGAACCCCTATTTTAGGAGGCAAAATGCCTCTGGAAAAAATTAACAAGCAAGATATTTTAGCATGCAAAAAGAAAATGACAGTGTTTTTATTAAATATAGACAGAAAAAAAGTGGATTCATCAATTTGAATATGGAATAAAAGTACGTTAGTAGATTTAACTCTAGCTCTGAGACTGCTATAATGTTAATAATCAGGATGGAAGAAGAAATTATGAGCATTTAAAATTATTTTAGGCCTCCACAAAGAAAAAGAATTATTCTTTGAAGAGTTTCCAAGTATGTAAGAAATGTCATGACATACTTTATTTTTTGGATCTTTCAGATTAAATATCAAGCTTCTGTACTTATTTTTATACTTGGAATCGGTATCCCGGAAAAAAGAAAAGAGCTCTTTTTCAATTTTATTTGCAACTTTTGCTGCTCTTCCTTCAGGGATCTTCAGTGTTGAGTCTGCAAGCCTGAAAAAAATACACAGATTTTATTTTATTTTTTCAGGAAACAACTGAAATAACAGGAATGTCTTTACTGCAGAATCCATACCTTTTCTCTAGAATTTCTTTCAGTGACTGTTTAACACTTTGTCTTATCTGATCAACAGAAGGTTTGGCTGCAGAAGCAGGAGGTGAGTGTACATTACTTGCTGTTCCCTTCTCGGTTCTCTTCTTCTTCATTTCCTGCTTATCCTGAATACCTTTTGAAATATAACCAAATTATCCATTTTAGAGAGCTGAAGTATGGAGAAATAAAACTACATTTGTACAACTGATCATATTCTTAATAATGAGAACAAGAAGTTTTACTGTTGCAAAAATAAGGTGAATTGACTGAATTTAACACTATTTGTAGACTGCCCCGTGACAGACGCTGTGAAAAAGCACAAATTCATAAGTATAACAATAATAAAAACAACCAGCAGAAATCACAAAAAAGTCTTATGATGGGCATCTATATCTAGTGTGGTTATGTGCATTGGAATATTTTTTTTTTATCTGCTTGCAGGGTCAAAGAAGGGATAGGCCCCTGGCGAAAGTGTGATTGAAAGTGTGGGAGTAATCACAAAGAAGGCTTACTTAGCAGGCCCACTCTAAAAGTTCACAGCACCACAGGAAGTTTCCATTTTGGCATGGTACTGACCAATATACCCAAGTATTTAAAGATAGCCACCAATATTTTGAATTTGGCCCAGAACACCAAACTTTAAATTGGTTTTATTCTGCACTGGCAAGGTTTCCCACTAGTAACCTGGCCACTATGTTTTTATGTCAACTACACCTTCTGAATCAGCTCCAAAATTAGAGTAATCTAAACAAATGGTGATCAGGCCAAAGACATCCTGATCCAAGCAGACTTTTAACTAGCATACCAACCAGATCTGGGCCAATGTCCCTGACTATAGGTTTCCCTGCTGCTTAAGCAAGAGCCAAGAGTCTAGGGTGACTTCCTAGTCATTACAGGCAGCACAACCAGGCCAATATTACACAAATGCCCAGTTCCAAAAAAAACCTCCAGCTTCAGATTTGTTCAAAAAGAACAAATTTCTTATTTTTAAGATTTAATCGGAGCTTCTTTTACCCATCCACATTCTTAAAGTCTCCACACTACAGTATGGTTGGAGGATTTCCACAGTATTGGTTTGACCCACAGTAGCAATGTATAATTGAGTATGATCAACCTTACACCAACCAAACTGACTGATTATCTTTCCTAGAAGTTTAATTTATATGCTGAACAACCTTACACTGAAAATATTCAGTTAAAAGACAGTCTCACATTCTAATTTCAAAGCAAGTTTCTGATCACAGCTACTGACTCTATGCTGTGGAAAGCAACCCTTTTCAAGCAGAAACTAATTTTACTTTCTTACTGCTTATTTTTCATTAATTTGGTTTCTAAAAAAATTGTTGGGGTGACATCAACAGAGCAGAAAGTCATTTTTTTCTGATAGACCAAGTATGTTAAATTCCAGAGAGCCTTTCTATTTTATTGCTCAAATATAATATGAATAAAACTAATCAATCAAAATAAATAATATGAATTCCTGTCTAATCTCAGAGGCACTATCCTTATTATAACCAATCAGGCAAAATTTAATATTTTAAACCCATATATTTTCAGAAGCTCATGCTTCAGATGTAGTGTGCAAAATTATAGTTATGTAAATTAAATCAGATTAAATTATATTCAGTGTGAGACTTGTTTTTAAACAGAAAAGTTATGTTTTACAGTGTTGCATATTCCCACAATAGAGTGCCATTCCTTAAAAGAAGAGATTACAGGTAATTTCTAATAAAAAAACACAAGGTATCTTAGAAGCTGTTAGCTTGTACAGAGTCAACTCTATGCTTTATAAGAATGTAGGGTTTATTCATGCTTAATAATAATAAAAAATAAACAGCTGACAGAAAAAAAGTCAATTTTTAAAAATTGTTTCATTCGATGAATTATTTTTCAGATTTGTTAAGATTTATGGTATTGGTACCAAATGCAAAAAAAACCTATTCAATCTGATTGTTGTATTTCCAGCAGTTTTTGAATACGACTTACACATTTTGAAAATCATTATCAGCAATTTTGGTTTTAATTACCTTGCTTTAGTGTGCTTTCACTTGAACAGGAAACATTATCTTTATTCAATTTTTCATATTTGTCTTCAGAAGTTCGTCGAGGAACGGAACTCATTTGCCCTGTTTTTTTAAGGGGAATCTGCTGCCCCTTTTTACTTTCAGAATTTTTACATTCCAATACTGCTTTTCCTTCGCTAGATTCCTGAAATAGTTACAACACTAATTATAAGCCTTTTTTGTCCAATTTTTCTTTAGTGTCAGGATCAAAGCATCTATAGAAAAATATGCATTTATATAATCTATGTCACAACTTCAACATAAATTGTTCCCAAGATGGCTAACTACATAAAAAGAAGAAAAATAAAATAAAATACCACTGAAAAATAAATATATATATATATAAAACGAACAGAATTGTACACAACATTCTACTCAAAGCATAGATATGGTGGTTGTACTTCTCTCAAGTACTAAGGATTATTATTTACGGAGAAAAATAGCATGTAAAATAATGGACTTTCTCTCATAAAATTGAATATTCACCCTTTTCAATTTTCTTCTCTCATGATTTGATCAGAACACCTTTTACCAGACTAGAGGAGAAGAGGAGGTATATGGGAAAAAGAAAAAAAATATGTCCCCTTCTTCAATCCAGTGATAAAGGCTCTCGTTCTCTGATGAAAAATACAAATTAGATTTCATCTAGACATTGTAACCATGAAGGTTAATTAATAATAAAAGCATAAACCTATAACAGGGGTGTCAAACTGCTGGCCCGCAGGCCGGATGCATCATACTGAAACCAGGCCCACCCCATTGCCGGCAATGGAAAAAAAGTCACGATACGTCATGACACGTCATGTGACGTTGCGAGTTTGACACCCCTGACCTATAAGGAACCATAAATCTTCTAAGGAACCAACTATTCATATTTAATACACATTAAAATGCTGCTTTGCATTTTACAATCTTGGTTAACATTCCCTTGCAGAATTACATTTCTAAAACAATAGTTTAAGCAATACGAGCACTGATTTGTTGCTCAGAGGCATTTTTAGCTGAATCTGAGCATTCTGAAATATAACATAAATATGAATAATTAGGCTCAAAGATGCTATTTTATGAGGCAACTGGACTTTCTTGTTTTTTCTTTGAAGATGTTTCACTTCTCATCCAAGAAGCTTCTTCAGCTCTATGACCTGGATGAGTGAGACTCTCCATAGACATGAATAATTAGTTATATGAACTTTGAAGGAAGGACAAGTTGCAACACAATATAGTTTTTAACTAGCAATTAATCTGGGATCTTATCCATGTTTAATAGCAATAGCACTTAGACTTATATACCACTTCACAGTGCTTTCCAGCCCTAAGTGGTTTACAAATGTCAACATGTTGCTCCCAAAACTCTGGATCCTCATTTTACTGACCTCAGAAGGATTGAAGACTATTTCAGGGCTTGACATTGAGTCAGGAAGCTGAATATCTATTCAGAGTTACATAATTCTTTATTAATTATACTTTAACTGGAAATGAAAGTAATATAAGTATACCTTATATATTAAAAATCCTCAAAAAAGATGATACATGTTTTATAGCCAACTAATTTAATAAAAAGTTTAGTCCTTTCTTCTTCTATTATTTGGAAAACAAGTAACTGGCAAAAGCTACAAATGACTACATATTAGGCAAAAGCATAACAACAACTGTAGAAGAAATAGTTATTTAAAAAATAAATGATTTCTTGCCTTTTAAAACCACATATGGTGCATTTGAAAGAAAACATTTTCAAAGGGTTACCACGAAATTTGCTGTAATCTGTCTATCCAGTAAAAAGAAATCTCATTTCTTACCCGCTTAAAAATTTTGACCTTATGTTTCACAGAGTCTTCTCCTTGCTTTGGGGTCTTGTTTTGAGGGCCCATGAAAGTTTGCTTGGACATTCCAGGCTTCTCACACTCCACTGATCTATTTTCTCTGGCTGTTTCAAGTTTCACATTGGCATCCAGCATATTATCAACTGAATCTGGTTTCTTGTCTTCCTCAGCACAGCATTTGATGCAAACATATTCTTTGTCTTCTTCTCCCATTTGCTGTGCTTGAAACAAACTCAATCCAACACAATCACCATGAAACCAATCATCGCATCTACCACAGCCTACCATGAACCTACAACCAAAAAAAAACAAAAATCACATTGCTTTATCATAATCTTTATATTATACTAAACATAAAACTTTTGTAACTCTCCTAAATGGCCTCTCATATAGAATAGTTCCTCCTTGTTTGGTATATTTTGTGCAGAAGAGTGCATCCTTTTCTCCAGCCTTACAACATGGTGTAAAACGCCAAGGTTATAGCAAGAAGATTTTGTTATGCTAATCAGTAGTGTCTACTATCATTCTTAATAAAATATACATCTGCAAAAGAGAAATTTTAAGTTTTGAATTTTGTTCCAGCAGCCTAATAACGATTTCTACAAGTTACAAGTTCAGAAAGAATGCAACCAATTAATATTCATTGTTAGATCCCATAGATCAGTAAAACACTTGCAAATTAGGATCTGGTTTTCACAAATAGGCAATGCCCAAATGTTATGATAAAAAGATTAATCATTCTTCCCTACTCCAGATTACATGGTAAGCAGAATCACAACTGCCACTATACTTATCAAATAATACAATAAAATCCTTGAAGCTTGCAAACTTCATTGAAGAACTCATCGAAGCCATGAGTTGTCCTTAAATTGATAATTTTCTAAATGTGTAAACCTCTAGTATTCTTTCTTCCCCAATGAAATTTGACAGAAATAAAACTTTCAAGTAAGATAAATTACCCATACTTTAGCATATTTAAATGCATTAGAAGGCAACTCCAACCTCTCTCCCAAATGGAGCCACTGGGAGGGAAAGAAAGGAAATACTACCTCTTGTTATTTTCAGGTTTGCTTTTGTAAATTTTAGAAAATAAAAGTTACTTGAAACATTTGAACTGGTCTCAGAAAAATCTTGACTATTACAACTGGGCCAAACTTCATTAACAACTCAGAGAACAATTTTGCCTACATCTTCAAGCCTAAAATCTCCATTATCCCAAATTATCTTGAAGGTGTTTCAATCAGCTTGAATAACTTAACAAGCTTATGAATTTAAATAATCTGTGAATATATGCATAGTCCATTTATTTTATAAGGAGATAAAAAGGAATTATTTTACCTAATTAAAAATATTTTTTTCTTCAGACTGAAAAGTATTTGTGCTGTGCATGCATATCTCTGTGTACATGTGTGCACGCGTATGTATCCACATCCCAATTGCTTATCCAAATGTAGAAACTTTTTATATAAATATTTTGAATTTATTTTAATTCTATAATTAGAAAGTAAGATAGTAACAACCTCATATTTTTTCATGAACACATCATGGAGAATGGTCACATTTCATTAGAAAAACAGAGCATGCTAGGGAATATAATTTACATTTCAGAAATGACTGCAAATAAAGCAAATGACAGTATTAAGTATATGTGAGAATTTCATGAAGTTTATTAATATGATTGACTCTGAAACATGACACAGTGAAGTAGGCCAGAGATATTTTATGAATGGATGTAAAAATATTGTTTCTTTATGGTTAGAAAAAATGATTTTTAAGAAGGCTATAAACGTATGAAATAACAGTAAGCCCACGGGTGGCACAGAAATGAAAATAAATAAATAAATAAATAAGTAAGTAAATAAAGTCAAAAAAACATTCCTTTCAAGAAAACCTGAACTTGGCTATCATCAGAAAAAAGTTCACATTCTTGACAAAACTGACAAGTTCTGTTTTTGAATAAAAAAATGAAAAATGTAGAATGACTAAGAATGTAGAAAGTAGGGATTAGTACTTAGTCCATACATGTAATAATATTCTAGTGGCTGAGAATCTGGAAGACCAATACAAAATACAACAACACAACAATGCAGACTTTAAAGACTATACTGAGTCATTTAAAAAAGTACTGCACAAATTACTTTTGAGATATAAAGGGGTAGGGTGCAAAAAAAGGACAATTCATATATTATGAAAATATATGCAGCCCTTAAGTATATCTTTGGATAAATTGTATATTTATCAGATTAAACAGGAAAAAAGACCAGTTGTTTTCTTCTGATTTAGCTAAGGTTTTTTTTAAAATAAACTAAACTATGTATCATGATCCTTAAAAGAACAATCATAAATTTTCTTCTATTTCAGATATTAAAAAGTTGATTTCATTAATCTCTGAATCACATCTGGTTTTAATAGAAGTGCACTTGTTTTCACATTGTCCAGTTTACAGTAATCTAAATTTTCACACTGACAGTTCAATAAATTATGTGGGCATATTACAATGTTTTAGTTAATTCTATTTAATAAAATCATTTAAGAACAGATGAATGCACTACAATCTTTGCATAAAAAGAGTTTTCTTTTCTTTTTCTTTCTTTTGTTCCCTACTAACAGGAAGAAACTAATTCTGCTAACTAAAAAAAATTTTTTTTGCCGGTTAACAAACCTTTCTCTGAAATAATACTAAGTCATAATCTGAAAAATAAAATGTAGAAAATTATTAACCAATAACATTGGTTAATAATTGTCATTAGCTTAAGTCTGTCGCCCTGTCTATTTAACTTATATGCAGAGCACATCATGAGAAAGGCAGGGCTAGATGAATCAAAAGCTGGAATTAAGATTGCGGGGAGAAATATCAACAACCTAAGATATGCAGGCGATACCACTCTAATGACAGAAAGTGAAGAGGAACTAAAGAGCCTCTTGATGCGGGTGAAGGAGGAGAGTACAAAAGTTGGCTTGAAACTCAACATTAAGAAAACCAAGATCATGGCATCCGTCCCTCTCAATTCCTGGCAAATAGATGGGGAAGAAATGGAGGTAGTGACAGATTTTATCTTCCTGGGCTCCAAGATCACCGCAGATGGGGACTGCAGCCAAGAAATTAAAAGACGCTTGCTCCTGGGGAGGAAAGCTATGGCAAATCTAGACAGCATACTAAAAAGCAGCGACATCACCCTGCCAACAAAAGTATGTATAGTCAAGGCCATGGTTTTCCCAGTTGCAATGTATGGCTGTGAAAGTTGGACCATAAGAAAGGCTGAGCGCAAAAGAATTGAGGCCTTTGAACTATGGTGCTGGAGAAGACTCATGCGAGTCCCCTGGACTGCAAGGCGATCAAACCGGTCAGTCCTAGAGATCAACCCTGACTGCTCTTTAGAAGGCCAGATCCTGAAGTTGAAACTCAAGTACTTTGGCCACCTAATGAGAAGGAAGGACTCACTGGAGAAGAGCCTAATGCTGGGAAAGATTGAGGGCAATAGAAGAAGGGGACGACAGAGATTGAGGTGGTTGGATGGAGTCACTGAAGCAGTAGGCGTGAGCTTAAATGGACTCCAGAAGATGATAGAGGACAAGAAGGCCTGGAGGAACGTTGTCCATGGGGTCGCGATGGGTCGGACACGACTTCGCAACTAACAACAACTAAGTCTCAGAAATGAGATTTCACTTAAGCATAATGAAATTTGGATATAACTGATAAGGACTCAGTAATGACTCAGTAAGCATAACAGACGATTCTTAATTTACTGGAAAAAGATTTAAACTGGTAATGAAATATAGGACACTGTATTAACTTGTACTACAATTAGATTACATTGGCTATATTCAATAGAATGTAATGAGTATATTTCTACCACTTAGACAATTTATGTTAATTTAGTTCTTATCAGTATTTTACCGAATTATTATAAGGTTCCAAATAAAGGCAGGATTCCTTATTCTATCCCTGTACCATTAAGCCTCTAAATGTATCACAGAAATTGGCAGGGAAAGAATACATTTCCCAACAATAAAACATGGGTGGATTCAATGAAAATTTTAATAATTTGATTTTGTGCATATTATATTTCTAAGCCTTACTATTTTTTATAAAAATATTTTTATGAGTAATAGTGAAGAAAAAATCTTAATAAGCTATTAAGCAGCCATTTTTCCAATAAATTTAAGACTTTTTTTTTAAGAAACCATAAACTTTTAGCCACTAGGTTATTAATTTTTAGTACTGACATTTAAATGGAAGAACTAATAGAAAGGAGCAGCTAATTATATAGGATAATTGTGGTTGATAGGATGACTTTCTAAAAAAAAAACTGTCATTCAGGAAGAGCTGGTAACAAAGCATTCTTCTCTGATAGGTTTTGTAGATGTTACTGTAGTAGCATTCAACATGCTGGCCCACTAACACTAAAGCTCTGGCTGTAGATTGCTTCTTAGTTTGATGTCCAATTGCATTAACCATGTTGTAAGGCTGGAGTGGATACACAGCTGCAACAGAAAGAAAATAAATATTTTAAGATAGTAATTGATGACATTTAGCAGATTTAACAATCATTAAATACAACTTATATAATCCTGACACTTAAAATCTCTAATTACATATATTTGTATTCTTAAATTCTACCAGTGTTTTGTATGCAAGTTACTATAAGTAAGAACACCTGCTGCAAGGATACTTAAAATAATAATTGTGTTAAGATATGGACTACTCATTTCCACAGGAATCTCACTGTTACAAGTGGAGTACTACTAAAACATTCCAATGTAATGTAGACTATCTTTTTCAAAAAAAAATAATCAAAATACAACTTTAATATGAGTAAAGCAAAGCTTTTTGCTGGGTAAGTCAGAATCTCCTTCTGGAAGGTAGCATTAAAACAAACTAAATTAGAAAACAAAGAAGAATACACCAGTCCAAATTCACTTTATTGTAAATACAATTTAAGGCTATTTTGTAAAAGCAATCAAGCCAGTTGTTTAGGAAAGTCGTAGCATAATATATATTATATGTCTGTCAATCAGTTCATTCCACTTTACTTTCTGTACAGGCATGTAACACTTCACATGTGGTAAGAAATATATATCCAATATGATAATCATCAAGTGTCTTTAAATAAGCTATTCCAGCAATTACAACTTTTTAAATATGTTTGAGATACAGCTACATATAATGGGCTGCAAGAATAACCTTGAGGAAGGAAGAGCCTCAGAAAAGACAAGAGTCAGATAAGAGAAATCTGAGTCCAAAGCTGAAATACAATTTGAAAGAATGTTTCAGACATATCTTACTAATATTAGTAAGTACCCGTTAATTAAAGAATAGCAAGATCTTGCTACTGATCTCATAGCAAATATGCTACTGATTGACCTAATCCATCTCTGACTCATACATATTGCATAAAGGATTAAAAGGGGAAATTCAGCTTGACTAATACTCATATTTACTAGATAATGGCTTATAGATTAAAAAGTGTCTCATCTCCAAGTTTAAAAACAAAACCAATAAACTAACACGCAAGACACAATGCTTAAAAAAATTTAGTAGGAAGTTTTCAACGCTTTATAAAATGGTAGGCAAAAAAACCCATGACTCACATCTGAAAGGTTTTTTTAAAAAACACCATTAGCTTTTTTGTTAGTCATTAGTTTAACAAAGAAAATTAGCATATATTGCTATATAATAGTCTAATGTTTCTTACCAAGAGCATTTTCCAACACTTAAGTAAATAGAAAAAAAAACTCTTTAATGTAGTTTAATTTTCCTACAAAGTAATTTGCACTTATCAGATCTCAGCTTAATGAGGTCTTTAAATCATATTAGTATTTTATTTCTGAGAATTTTAAATAGCTTATTGCAATACATTAAAAATGTTTAAATGATGCAGATATAGCAAATTATTGTCGCTTGTAGTTACAGAAGTGAACAGAAATCAAATCAAATAATAAAAAATAAATTGTTATAATAGAAATGAATGTAAATATAGGTAGTTCTTGATTTATGACAATTCAGCCCAAAATTTCTGTTGCTAAGCCAGAAAGCTAAGTTTCGTCCCGTTTTACAATGTTTCTTGCCACAATTAAGTGAATCATTGCAGTTGTTAAGTTGCTAACATGGTTGTTAAGGAAATCTGGCTTCCCCATTGACTTTGATTGTCAGACGGATCCAAAAGGGGACACTGCAACCGTCATAAATATGAACTAGTTGGTAAGCATCCAAATTTTGATCACATGACCAGGGGGATATTGAAAGGTCATTAAACAAATGGTTGTAAGTCGAGGACTACCTGTAACAAATCATAACGGTAGAGAGATGAATATTAAGACATTTGATTAATTCATAAATACTAAGCCATAATGGATTGCTAAATCCATTTAGCAATAAACTAATGCTAAATAAATGCTAAATAAAAAGCAATAAACCCAAATCATATCTTGACATCATATGTGAAACACACTATAGTACTGTGATGGAAACAAAATGAAAAGACAATCCCATATATGTATAGTTAGTAAGAAGTGATGCAAATCTAGAATTGTTTGCAATCTAAGTCATTTTTTATTTCAGTTAAAATCAGTGTGAAAGTTTAGCCAAGAGTTAAGTTCTGCTGATTTCCAAAGGCTTGTAACACAAGTAATTTAATATAAAACTTGTTTATTTAGAGGGTATTTAGAACTTTATTCATTAAATTTCTAATCTTAGTCACTCTGGGCAGTTTACCACAGCATAATAAAACCATATAAATACTTGAATAAAAGCATAACTCAGAATTTACAATTATCATTATAAACAATAGAAGAAATTGTAGAAGGTATGTGCCAGTCAGATTTTTTTTCATAAGTAACTGTATAAAACATAGTTTTATAACTATATAAAACATAGTTCCCTCAGGTACAATTGTACAACTAGGTATTTCTGTGAAAAAAATACATTGCAATTCATTTTGTCCCATGTAATCAAATGAAATAATTTCATATATTATGTATGTAAACTATGTAGAATTGAGTCCAATCCAAAAAAATACTTAACTTAAAATAGGTGTGAATAAACACGATTATGAATTAGATTTAAATTTAGATTCATGCAGTGGAGCAAATAAAACTGAAATGGTCGTTATATGGCCACAAAGTGTTAAAGACTCCAAAATTATTGTGAAAGCTTCTTCCATGACAACTATAAGGTCAACTTCCACTATCCAATTGAATGGATCTGAATCTAGATCCAGTATCTAATTTAAAATGTGTGCATCAAAGTGAGAACTGTGGGTAGAACTCAGTATGAGGCTTGCAGAGTAATGTTGTCCTTCTTTTAACTGTAGCCTTTTCAAAATTTCTAGGAATGTAGGGAACCTGGGTGTATGGCAGAAAAAAACGAAGAAAATGGATTCCACCAAGAGAAGTGTACTATTTGAAGTCTATCAATGCATATAGCAGTATCTTTTTTATTACATAAGTAATAGTTGTAACTTTATGGTATTGGTAATTTACCATTTCTACAAGATAACAAAATATTGATTTCTCCATCCCTACTGCAGAAGTAATTATTGCAAATGTCTTCTTTTAATATTAATTGAACTCATTCTAATTAGCATTTTAGTAAGTGTCGGTGGCTTCTGAAATAAAACAAAATCTGGATGGGGATGGTGGAAAACTAGCTTAATAAATAAAAGATTATGGAAACAATTGATTGCAAACCAATTATCAGCCAACAGTATAATATGGCTGCACAGAAAGCTAAAACCATCTTAGCCTACATCAGGGGTAGGCAACCTTGGCTCTTTTATGACTCGTGGACTTCAACTCCCAGAATTCCTGAGCCAGCCATGCTGGCTCAGGAATTCTGGGAGTTGAAGTCCACGAGTCATAAAAGAGCCAAGGTTGCCTACCCCTGGCCTACATCAACACAATTTCCAAATTATGAAAAAAAATCATTCCACTCCATCGTGCTTTGCTTACTCTTCATCTTGAATATTCTAATCCTCTACAGAGGATTCAAAGAAAGGCAACAAAGATTACCTGATGACTAGAAATTAAACCCTATGGAAAAAAACATTGAAGGAGCTGGGCATGTTTGGAATAGAAAAAAGTAGATATAACAACATTCAACAAACGCTTGAGAGTCTGTCCACAGGCCAAAACCTATTCTTTCTCAATCCAGATGCAGAAATAATGACTTTTAAGTTAACAGGAAGTCAGGTTCCAACTGAACGTCAGGGGGGAAAATCTAACAGTAACAGCAATTTAACAGTGGAACCAATTATAAAAACAAGGGGTAGGCTTTCTTTTACAGAATATCTTCAAGCAGAGGCTAGCCTTTCACCTATATGTTAACTTGGTTTGATACAATGAAGAGAGAGGTTGGACTTAATGGCCTTCCAGCTCCATGCTTGCATTCAAAAGATGTTAGGTGCCAGTAGTGATATGAACTGCATAAATTTACAATAGTCTGAAAACTTCTACTCACTTCAACAGTTCTATTAGTGGAAAGTACTGGATACATGTCTATAATTTTCAAATAAAACCATATTAACTCTGCTATATTGTCTGATAATACAATATATGAAATTTGTATTAAATATTTTGATTAATTCCTCTTGGCAATAGGGCAAGGAAAATATTTCAGATGCTATACATCCTTAGTTCCTAGGTGTTTCAAACTATAAACCCCACTGTTTCTAATTAACCATATAGTATGAAGTGTAATGGAATCATTGTCCAGAATATCTAGACCAGCCCAAGTTTGAAAAAGCTGTTATGCAGAACAGTTGGTACACATTTTATTACACACATACATGTTGATGAAATCAGGTTAAAGCATCAAATCTTTTCAAAGGTTTTCAGAAAATCTATCACAGCAAAACTGAGTATTCCTTAAAAAGTATTCAGAATACTGCAAGATTCAAATTTTGCTATTAAAGCTAACAATGAGCATTTTAATATTTATCAATAGTGCTTGTTATTTTTAATGTTACCAGGAAAAAAATCCATGAAAACATGCATTATTTGGTAGGCAGAGATATGGAATATATATACTGGGAAGTATATATCATAAAATATATTAGATTTAACTTGAAGGTAAATATACATAGGCAAGGTTTACATATAATGCTAAGTTAAAGCAATCTTTGTTTGGTTTTGGCTTAGAATGAAGACTGAATTCCTCCTAAAAAAAATCTAAGGTTAATTTTTTTGTTACAAATCCAGAATTTGAAACCAAGGATGGTCTGTTGATGGTTTGCAAATCCTGGCTTATTTCAATTGTGACTTATAGTTAGATCCTTGCTTATTCCTGGCTTATATTTGTGATCTATTCTGGGTACTAGTAGAAGAAATAGAAAAAAAAACCCAGAAGTTGTGAAAAAAGCCATTATTAATTTGTTCGTCTGCAAAAGATTTAACAAGCTTTTTTTGTTTTGTTTTGCAAACAACCAGAATATAGGGCCATTTTCTTGTATCTATTTCTTCTTTTGCTTCTTCTTCATTATCTTCTTCTTCTTCTTTCATCTTCCTTCACTCCCTTAGTGTAGATGAAGGACATTCTGACTTACTTCAACCATTCTAGATTTCAGGTTACGAATTGATTAATCTGATTCTATCTTTTATGTTTTAATTTGAAAAAGATAAGTCAAAAACCTAAAATTGGGACAGGAATGGATAATATGTGACTGCAAAAGATTTCTCTGAAAATCTCATCATCACTTACAGCCCAAGAGCAATGCTTTTGCAGTCCACCACTGCAACACATTTCTCTCACTTCACCACTTAGCCTCCAATTCTCCTCCTCCCTCCCCAAAAGCCAAAAATATCGATCCTGTCCTATGATGATATAATTGGCTACAATCAATAATGTGAAGCATTCAGATGAAAAAAAAATTAAAGCCCATCCCCATCAGAAGAAATTCACCTATCCCTGCTCTAAAAAATGTGAAGCCGATTACAAATTTTTTTGTAAAATCAATGTGTTAAAGCACACACCTGTTGCCATGTGGCTTTCTGCAAAACCCACACTGCTTACTAGGTATCCAGACACTTTTGCTTTCACTGGGAGACAGGAGTTCTGTGCTCTCTCGTTTTACAGTAGAAATATTATCTGGAATGAACAGTGGTGGCTCGTCAACTGAAAGACTTTTACTGCTTCTTCTCTGTCGAGGCTGAAGGTTCTTTTCTAACTTTCTAACTTTGACTTTCTCCTTTTCATCATCTTTTAAATAATCCACAAGTAATGCCATGGAATCTTTTTTTCCTCCTTGTTCCTTAATGCAATTATTTGTTTTAAGGTGATATTTCTGTGGCTGCTTCTGACTCTGTTGTGGCAACTGCCCTTGCTTAGAATTAACTGTTCCCAACGTTAAATGTAAACCTTCTTTAGAACCAGCATGATGGCTGACAGATCTTTCTGTCATTATCTTCCGTACCTGAACTGGTATTTGACCCCGGGGAATATTTTTCCCTACCTCATGGATTTGCTTCTTTAGAGGTATTCCAGAGTCACAGCTCTGAAATCTTATATCTTTATCTGAATGTTGTTTCTTAATTTTAATTTTTTGCTGACAATGCTGAATGTTTCCTTGCTCCTCTATGTGACGTTTCAGGCTTGCTGAAGACTGATTACGAGGACTTGGAAGAACATGAATTTTACTGTGTGTGTCCTGGCCTACAGTAGCCAATTTCTGCTGTGTGACTGTAGTTTTATTTTGTTTAGTCTTGGTATTTTTGGACTTCGTCTTTTTTAGGTATTTTAATGGAACACCAGAATGCCCAACTTCCCGCAATCCTGAAATTTCAAGCTCTCCCATGTTTACACTTTCCGGCTCTTGATATATTGTTTGGGTTGGAATGTGTTGAATAATACTATCTTCCAAAGTACTTGCTTCTAATTTGATAGAATTTGTACCATCATCTTTTAAATCAGTCTGTTCAAATTCCATGCTATTTAAAGGAAGATCATCTTTCAAATCACCTTTTTTCAGGTTATCTGAATGTTCTTGCTTGTCTTCTTTTTGCAAGTTAGCATTATGAGCAATGTCATCACTAGCCTTTAAACCTAAGTTGCATTCAGCCTTTCCGTCCACAAAATTAGACTGAACTACAAGATCTTCATGAATTTCACTTGAATTTTCACAAGTTTTGGAAATAAGCAGAGTATCACTCATTCCAGTTTCCTTGCTTTGATCTTCTATTTCAATTCTGTTCTGTTCTTCCTCAGTCTTATGGTTTGCCTTTTCTGCTGAAGATATTTCAGACGTGTATTTTGTAACTTCATCACCTTCATCTTTAAGGTTATTGCTATTCGTAACGGTGTCAGCCTCCACAGAAGCAGATGACGCTGACTCGGTTCCAATGGTAGTATCATAATTTTCTGTAACAGCCTGTGCTCCATTTTCCATTTCTTTACATAAGGTAATAGAACCTGACAAATTAGAAGAACTTCCTGTTTCATGAGATATTTTGACTTTTGCCTGACTGGGAATTTCATGCTCATTATCTGCTTCATTGCTTTCTGATTCTGCACAAGACGGAACCCATTCTGAAGTGCCTGAAGATGATGGTGGGATTTCTTTTGTTTCTTCTAACTGGGAACTGTCATTACAGCTTGGCTCAATCTTTTTAAAATCCTCTTCTGCATTATTCTTATTATCCTGTTTAGCCTGTCCTTTATCATGTTGTTTCAGTCCTCCCTTCTGGGCAGGTCCAGACTTTACAGTTTTCTTCGTGGGAACAGAAGGTGAAGAATTTGAACGTTTAGCTAGTGTGCTCTGCCGTAGACTTCGTACTGGATCTGTTAAAAAATATATACTGATGTTATTTATACCAATAAAAAACAACATACATTAAAAACAGCTTTATTTATATATAGTTTAACACAATAAATGCAAAAGTAAGTAAGCTTATCCTCAACATTTATTCAGGTCAAGTGGGTTATAGATTGTCCGTTCATCAAATTATAAGTACATTTATTTCAAGCAAACACTAAGTTATATTCTTTAAGTGGTTTGATCATGGAAACAGGAACTCTACAACATGCATAGCTTTTAATGTGTATTTTTATTTAAAAAAAACTACCTTGGTTCATTAAACGTGGAGACTTTCTTGGTGATTTGGTTGAAGTTCCATCCATTTGGTCCCTCAATTTCCTGTTGGATGACAGATCACCTTCATCAATGGTACTGTGGGCAGTTTCCTTAACTCTGTCATCCATAATATCATCAAGTCCGACAGCTAAAAAAAAACAAAGAAAAAAAAACAATCCTAAATCTTAAAAAGATTTTTTATTAAGTCTATAATGTCATGAAAGATGTGAAACATAAAGAAAGCAATGGCAATGGGGAAGGGGTAGGATGGAGGGGGGGGGAGGAGAAGAAAGAGATAAATAAGATTAAATGCATGTGTAGGAAATGAGATGTACAAGTTTCCCAAAAGGCAGATAAAACAAGTGGTCATCCAGAGCAATATTATTTCTCATACATGGTCCTTGAGAAAGAGTCATAGCCATTTTTAGTGGACTCACATTTTATTGATTTGCCACAGGAAGTTCTCAGTCCTTAAAGGATCAGCTGTCCCCTCACTGTCCCTTCCCACCTAAGAGAAAGAGAATTTAATAATGGAAAGAGCTGATCCAAAAGTGACAATTTCCTTTATCTATATAATTTTAATAGTTTCTTTTTAGATGCTAAATGTAGAACATGATAGTCTGGCAACTATTAATAAGTGTTTCAATTGCTAAACATCTAGCCAAAATCTAAGGGCTACAGTATAAGATTGCAATTTTATGTACATCTCATTAAACACAATGAGATTTATTTCCATGCAAACATACTTCTTAGAATTTGTTACTTTATATTAAAATAGTGTATGCAGGTATGTATGTATCTATATATTAATTTACTTATTTTACGAGATGTTGCAGAATACATTCAATAAATGAAAACCTACTAGAAATGTCTATGTTCAGAAAATAGTAATTACTATATTGATTTTCCATTACAAAACTCATTTCCTTTCATTCAAAATATCTGATAATGGGTGTTGATTCAATTCAGAGATTTACTGTCCCTGTCACAGAAATTATTTAATACTAACCAAGAAGAATTTAAAATTTACATTATTAAAAAATAAATGCAAATATATAAAATAAATATTAGCAAAAAAAAAATATGAGTATTTTCTTCCAAAGCTGCGCAATGACTTTGAACAAGGGTGTCTCAAAGTACACAGGAGTGGAGATGAAGCTCATTCTTTGAATTATTAAGGGGTGCTGACATGGCTGCTTTCGAAGCTGTTCCTGGCAAAGAGACTGTGCATATATTTCTTTCAAAGAAGTTGAAGAGCCCTACTCATGGCAGATGGTTGTCCAGGCTCTGCTTTAAGATTTCTAATAAAAGTAGCTTACTCTTCTGGTTATTAGATACAACAGCCATGGGTTACTTCTGCTGTCACTTAAAAATCTTAGTTAATGATAGATCAAAATGTAGTCTTTCATAATAACCCCATTAAAATTCAATTTCCATAATTATCACACCCAAGATTTGTTTCATCTGGAAATATAAGGATTCACTCTCTCTTTTTATGAAAGACAATAATGAGAAATTAAAATATTATAGGACCCTAAAGTTAACCCTAATGCACCCCATTCCAAACTTCCACCTAGTCTGATGAAAAGACACCTGTGAGCACCTACTCTTAGTTTCCTAACAAGTACAAATCTACCTAACATTATACGATATGGATTTCAAGGGAAATTAAGAGAAATGTACAAAAAGCAATAAGAACCATCAATAAGATACAATTCAATTAAAAAGCTAACAACAAAACAAATATAATATAGTTTTAACAAGGGTCTGTTAGGGAACATGTCTTCAGATGAGGATTGATTGCTTTATATGTTGTCTCCATTACAAAGTAACTCTAAGTGAAAACAATAATAAAAACAATAGAAATAATAAATACATAACACTACATCACTATACATCAGAGAGTATATCCAACAAAATGGATTAAACATCAGGATAGACTACCAAAGAATTAACTGTTACACTTCAGAGCATGCTGGAACTTTATAAATGCCAACAGTGTTGGAACCATCCAAATCTCAGGAAGAACACTATTCCACAAGGCAGACATAATTACAAAGAAGACCTCCTAGGTCCCCTAAGGTGACAATGCCTTAGAGCTAGGGCATAAGAGTACACTAATTGTAGCTGAACTTATCAGTTAGACAGAAAAGATAGGAGTAAGAAAGTCCTGAAGATAAACCAATGTAAGGCTTTATAGGGACAACCAACATGTTAGATTGTAGTTGAAACATTTCTGATAACCAGTTCAGTTTATGGACCAGAGATGTTAAATGGTAAAATGAGCAACCATGTTCTGGAATAACTATAGTTTCCAGATGGTCTTCAAAGGTAGCTCTATGTGGCTTCATTGCAATAGTTGAAGTAGAAGGTAAATAGGCTATAAGTGACTGTGAGACCATCCTCATCCATAGTTGGTGCACAGGATATATTTGACCAAGGGTTTCATATACAAAGTTTTACATGACTTCCCCACCCCCCACTCCACTGGAGTTCATGGGATTTACTCCTGGTAGAAGTTTTGAATCCCACTAAGATCTGCAGCTACATAATTCTGAAATCTCAAATAGGATGAAACTGGTCACATACGGCCAACATAAGTAAAAACTGACAAGCCACTTTTGAAAAACCTTGCCAAGAAAATTGCAGGTAACTAGCCCATTCAGTCACCGGAAGTCAAAAACTGAATTGAAGGTATGCACACATAAAAACACACACCAAAAAAGGAATTAAAATGAATACTGTAGCTAGTTACTTCCCTGGGATAAATACTTCTGTACAAGTAACTTCTGAAGCCCAATGATTAAGCTTTTCAGTATCATATAAATATATGTACATTACTAAAATCTTGAGTAAACGTATATGTCTTATATAGTTATAGCAGACTGAATTTGACACTCCTGATTTCTCACCATAAGCCATTCTATTCAGAATGCATTACCAATAACATTAGCTGTCATCTATTATTGTATACATCTTAATGCTTCTTAAAATAGAAATGATTTAAAATGGAAACAAATGCAATCAATCTTCCAAAAAATAGACTTCATCATTTTTGAGCCATTTCAACCAATTAATATTAAAATATCATATATATTTATTATGCCACAATGAAGAAATAGCAAAATGATTAAGGCAGCAAAGCAAAACAGAGATAAAGAAGAACCAACTGTATTCAAAAAAAGACTATAAATTTCTGCATATGTAAATGATAACTCTGAAACTCAAGTTGTAGTAGAGGTAAAAGAATTGGATCTATTGACCTTGCTAAGGAAAAAAACTCAATTTGCTTCCTCTATTCCTGGATTTCTTGCATTCTAATTTAATAAATATAAATATAACTTAGAAATTGCCTGCCATTGCCTTCCTTGCCTTTGAATTTCATTGTTTAAGACTGGAGATGGAGAATCAGTGTGGCATAGTGGTTCAAGCGCTGGAATGGAACCAGGAAGATCTACGTTCTATCCACTCTCTCCCAGGAAAATTCACTGATAATTTTAGGCCAGACATTCTCTTTCAGCTCAACCTGTCCCACAGGTTTGCTGTTGTTGTAAAATAAAACATAATGTGGTAATGCTATGAATGTTGCCTTAAGCTCCTAAATGAAAAGGTAGGCCATAAATTGAATCAATAAATAAACACTCCGCTTTTATTGACCTTGCATTAGCCACTCTGGAAGGATTTTAGGATGAAAGAGTGTAAATAGTCTATTAGATATGTATGTGTACTTCATATTATATGCATGAATATGTAATACAACAAAATAAACACAACGATTTTGAAACAGTCAAATGAAGGGCAAGCACTAAATGATGGAAAAACTATAAAAATGCATGATTTTCATCTACCTGAAAAGTAACTGCAAAAAAGGGAACATAGGCATGACTCACAACCAACTTTACGCATATTCTAAATTAGCTTTTTAGTATTATTCTTAGTAGCAAATGAACAAACAGCAAAATAAAACTGCTGATAAATTACTTGATAATAGCTTATTTATTATCATATTCTCTCCCCCAAGTAAAAGATAAACACAATTATATTTCAAGTGAAAAGACAGAAGTATTAGTGAAGTGGAAGCTATAATGTTCAGTTAAAAGAAATTACAATATCCAGTTAAAATTCTTTCAATAAATTCTTATTTTAAATCACTGCAATATAAAAGATCAAACCACATCATTTAAAATAACATAAAGAAATGTTATTCAAATAAAGAACATTTGGAAAAGCAAAAAAAAAAAAAAACCCTATCAAATTAAATGCAAACAATTAAGGTAAGCCAGGAAGAACTACATAGAAAGGGCAAAAAAAAAAAAAATTTATTCCCTCAGATTGATTCACTTCCAATCCTCTTTTGATACTGATTTTTCAAATGGTATCTGAATTCTAGGAAGGACAGAGAGTACTTCTCAGGAACTAAAATATATGGTTGGGCTAATTTCTGCTTGAAATCTTGGAGACACCTGGGCAGTCAGTGTTAATACTGTGTTAAATAAGCCAATGGTCTGATCTAACATAAGACAACTTTTTCCATGCAGTAGGAATATCCATCACATTTAATAAGACCTCTCAACATCTTTATTTAAAAAATAAATTATAATTTATTATAATTATAATTTGTTTTGGAATGTCTCCTTAGTTTCAGAAATAATTTTGAAATGCAATAGAAGGTATTGCTGTTTAAGAAAAACTTTTCATTGGGCAGTTATACTGCCAGGAGCTGAGAAGAAACGTTAAGAAAGAAATGGGGAACTTAACAGATAAGAAAAATTACTTCTCCCTCAAAGCAAAAGAGTCAGTGGGAGAATTCCTTTACGTCCTGATATAATATCCCCTATTATGCTTCCTCACGAGTCATTAATGAGGCAAATATCTAAAGTGCTAATGTGTACAGATATATTCCTTTCAAATTAATATTAACACTATTATTTTGGATGGGACACTGTCTTCTATACAATTATATTTTATTTTTTATTATTTCTTTATTATAAAATAGTCATTTAAGGAAAAGCTGAAATATTTACCAATTCTGCGGGTAATGCTAGTTTTTCAGTGATTACTGCAATGCTCATACAATGTTCAGAGACTTACTGGGTTTGGGACCTTGAGTAAAGTTGGTATTTATTTAATATAAGATGCAAATTCTTTTACATTTCTCTTCAATTTCAAAATAAGGTATGCCATGAGGAAATGGCCACTCCTGCTTGAGAATTCAGATCATAGGAACAAATAGCTAGTTGGAAGAATCACTGAATCATGACCAACTTTCTAATCTCTTATAATACTCTATCTTGTTCATTCAGTTTGAATAAATAACAAAATCTAAAATACAGTAAGAAATACTTGTTTGAACAAAATGGAGGCATCTATGCTGTTACAATTCCAAATATATATTTTTGCTTCAACGTAATAGTTCATAGTTAATTATATGTAACATATTGTGCATACTTTGAGCATCTACACTCACATCCCCTTCCTCAAGAGTTTTAAAATTCAACAGAAAACTTGGAACTTTAGCTGAAGACACACCAGACAGCTATACTCATCTCAAGCACTCAAAAATTTAAGTCACTACCAGTCTATTCTTGATAATCAACCAATGTAACATACAAGTCTTTATTTCAAAAAAAATAAAATAGAATAGAATTACCAAAATTGCCATTGTTAATTAAAAAAAAAATAAAGTAACTATTATTTTCCAATAGTATTTATTCTAAAAGTTCTATGGTTTCAGCACAATTTATTTTTAAGAGCATTTTAGCACAACTTTATGTACTGCTACATTAACTTAATATTACATTTCCTTAGTGGTCATTGTAGATAACTGGGACTAAAATAATTATCAGTGCTAGCCATTCAGTGTAGAATTTATCAGAGAATTCAAAATATAGATCCTATTTTCAAGAAAGTGATAATTAAAATCTATCCTAGATTCAAGATAGCAACTTTTTTTCTAGATTCAATTACCCCAATCCTACAAAATTTTATTCAGAAATAAATATAATAATGTTCAATCATGTCCCTTCCTATAAATGTTATACATGGATGGCATTCTTAACTATTAGCAAGTTGAAATAATTAACTGTATTACCATAGATAAGGATTGGCTTAAGCTTCTTTTTAGAAAAAGTCTATCACATCTTTAAAATCATTTCTTTCATTGGCTTAAAATTCAGATGAATGTTCATACTGTTTCATAATCAACCTCTTCTACATTTCAAATTATATGTATTGTAATGGAATTATTATTTTTTCCTATTTTTTCAAGAAACAAAAAGGGACTAAGATTTGACAAGCCATAGCAATGACATGGGATGAAGGACACACAATAGCTAGAAAGACAGAGGGGAAATGATACAGAATGTTTAAGAGTTGTGACACATGCCAATTTAAATTGTTTATAATATCTAAGGATCAATATTGAAACTCATATATGACCACATATCAAGCAATGTCCTATTCGTTTCTTACAGACGGTCAGTATACCCATTTTATATTGAAAGCTATTCAGCAAAAAAAACCACTCTGATTAAGAACATCAGTTTATATAGCATAAACTTCTAAAGATCATCTTGAAAAACCTTCTGTGCTAAGGTACAATATACAAGAATGAAATTCCCTTAAAAAAAGTATGTCCAAAGTTACATCCTATTCTGCAGCACTATAACCCATTATGTCTGCAGAATTGTCTATCAAAATTGAATTCCCCACTGCTTTCGATGCCCCCCCATCTCTCTGCAGAGTGAAGATCTATCTAGACACAGATTTGTGAAGGATCAAGGAAAACCTCTATTGTAGAAGTGGAACTCTGCTAATATTATATATACTTTTCTCAGCTTTTTAAAAGATTCCACAGATTCTTTAGTTATAACAGAATATATTATATTAGAATATCTTTTAAAGTGAAGGGTAGAGTACTAGGCACACCAGTGTCTTCATAGAAAAAATAGCCTGTAGCACCATGCCTCTCCATTATTCCTTTTAAAGCTTCTTAAATAGAATTTTCAAGTGAATTCAGGGACCACTAGCAATTTAATGTTTTGCTCTATGCTATAAAGCAGAGCAGAAAGAAAAATGTATTTTCAAACCAAAAAAGGGGAAAACACTACAATACTGCTCTATTTAAAAGTGTAGACTTGAAAATATTAAGAGTTACCTGTAGAACAAGGCATCTGGAAATTGGGATCAGTGCTATCCAAAACAGGCAAACAGAACTGAGCACTTGCAGATCCTAGCATAGGGTCCTTATCACTGAGCATGTTCTTCAGCGAATCCTCTAAGACATTTTGACTTGTACTAAAATCCTCACAGACTTCATTGTCCAGGTTGGATCCTAGAAATAGGGCATCATCTAAGTGTTCAGTAGGAATTAAATGATTAAATGTATCAACTATATCCATGAAGGCTCCTGTGTGTCTTTAATCCCTATAGAAAGACAAGAAAAATACCATAAGAAAAATAAACTATGGATTAGAAAGTATCTAGAAATATCAAGTCTGATGTGGCTTTTCACTGTCTTATTCTTACTATAAATTGTTTCTATTTATTAAATTATTTTTTTAAAAAAAAATTCAACAACAAGAAATTTATTCATTTATTTTTAGATTTGATGAATTGCAAATTAAAGGCCAAACTAGAGATTTAGGAACTCCAGTCACTATTTCTCAATTGCAAAGCTGCCAAAATGAGAGAAACGGGAGGCAGGGATGTATATTTACCCCTGAGAAAAAGTAATGTTAAGAGTTCAGAATGCATTCTACTCAACTGTTTTTGCATTGCAACATCCTCCGCGTCCTATTTTCTACCAAGCAACCTTCCCATACATGGAATTTCCTGTAACAATGGGAAAAGTAAATGAGGAATGAAAATGGAAAATAGCATATAAAGGAAAAGCAGAATATTACAAATTATCCACTATTTCCATTCCTGGGCAAGGATGCCCAGACTCAGCTTGCTATGGCAAAATCAATCAGCCATGCATCACATTAAAAAGTGATGAAATGGAACATTATTTTTAAAGTTACGCCATACGAGATAAACAGATAATAATTTTCAATTGTTACTGAAATTGAATGAGTTGAATATTAACTGAATTTCAGTTCATTTTAACTGCATATTGGTTAAATGTTCTGCAGTGAGAATCACTTTAGTCCATATCAACTGCCACTGTAAAATATCAGCCATCTTTTAACAAATAAAGAGGGAAGGAAATTGTTCCATGATTTTTCTACAACTATTAAACATAATTAATTAAAGTATAACTGAAAGCAGAGGCTTTTGTTTAGGACTAATGGACAGGCAACTCAGTTTTTATATATGTCAATGACTGAGATGGGCAGCCATAGAAATTGAACAAGTAAATAAATAAAATATGACAACTGCACCAATATTATTATATTTGCCAAAATGGAAGGGTTGGTGAAGATGATGGAACTTGAGGAGGTGGCTATATTAACTTCTTTGATCAGAAAAAGATAATATCTATATTTATGGCTGATTGGAAACCCTTATAGATTTTTTCATGAAAAAGAAAAAAATGCACTTGTGGTTTTTATTAGAAAAAATAGATAATAGAAAAAAGTGAGCTTTTTGTAATTATACAGTAAGAGATAATTTTGTGATCATACTTATATTTTCTGCAGAGGAAATCGGAAGTTTCTTCTATATCTTTTTAATCTTTCTCACTGCACTTTTGTGCTTTCTTTTTTTCCTTCTCCCTTTCTTTCTTCTCTCTATTTCGTATTGGTTTGTGATAGATTTTATGTATTCCTTAAAACTTTTAATAAAAATGTATTAAAAAATAAAAATGTTAAACATAATTTATATTGATATAAATAAAATTAATAATATATGATAGATCCCATCCAAGGCAAAACAACATTAGCGTATGCCACATTAACAGGAATAGAAAAAGTAGCTTTTTTACCTCCAGATATTATTTTTTAAAACCTTCTGGGGTTAAAATGGAGAAGACCAAGCTATCTGGAAAATTGAAATATAGCAAATTTATACCAAATACAGACAATAGTAAAAGCTAATGAAGTGTGTAGGAAATAGATGAGTTTAATTAAAAAAAAATCTTAAACTTCAATATCTATTCTTTCTTTCTTTAATCTTTCCACTGTTGGATTAATTTTTAATCTCCAGATTAAATCTCTAATAATTAATCTCCAGAAACCAGTTCTCTTGAAATATTCAAAGGGTGTAACTGGCTTCATATCAAGTTTTTGAAAATGATTACTTTAAAACAAAATTGTTTTCTACATAAATTTATTTACAGCTTAAATTTAAGTATGTAAAAATTGATTTCATTGTCAAAAGACTGATGATCTAAATCCATAAGTTCCAAGGATTCAATGAAACTGTAATGAAAGGCTGCTACATTAGAGGACTATCACAAAAACCTCTGCCAGTAAATCAAATACCTTATTAGTTAAGATGATTTATGTTCAGGACACAACTGCCAAATCTGTTTATTGACCATAAGAGAATACTATCAGACTTCTGTAATCAGTAGCAGATAATTCACACTGCATTCTTATGCCTACAACCATCTACTACAAGAAACAGTGCATAGCGGAAAATGTGAAATCTTTTACGTATGCTTAATGAACATTTTTCTAACTGACAATTTCATATATATATCTTCTATCAGTTCTTGCCTTGAAGCTAGTATGTTTTTCATACTGAAGGACTCTACAAAATGGCCGATGACTGGAAACATAACATACAGAGTCATGGGCTACTTCACAATGATTTACTTTATTTAAAAAATGTTGGCTGAATCCACATGAACATTATCCTATAGTTTACTATTGCAAATCAGTGTCTTTTAAACCACAAATGAGTTCTCAGATTAGTCTGGGGCTACTAAACCAAACTGGCTTTTTTCATTCGTTCATTCATTCATTCATTCATTCCCTCCTAAATTATGGCAGACTTGAACTGTGGAATCCTTGGTAAATCTGAGCTTGTTTGTAATGTCATCAGTACTGGTGAGTGTGTGGTTTGCTCACTGTTTATGTACAGTAGCTTGCCCTGCCAGTGTTGGGGTGTGTGATTTACTTACTCCATGATAATTTCTTAATTAGGGTATTGTTTTCTGCTTGATTGTTTGTCAGGTGTTAATCCTTGCCTATTTGGGTGTTGGCTGCTGGAGAAGATGTGTTCTGGTCTTTTTGTATGCTTCTAAGCTTTTTTACTGTTTTTTTTTTAATGGTGTGTGGGAATGAGTTTGGGGGAAAGATGGAAGAAAAACAATCAGTCAATAGAGGCAGCATCACCCAATAGCTAATCGTCTGAGGAAGCAACTTAGAAAGAACCCATTTTAATCAATCAAGCAATTAAAAGTAGTGATGGAAAATGTCATACTTCAGACTTGCAAGATTCTTTAATATAGCTTTACAATAAAGTAGATTTAGCTCATCTAGTCACGTTTGTTATTTGGCTTATTTGGAGATCTGACATCAATCTTGCAAGTCTCCTACTCTTTTCCAAAGAGGAATTTCAAGAATCACCTCTGATACTCAAGGAACCTATTTAACCGCTAAACATCTGACAAGGAAGAAGGTCAGCCAATCTGAAGAGAAAGGAGAGCCTGTACAGTTGGTGACAAAAATGTGAACAAAGTAACAATTAGAGACCACTATCTACTCCCGCTTATCTCATATCTATTAGACCAGCTACAAAAAGCACACTTTACAAAACTAGAATTGAGAAATGCTTACAAGCTAATCAGAATGGAAGAAGGACATGAATATTTATAATAACCTTTGATATAAGATAAGGAAAATTTGAACATACAGTAATGCCTTATGGCCTGGTTAATTGTGGAATGATTTTTCTAGATTCATGAATGACAATTTTTCAGACATTTTAGACAAATATGTTGTTGTCTATTTGGATGACATCTTAGTTTGTTCCAAAAATCCCTCCTTGCATATAACTCAAGTCAGAAATGTACTGCAAAAATTATGGGAAACTAAACCTGTGAAATTAGAAAAATGTGTATTTGATCTGACTCAACTAGACTATCTGTGATACAGAATATCTATAGAAGACATACAGATGGATCCAGCAAAGGCAGTTTGTTCTATCATAGGGCGCGTGTGCATGCGCACACACAGAGAGAAATACAAAAGATGTGCAGTGCTTCCTAGGCTTTGCTTACATCTACAGAAAATTTCTAATTTTGCTAGACTTGTAAAACCACTATAGCAGCTACTGAAAAAGGATCAGCAATTCTCCTGGTTAACCCAAGAGCAAGCAGCATTTCAAGAGAAAGAACTGTCAATCACTGCACCTCTGTCCCAGCAACAATACTGCAGCCAAGCAACTTTGAGTCCACTGTAATGCAGATCAACTCTAAAGGCTGGGAACAGGAAGGCAACAGTGATCTCTTTGATCCAATTAAGCACAATAGCTGCAGGGTACATATGCCACCGGGAAAGGTGAAATGGTACCTTGCTGGGCTTCCTTGAGTTCATGCATCCAGATATAAACTCAAGGAAGCCCAACAAGTCACGTTTCCCCTTTCACAGTGGTGGGTGGGTAGCTATTGCACAATGGCCATTTATATATGCCTCATCCCCTAGAGGGGGAAAAGGAGTAAGTAGTACAGCTGTGCCCAAGACAGCAGGACATGGAGGAACATTCAGAACCCAACAAAGAGCCCTCAGAGAATATGGGTGGCTCTGCATCCACAGAGAAATTAAAGATTATGAGTCCTCTTGTCAAGTTTGTTGGAGAGCAAAACCAATCCCCAACCAGCTGGATTGTTGCAATCAATTAACATGCCTTCCCCCAAAACCCTGGGAGACTTTTTCACTAGATTTCATCACCTATCTTCCTCCAGTGTGGGGTATATTACCAAACTGGTAGTAATGGATTTATTTACCAAAATGGCTAATTTAATTCCCTGCAAGGGCTTCCTAATGGCCCAAGAAATGGCTCAGGTTCTTTGGGATCATGTCTTTAGATACAGAGGATTAGTCAATCACATGAGAAGACAGAGGAAGTCAATTCACTTCCAAGTTTTGGAAGGCCCCCTTGCAATTATTAAATATTGAAAGTCATATCATCCATCATTCATCTGATTTCCAACAGAGAAGCTGAGATTAAGCAGCTATTGCAGCAGTATTTAAAATGCTGCATTTCTTATCAGCAAAACTGATCTCATATCTTTTGCTGAGTTTGCTTAGAACAATGCTGCAGACTCCTCTATTGGTATGTCTCCATTTGACACGGGTCTTACCAACAAACAGACAAGAAAGTGCTGCACCTCATGCCACATATTTCCTGCAGCCCAAAGCTTCTTAAAAGAATGACTCAACCTGGGGAAAAATCTCATACAAAAAAGCAGCAAATACACAAGAAGGGGTTAGAATTCAAGGAGATGTGATGCAGCTTTCTACAAAATTATTAACTTCCATGAGACTTTCCAAGAAATTGGGCTCAAAATAGTTACTGGTCCCAATCCAGTACATTTACCTTGCAGTTGCCATCACAATGAAAATTTTCCCTGAATTCCATCAATCACTGTTTGCGAAAGAGCCTTCCCCCCCACTGCACTCTACTGTCAGCGACAACACTTCTGTCTCCCATTCTAGCAGATGGGGAGAGTATGAGGTGGAAGTAGTATTAGCCTCTACATGCAGAGGAAGCAGGCTGAGTACTAAATTCATTGGAAAGACTACCCAGAAAGAACATGGGAGGTAACAATAGAACAGCAACATTGATATATTGTTTTCACAATCAATCAATCAATCAATCCATCCATCCATCCATCCCACCCTAAGAAGCTTCTGGCCTTGCAGGAACCAGGTGCTGACCATGATGAGCTGGAGGAACTCTGGGGAGATCTATGAGATGGAGGAAGTTTCAAGTATAAAGAGACTAAGTAGAGGAAAATAATTCAGTTCCTTTCCTATCAGGCATACAAGACATGGGGGGGGGGAAGGAATCACTAGATTCCCAAGGTGGGGGTGACTGCCACTTAACTGGAGATAATTTATGAAGTGCCTTGTGTGCATGCGCTAAGTTGCCAGGAGAAGAGGAAAGCAACATAGCTATTTTTCATTCTCACAATCCACAACTTATTTATCTGGGAACTTGGGAGGGGAGGTTGTGTCTGAAGGGGAAAGTGATGCAATGGAATGTGAGAATAACCTGGGGGAAAGGGGAAACACAGGAAACAATTGGACAAGAAAGGAAGAAGCCACCAGTGGCTTAAATGTTACAAGAAGAAACTGAGAAAAGACCTGCTCTGATGAATCAAGCAGTTAAAAGGGGAGGCAGGAAGTTTTGTACTTTTCAGATTTGCAAGATTCTGTTACTGTAGCCTTATAATAAAGTGGTTTGCCAGGGAGGGCGGACAGTACCTGAATCCAAATAAGTAGTCAGTTATCCACTATGCATTGCAGAACATAATATTCTCCAGAAAGCCATCAAATATAACACATTGCTAATGAGTTAGAATTTTTTTGCAGCCTAAGAAGCAACATTTAAAACAACAGGGCATGCCACAGAAATCCAAGAATCTATAAAGTAGAAAACATACCACATAGCAACATAATCAGAAACAACTTGAAGCAAGAGATCAGAGCAGCGCTCAAAAATCTAAAGAAAGACAAAACCATCACTATTCTCCGAGCAAAGACCAAACCACAGTTATCATGGACAGAACACAATGCACAAAAAACCCTAAATAATTATTAAAGAACAAAAAAAATTACATGTCATCTGATATACCCCATCAATACAGAAACTGGACAACTTGATCAAGAAAACCCTCAATGATCTAAGATCAAATCATAAAAAAGAATAGTGATGGATGAAATGCAGTGGATCCATCCTTCCACACTTGGAAGTGCCCAAACAAAAATAAGCTTGACATGCTTCTTTGTCCAAATGTATCATTACGGAGATCCCAGCATACGACATAGCCAAACAACTTACAAAAAACTTGGATATTTCACAGAGTGGGGCAACTATTCCATCAACATCCTACTACCGTGCCTCTAGAAAATCAAAGATCTAAAATAGAAGATGAAATTATGGTTTCATTTGATGTCATAGCACTCTTTATCTCAATAGATTCAGAACTAGAGAAAGAATTCATGGCAGCCGTACCACATAATACACACAAGACCTAGCCAAAAAATGATATTTGTTCAATGACCATTCAAAATTGCAGTGGTAATGAAAAATGGAATTATGATTTGCGCCAGATGGTATGGCCATTGCAGCATCCCTGCAATCATGTGATCAAAATTCAGGCAGTTGGCATCCCACCCACAATTACAACCACAGGGGAGCTGCCACTCCCCATCATCTTTCTACAGAGGTACTCAGAGGTGGCAATACCAGGGCTGGGACTGAAGCAGAGAGTCAGGACTTTCAACAGGTCTCATAAGAATGACGCTACTGTATTTCCCCAAAAGTAAGACCTACCCCAAAAATAATCCCTAGCTTGTTTTTCGGGGTGGATCTAATATAAGCCCTACCACAAAAATAAGCTCTAGTTTTGGGGCAAGACGCATGCCTAAAAATGAAGCTAGGGCGGGGGTGGAGCTGCCCGTGCCCCGCACCCGCTTACAGTTGCAGCCAGGCCTCCCATGAATCGACACCTACCTTGCCTCACTGGCCCACTTCTTCTGTGGTGTCTCCCGGCCTGCATTTCGCCGTCAGAGGCCTTCCGGAAAGGCCTCAGAAGTTGAGAACCAAGCTACAGATTCAATCCATAGCTCGGTTCTCGGCTGCAGCGGCCTTTCCGGAAGGCCTCTGATGGTGAAATGCAAGCTGAGGGGTGCCAAGCGTGTCAATCCAGAGCTCCATTCTCAGTTGCAGAGGCATTTCCTTCTGCTGCAGAAGAAGTGGGCTGGCTGGGCAAGGCTGTTGATGCCACCGCCACGAGGTCAGACCGTGGAAAAGACCCCCCCCCCCCGAAAATAAGACCTGGTGCCTCTTTTGGAGGCAAAAAAAAAAAAAGACTGGATCTTATTTTTGGGGAAACATGGTATTTGGAGAATGGCAAGAGACCCATTCTTGTGGTGCTTTCTTCAAATCACATATGCTGTTCCTTCTCCAAATAGCACACCTGTTCTTGTGAAACCTGGGGAACACAAGAAACTTTCCAAAGGAATGCAAAAATGGCGCATGCGATTTGGAAAAAAACAGCAAAAGGATGTTTAAAACTTAGAGATTAGAAACAGACTATGGGTCCAAATAAATTTGAAATAAGTTTCAAATAAATTTTGTAGTTAATCATATAAGCATTAAAAATAAATCTCAAAAAACAACAATTATGTTAATTTAGCAGCCAGTGCAATACTTATTTAAAATATGGAAAATGGAAGTTTTTAAGAAGAGACTGGACATCCATTTGTCTGAAATGGTATAGGGTTTCCTGCCTGAGCAGGGGGTTGGACTAGATGACCTCCAAGATCCCTTCCAACTTTATTATTATTATTAATTATTATTATTATTAATTATTATTATTATTATTATTATTATTATTATTAAACTGACATTTATAAGAACATCAACAAAAACATTTATTTCAAGCGGAGTTCTATTTTTGTTAGAATTTGCTAAGATCCTCACACATTTCTTTAAATTAAGTAGTTTAAAACAACAAAGAAAAGACAAATGTTTGAAAAAGATCAGTAAAAAAGGAAGAATTAAGTGTATCTCAACCAAAATTATAGTGTAAAATCTGTTCCCTAAAACATACTTGCTTGAGGACTACATGCATGCTAAAAGGCAACATTTTTCATCAATGGAGCCTCTAAAAGTTTAAGAGTCTGATAGTCAAACTGTATGCAGGCAGAGCTAAAATTATGTAAGTGTACTAATATAAAAGAGTATTACATGTTTTCAACTAGCTTATTTTTATAGCTATAAATTAATTTCTATGAAACTGTACAAAACAGAGTCTGACCATCAAATTAACCCAATTCTTGGCATCATATAACATAGCAAACATTTTAAAACAATATGTCATGATATCAGAAACAGTGGGCGAGAGAGAGAACACAATGTATTTGTGAAATTAGCAAGGATAGACTTTATATAACCAAAAGAGTAAACTGCAAAAAATAGCATTCCAACTCCTCAGTGCCAATTCTCCTTAAAAGTCTAAATATGTTATCACAATAAGAATTCTATTTAACCAACTATTTAAGTGTATATTATATCCAAATCCATCTCTTGTTTACCACATTTGCATAATTATATAATTGTCTTCAATAACACTATCTGCGACAAATCTTTCATTTAATACACAAATCCTTGATTAAACAGACATAAATCTGAACAAAATATGTCTATGGTATACAAAGTTCTCTAAATTATCGCAGTAGAACAAAGTTTCCATAAATCAAATATAAATGTTTTAAAGAACAGCATGGGTAGTCCTCCACTTACAACCATAATTGGAAGCAGAATTTCCATTGCTAAGGCGGTTGTTAAGTGAGTTTTTACTGTTATTAAAAAAAACTGTGCCGCACTCCTTTTTTCTTTATCTGTAATTTGCACAAAGGTTAAAATGCTAACAAACTCAACTGTGTTGTGTTCTGTTAGATCTGCTGGGGATATACACTAATGGAATTAGGATAATTATTTTCCAGACATGTCCTTAAGGGAAAATGCGTACCTTTTATTTAGGCTGCAAAGGTCAATAGATTCAAGTCTATTGCTAAATGCAATGAATAGCTTTCATAACTCAACAATGGAAATCTACCATGATTTCCTTAAAAGATTTATGCAGCACTGTTCTCATTAAAATAATAACCAGAAACCAGGAAATCAAATCATGAAATACAGTGCATGTTAGAAACTAATATACCACCATAAATACTTATCATCTGATTGCCAAACTGAAAACGCTGCTTATGTAAATAGTACAGTTCTCCCAAGTGAAGAGCTCTCAAAACAGGTAGAAAAGCATTTTATCTGTAGCGCAGACTTGTTTCCACAAATTCATATTCCACTCTTGAGTAGACTCCAACAATATGCTTCTGTCAGTGGGGGCAGTTTCTACTGAAGGAAGAGGAAAAGAACAACCCCACCTACACTCAAAACTTTCCAGTGAGGATTTATCAAACATTTAGGGTATCTTAAGAGAAGGAGAATTGCCAAGAGGAAAACATCCTCTTCCAACAACAATTTTGTTTGGTTTAATCTATAGTTTTTAATTTTGTTTAATCTACAGTTGTGAAAACAAGTATAGTCCGCATAAAGTTTTTTTTCTTTTGATATGTGGATGTGTCAATGTTCATTCAAACAGCATTAAAAGTAAAAATGATGCAACTGAAGTAAAAAAATGACCTTGCAAACATTTATTCAATAAAAAATTAATAGATACTGTACAGTATGCCATTTGTTTTGCGGAAAAAGTATACCACCTAGATCGCTTCAACAATGAGATGGGCAGCATATAAATTTAATAAATACTGTTGAATGAAGATAAAATATCTGCATGTTGAAATATACTAAAAAAGTTTTTAAAAATCAATTTACTTTTTTTACTTAACTGTAGATCTCAGGCAAGTAAAAATGATCCTTAACATCATAAAACCAGAATGAAATACACATAATTTAAGGGGTACTGTCTGAAAATACACCTGCTTAATTATTAGTTATTAGAGACCCCAAAAGTTGAATTCTAATGATACTTAAGGATAAAAGGGGTTCTCTAACTATAGAATGCATTGAGTGCACATTCCCTTATGCCATAGGTATGGCACATAGATAATGTGTGCAAGAAGATATTCTCATTCTATTTAAAAATGAAACCATAATATGCAATGAAAGGCACTCTCCAACTTCTCCACTGACAAGGCAAAAAGGACAGAGGTTCAAAAATATGCAAGAGGCTATTAAAGTCACAGAACAGAAGCAGAGCAGAAAAACAGAAGTTAGTTGCTACTAAACTGTGCAGAAAGATGAAACTGATAACTGAGAAATAATACCAAAGATCAATTACATAAAAACAGAAACATTCTTAAGACAAAATAATACTTTTATAGACATCCTAAAAATAGCTGCAAAAAAATTTGAACAGGTAGTCTTCAACTTACAACAGTTCATTTAGTGACCGTTCGAAGTTACAACAGCCCTGAAAAAAGTGACTTATGACAATTTTTCACATTTATGACCATTTCAGCATCCCCAAGGTCACGTGATCAAAATTCAGACGATTGGCAACTGACTCATATTTATGACACTTACTATGTCCTGGGGTCATGTGATCCCCTTTTGCAACCTTCTGACAAGCAAAGTCAATGGGCAAGTCAGATTCACTTCACCACGTTACTGACTTAGCATCTGCAGTGATTCACTTCACAACTGTGGCAAAAAAATCATAAAATAGAGCAAAACTCACTTAACAAATGTCTCACTTAGCAACAGAAATTTTGGGCTCAATTGGATTGTATTTGCGCAGCATTGGAAAAATGAGACAACACCATCGGAGGAAGCGATAATTAAGAAAATATTGGACTGTGCGGAAATGGACAGACTCACATTGAGAATCAAAGGAAAAGAAGATACAGCATACTTTCAAACATGGAATTTATTTTATCAATGGTTGGAAAAGTGGGATAGAGTAAGAACTTAATTTTTATGACTAGGCAAAAATTAACCCAGACAACACGTTGTTTATTAAGCACAAATAAATTGTAACGATAGAAAATCAATAAAATACTTAAAAAAAAAAAAATTGGGCTCAATTGTGGTCATAAGTTGAGGACTATGTATCTTAAATTAATTTGATATCAAAACTAATTCCACCTTTTCTAAAATTGATATTTTATTAAAACTTTTTAATATTTAGGACTTCCACCCTCCTGAACCAAAGCAATGACTCTGAACAGTCAACTAAACAGCCCTAAATTTAACACAGAATAAGTTATTTAATAAAATGAAACTATCAACACCTACATGTGCACAATTGAAAAAAAATCAGCAAATGCTATCAATATGATCACTAAAATGTGTTATAGCAGTAATTCTCACATCTACAGTATTGTTGAAATATATTCAATACTCCTATGCTTACATTTCAATGTTTCTGAAAAACTCTGCCTTCCAATTCCAGATCAGATAAATCACACCAAGATTAAAAATTCAATTGGGTTTATTTGGAATAAATTTCAGTGAATTTTTAGTAATATATTGGTATAAATAAAAAGAAAGACTATAAGAATTGTAACCTAAGATAATCATATTACCATATTCACAAGTTATCATCTCTAACTTTGTTCTTGCAATAGTTTACAAATCATAAAAGCTGGCCCAAGATAACGCCATGGCTGAAAGATAATACCAACCAGCTGTCCATATGATTATAACCATTACTTGGAATACCCATTACATGAAACTACAAAACATGAAAACACAAAATGAGCAAGAATTAAGAAACTATAAAGTCAGTCTGAAAATTATAGTGATTTCATACTGTAATACATTTGAGGCTGAGCAATTTTAAAAATTACAAATTTAAGTAAAATATATCCCGTACTGAGAAAGTGTAAAGCATATATTTGCTTGTTGCAATATCTGAGAATATTCCTGGAGATGGAGAAAGGAAATGGCATTAACAGGCTGCCAGGATATTAATAACAATTCAGTAACAGCTGGGGGATGGGATTATTCATACTGGCCCCATGGCTGACCCAGTGTCTTCCATGGGAAATTTGAACTTAAGCCATTTTACAAAGCCTTAATGCCATTTTATGTTTTCCACAAAACATGAAAGATTCATATACATTAAAAAGGGACACATGTATTAAAAAAAATACAGGTAGTCCTCGACTTACAACCATTTATTTAGTGACTGTTCAAAGTTATAACAGCACTGGAAAAAGTGACTTATGACCATTGTTCACACATCTGACCACTGCAGCATCCCCATGGTCACATGATCAAAATTCAGACACTTGGCAACTGGCATGTATTTAGGATGGTTGCAGTGTCCCGGGGTCATGTGATCACCTTCTGTGACCTTCTGACAGGTAGTCAATGGGGAACCAGATTCACTTGACAAGCATGTTACTAACTTAACAACTGCAGTAGTTCACTTAACAACTGTGGCAAGAAAGGTCGTAAAATGAGGCAAAACTCATTTAACAACTTCCTTGCTTAGCAGCGGCAATTTTGGGCTCAAATGTGGTCATAGGTCAAGGACTACCTGTACCCTGTTACTCACACAAAACATTATTAAAGTGCAACAGAAGAGTGATTTTTTTTTTGTCCCATCTGTGGAGCACATGTTCCCGGACAAAGTGAAATGAGCCAGAGCAGTTCCCATGAAGTGAAGACTCTGGGACCTGACCAAAGTTCTAGACTGCATCTCCCAAAGCCGGCATCCTCTAAATATGAGGGACTTCAACTCCCAACGATTCGGAGTCAAATCTGGACCATTCTGGCAGGGAAGGGCATGAGAGTTCTAAGACATCTCACCAGCACCAAATTTGGGAGGTCTATTCTAGACCCATTAAATCAATTGAAGATAAACAGGCTAATGATTGAGAGCTTAAGAGTTCTACCCACGCAAACTAATCTGAGGGCAAAACCCAATTAATTCCGAAAGCTCCTTCAAGCCAGAAGTATTGCTTCAGTTACCCAAGTTGCTACTTTCCCTTATCCCGCCAACCGCCGTCATCAGTTCAGAACAAATGATTGCTCCATGTTACTAACAAAAATGACTGGCCAAACTAGGATTAGGGCAAACCAGAAACGGCAAGTTGGGAGTTGAGATCGTTAAGGCATGGCACACAGAGGTGTGCCACGCAAGGGGGCTGTGCCTGAGGTGCCAAGACTGCTCAATGCGCGGTCCTTCAGGTGCAGAAACAACTCCCCGCAGTCCCAGACGGGCCATCCAATTCCAGTCCAATCACCTCGCGGGGGGCCACAGCCGTTCGGAGGGGCCCCAAGGCCCAGGCGCACCGGTAGGCAGCGCGCACGAGCGAAGGGGCGGGGCCAGGGAAAAGGCCAAGGGAGAAAAGAGGGAAGGCCGGTTGGAGGCATAGCAGCAGGAGACAAACGGTGGGGAGAGAGGCCCCGGATCTTGAATGTTCGGGCCGAGGCCGACGGGGGGGGTGGGGGGTGGAATAGAGGCGACGGTCGCAGGCCCCAATCCGTCAACAGGCACCCCGATACAGCTCGCCTTCGTAGGCCGCGAATCTAGCCCCCGCCGCCACCGCCCAAAGACGACATATTTACCTGTGTTGGCCAGAGACTCGCGCTCCCTCGCTTGGCCAGGTGGCTGTTGGACTGGGACTTCTTTTTTTCTTCTTCTTCCTCCCCTCTCTTACGTCTCTCTCTTCTAAGCTCCGCAACCCTCCCAGGCCAGGGGAGGGGAGGGAGGCTGCCGTGCGGAAGTGGAAGGGCACGAGGGAGGGCTGGAAGGGGGCGGAGACAGAGCGGGTGGCTGTTACTGCTTGGCTGGCTTCAGGAAACACGTCCGGGTTTCTTCTGTCCTCTCTCGCTCTCCCTCTCCTCCGCCCATTTTCCCTCCTCCTCCTCTCCTCCCCTCCCCTCCCCGGAGCGAGGAAGTAGTCCTTCCCGTTTGTCGCACGCGGCGCTTGCTGCCCCTTCGGGCGCCTGGCCGCGCTTGCCTTCTAAAGCTCACTTTGCAGGAGAGGTGGGGAAAGAGAGAGAAGGAGGCAGGCGGGCCAGCGACCTGCGGAGGCCGCGTTCACGTGACGGGGCTGTTTACTCGGCGCGTGGTTCGCTGTGCGGCGGCGCGTGTGCGCGCATGCGTATCCTCTTCAAGCGTTTTGTTTTCCTCCGTGAAACCGTTTGTGGTGAGCGGGGCGTGCTTTCCGTCGGTGTCTTGGGCTTCATGGGCTCAGTTCCAGTTTAGAAGCATTTTCTGTAGAAAATCCGTTTGTGTGGAAGTACAGCTTAAAAGAGTTAAAAAGCTAAAACTCTCACCACACTGTCCTCCAAGAAAGCATAGACCAGTGTTTCCGAAACTTCACTATCTTATGAAAATTATGAAAAAACCCCAAAGAGATTTTGTTTGTATGGGTTATATTCATCAATATTTATCCTATAAAAATTAAAAGTTGCATTTGTAGAATGTTGTAGTTACTGACTTATGTAAGAATAATATTAAACCATTAAATACATTTTTTTCATGAAAATTTAAAAAACGAGAAGTGTGATGTTTAAAAATGTTTGCATCTTCAGCATCTGGCAAATAATTTAGATTTCACAGACCCCTGGGAAGAACTTGGAAGATCCCTTCAAGAATTCAATGGACCATACTTTAAGAAAAACAGGCATACACAGACTACTACTTCCTGTGCCATATCCGTTATCGGATGTTGGCGATCCTGTTTTTATCAGCAGCCGCACGAAAAAGTGCTGCTGAGTTTTGTCCAAACCAGTCCCTTAGATTTTGAAGCCATGATGATGTTCTTCTGCCTGGACCTCGTTTGCCTTCAATCTCCCTGGAGGATGAAATGGAGTAAGCCGTATTTTTCTGGGTGTCGCATCACATGTCCGAAATATTCTAACTCGTTTTTTAATTGTTTTGATGATTTCCCTTGGCTTTTCCAGGCGACTTATCACCCCCTCATTTCTGATCTTGTCAACCCAGCTTATATGTAACAGCCGCCTGTAAATCCACATTTCAAATGCTTCTAGTCTCTTCAGGTGGCCTGTCAGAGACCAACTCTACTCCATAGAGCAGGATAGAAAAAATATCACATCTGACAAGCCTGATTTTCAATCTTAGGCTTATGTTGTGACTGCAGAAGACCTTTTTCATTTTGAAGAATGGTGTTCGAGCTTTCTCTATCCTTGTCTTTACTTCAGTGGTCATGTCCCAGCTTTCATGTAAATTAGAACCGAGGTGCGTGATCCTTTCAACTTTTTCTAATGGTATTCCTTCCGAATTTATTGGTGGTAAATTAATGGGTTGTTTGCTGATGACCATGATCTTGGTTTTTGAGGTGTTAAGCTTCAAGCCGTATTTTTCAGCTATTTCTGTGACTGTTAATGAGCTGAAGGTCTTCATGCTTACTGGCAAGCAGAACTGTATCATCAGCATATTTTAAATTGTTGATCCAAACACCGTTTAATTTGATGCCAGCATCGATGTTCTCCAGTGCCTCGTTGAAGATTGACTCAGAGTAGATATTGAACAACAGTGGAGACAGAATACATCCCTGTCTGACCCCTCTTCATATTTCTGCATCAGCTGAGTATTTTTGGCCTAGTCTCACATTTGCTACCTGATGCCAATACAGATTCTTTATTATTTGGATGTCTTTGTCATCTAGTCCCCCTTGTTTCAGGATTTCTAATAATTTGCTGTGTCTTATTTTATCAAATGCTTTTTCAAAATCAATGAAGCACATGTAAACACTGTGATTGACATCTCTACAACACTGTACAAGAACTTGAATGCTGAAAAGCGCATCTTGTGTACCAAGATTGTTTCTGAAACCAAATTGTGTGTTACCTAGACACTCCTCAATTTTGTTGTATATTCTTGTGTGAATTATTCTCAGGAATATTTTCAGGGCATGACTCATTAAGCTTATTATTCTGTATTCGGTACACTTCTTTGCATTTATTTTTGGGGGGATTGTCACAAAGGTTGATTTTAGCCAATCATTTGGTATCTTTCCTGTTTCATATATTCGACTGAAGAGCTGCAGTAAAAAAATTCTTCCCATTGTCTTCCAGCAATTTTAAAATTTCTACTGGGATATCATCAGGTCCTGTGGCTTTTCTTGTTTTTGCTATTTTTATTGCATGTTCAACCTCCTCCATAGTGATGTTTGGTCCAGTTGTTATACTTCCCACATCTATATCATCCCTAGTGTCTTCAAAAAGTTCTTCAATATATTCCTTCCATCTTTTTAGTTTTTCATCCTCATCTAAGATAATTTCCCTTCTACACAGACAAAAAAAAAAAAGATTGATTTCAAGGTGACTAAATAGGTGCATTTGCTCCCTACATGAATACGGAGAATGCTAAATAAAATATAAAAAGTCCAGTTTTCATTACCATATTCCAAAACTTAGGTACTGCAACAGAGAAGTGGCTGGCTCACTTTGAGAGTTGAAGTCCAAAGCTTGTAAGAGGGCCACAGTTGCCCACCCTGGTCTTAAAGTATCTCCTGTCCTTTGAGCTAGATTCCCTACTTTCTATTCCCCATCACAGGCCTACCTGCTTATGTGAGCAGTTGTTGCTAAGGCACTATATAAACAATAAAAATTGCCCTCAAGCCAAGCCGTATTCCTGGTGATTACATAGACAAAACCAGTTTTGTTGGTAACAATAGTTAGGTTCATTGCCATTACCGTTGGACTTCGCACTCCAACTTCCAGACATGGGATTCTCTGGCGGCCTGCCATCTGAATGCAAATTTGGCCTGACTTGACTTAGCTCCAAAACTCAAATAGGATCAGCTAGATGCTAAAAAAAAGCCTGTTTGCTATATAAACCCTTTACAGTTTACCAGTATAAAATGCTGGTCAGTAACTGTAAAGAAAAAAAATCAGTTTGGTAAACCTCTCTAGGAACATACAATACTGAACATGATCAATGCAGTTTTGGTGAACTTTGTAAGTGTGAGATTATACATGAATAGAAGTAGCTTTTTATTATGCAAAATTTAAAATCCCTAAGACTGAGTTAGAATATGCATTCTTTTCAATGAGTAGAAAGAGATATTTTTAACATAATGGGCCACATACAGTTTATTCAATTGGAACAACCCAGAAGAAAGTTATTCTGGCTGTTGCAACAAAAATAGCAAAATCTAGTGGCCCCTTAAAAACTGAATATCAATAATATTAATAAAAGGTTTAGCACTTCAGTAATGGTTTCTTTCAAATTGTGATTTTTGATATAATGGTAATTCAAAGGGAATGGGATGTACAAGCATGAAATCTTGTAATATCCATTAAGCCAATGTTTCCTAAACTGGGAAATTTTAAAATGTGTGTAAGACAATTCCCAGAATTCCCCCCCCCAAAAAAATGGCCATTGCTAAGAATTCTAATAGCTGACATCTGCATATCCTAAAAGTTGCCCAAGTTGGGAAACATGGCTTTGAATTGCTGCAAAAATCACACTGTACAGAATATTAAATAAACAAGGCCACAAGAAATTATAAACTGAATCCTGCAATGTAAGAAATATATACATTAAATACAAGCGAGTCTACTCTCCAAGAGGTATTAACTGCATAGATGACAAAATTAGCTTCCCTGCTTACTATATTCCCAACGTCAGGAAATTTCTCTGTCGTGCAACCATACATTCATATTAACAAGTTCAGGAATTAAAGGTTGTACCATGCAGTGTTCTTATACAATTACATCTAGGATGAGGAGGAGAAAAAGGAACTTAGAATATTCCTTCATATCCAATGTAAGTAAATCTATAGTAAGTATTTTTGCAAAATCCATTCCAAAAATTACCTAAATCAGCGTCTCTGTGTGTGTTACTGCATTCTCTCTTGATGGTTTTCACAGAAACACAGAAAAAAGGAATGTATAATAGCCTGTATTCATTGTCTTTCAATATTAATGGTTTCTGAAAATTGAAGTTTTATAACAATTTGTAACCTAAGATGTCATTCAAAGCTGGAATCATTTTAATTTAAAAATACATTTAAAAATTAGAGTCTTTGCAATAGTGGCGAATAGTGCCCATGTGCGTCTGTTGTTTGTCGACTTCAGTTTGGCGTTTAACACAATCATTCCCCAGCATCTAGTAGACAAACTGTGCCTCTTAGGCTTAAACACTCCTTTGTGCAACTGGATTCTTGATTTTCTTACCAACAGGCCCCAATATGTGCAAGTTGGAACAAATACTTCTAATACCATTTCCTTGAGCACAGGTTCTCCTCAGGGCTGCGTTTTAAGTCCGCTGCTGTTCAACCTGTTGACCCATGACTATTGTACTAGGTTTGCCACCAACCATATTGTGAAGTTTGCAGATGATACAACAGTAGTGGGCCTTATTCATGATGACAAGGAGGAAGCTTACTGCAAGGAGGTTGAGGGGTTGGTGAACTGGTGTAAGGAAAACAGCACAGTTTTAAATACCGGAAAAACCAAAGAGATCATTGTCGATTTCAGAAAAGGCAGGTACAGCCACACATCTCTGTGCATCAATGATTCACCTGTGGAGATGGTTACCAGCATCAAAGTCCTGGGTGTGCAGCTAACGAGTAGGCTGGCTTGATCGCTCAACAGTGAGAAACTGGTAAAGCGGGCATAGCAGCGCCTGCATTTTCTGCGTCGCATGAGAAAAGCACATCTCCCTTCCCCTGTCCTGACCACTTTCTACAGGGGGACGATCGAGAGCATCCTGTCATACAGCATCACAGTCTGGTTTGGAAGCATCACTGCTTCAGATAGGAAGGCGGTGCAGAGTGGTGAGAATGGCCGAAAAGATCATTGGCAGTCCCCTTCCTCCCATCCAGGACATAGCACAGAAGCGCTGCTTGAGCAGGGTCCATAAGATTATCTGGGACACTACACATCCTCTTCATGATCTGTTTTCCTTGTTACCTTCTGGGAGGAGGCTTCGTGATATCCGCAGTAGAACATCCAGATTCAGCCATAGTTTCATTCCATACAGCATTAACCTTGTGAACTCTCAAGCTTCCTCCTTCCGTTATATATTCAAGATGGACACTATTTAATATTTATTTGTTATGTATAAGTAAGGGTATGGGTCTATACATATGTTGTATATAGCATGTTTTAGGGGTGGATCATGTATGTGTTTCACTTTGAGAGCAGGCAACTAAATTTCATTTTTGATGTGTGCCATGGTGCCCACAGTAAAAAAATGACAATAATTGTTATCTTATCTTATCTGAATATCTGTAGCTCGGGTGTAGGATGAGGGTGAAGGTTCGTTCTCCAAGCTTATGAATTGGTTTCCAAACATTTCGTTACCAGGCTAGGAAACATCTTCAGAGTTTAGGGGATGTCGGTATCAGTGTTCTGTTTATAAGGGCTTCAGGTGTGGGTGTTTCAAGCGAGGATCTTGTGATGGGTCAGGTAGGAATCATCAGTGAGAGGCTTGTGATAGGGAGATTACATCAGGTCAGGATCATTGGGAGGTAAACGGCTGGTGGGAGGGGGGTGGGTCAGGTGTGAGTCATCAGTGAGAGACTTGTGATGGGTCTTGTGATGGAGAGGTCACATCAGGTCAGGGTCATTGGGAGATGAACTGCCTGTGGGAGGGGACGGGGGGCTTGCATAGGTTGGTTGAGGGCCGGTGCTGTCTCTGGTTGGCTGTGTGGTTGATTTGGATTCTGAGGGGTTCGTAGGCTGGTTATAGGTCAATGTGCCTGTTGATGGAGTGCCAGGCTTCACTAAACTCTGAAGATGTTACCTAGCCTGGTAATGAAACATTCAGAATCCAAGCCAGAAGCTCGGAGAATGAACCTTCACCCTCAATTAGAGACATATTCTGCTGAATATATCTACTATACTTAAGACAATGACATCTATTTGCAAAAAAATAAATAAATGGGGAGATGGGGAGTACTTGGATTTCAGAAAGGACCTCTGAAAGCTACATAGATATTCAAATCTCAGTAACATAAAATACCTTAAATTACTCTGCCCTTTTCGACTATAACTGTGAATTCATTGTAAAATTTCTCCACAAGGGCATAAACAAGGTTAATGACACTAAGAAACATTTTTGGCAACTTAAAAACAAAAACTAGTTATTATAGCATAATTTTAAGGGATTATGGTCTGCTCTGTCAGATGTATACAAGTAATCCTTGACTTATAACCACAATTAAGCCCAAACTTTCCATTGCTAAGCATGACAGTTAATTGGATTTTGCCCCATTGTACAACCTTTTTTTGCCATAGTTGTTAAGTGAATAATTGCAGTTGTTAGGTTAGTAACATGGTTATTAAGTGAATCTGGCTTCCTCATTGACTTTGTCAGAAGGTCGCAAAAAGTGACATGACCCTGGGGCACTGCAACTGTAATAAATACAAGTCAGTAGCCAAGTGTCTGAATTTTGATCACATGACCATGGCAATGCTACAATGGTCATAAGTGTGAAAAAGGTCATAAATCATTTTTTTACTACTACTACTTCAAATGGTCACTAAATGAATGGCTGTATATTGAGGACTATCTGTACTGAAAAATGTATGACCAGACACAGTGCATTCAGACCCCCTTCACTTTTGTCGATTTTGGCATAAGTATTCAGACTCTTTGCAACACTTGAAATTTAGCTCAGGTGCCTCCCGTTTGCTGACATGTTTCTACACCTTGTTTGGAGTCTGCCTGTGGTAGATTAAATTGATTGGGCATGATTTGGAAAGGCACACACCTCTCTATAAAAGGCCTCACAGCTGATAATGCATACTGTAGCAGAGAAAAAGCCATGAGGTCAAAGGAACTGCCTGCAGAGCTCAGAGACAGGATTATTGCAAGGTACAGATCTGGGGAAGGCTGCACTGAAGGTTCCTAAGAGCATAGTAGCCTCCATAATTCTCAAATGGAAGAAGCTTGGCATAACCAGGGCTCTTCCAAGAGCTGGTTGCCTGGTCAAACTGAGCAATTGGGGAAGAAGGGCCTTAGTAATAGAGATGACCAAGAACCTGATGGTCACTCTCAGCTCGAGATCTTGTGTGGAGATGGGACAGAGTTCCAGGCTTTATGGCAGAGTAGCTAGATGGAAGCCTCTCCTCAATGCAAAAAACATGAAAGCCCACTTAGTTTGCAAAAAAGCACCTGAAGGAATCTGACTGTGAGGAACAAGATTCTCTGGTCTGATGAAACCAAGATTGAACTGTTTTACCTAAATTCTAAATATTATGTCTGGAGGAAACCAGGCACCGCTTATCACCTGCCCAATATCATCCCAACAGTGAAGCATGGTGGTGGCACCCCCATCATGCTGTGGGGGTGTTTTTCAGCAGCAGGACTGAGACTGGTCAGGGTTAAGGGAAAGTTGAATGGATGTACAGGGATGTCCTTAATGAAAACCTGTTCCACGCCAGACCACTTTCCAAAATGACAAAGATCCTAAGCATACAGCCAAGACAACACAGGAGTGGCTTAGGGACAACTCTGTGAATGTCCTAGAGTGGTCCAGGCAGAGCCCTGACTTGAACCCTATTGAACATCTCTGGAGGGACCTGAAAATGGCTGTTCACCGATGGTCGCCATCCAACCTGAGCTTGAGAGGACTTGCAAGAATGGCAAAAAAATCCCCCAATCCAGGTGTGCAGTTTGTCACGTCATACCCAAAAAGATTTTAGGCTGTAATTGTTGTCAAAGGTACTTCAACAAAGTACTGAGTGAAGGGTCTGAATGCTTATGCCAATGTGATATTTTTTTTTTTTAAATTTACACATTTCTAAACCTGTTTTCACTGTCATTAAGGGGTACTGAGTAGATTAAAAAAAATTGAATTTCAATGACTGTAAAATCACGCTGCAGCATAACAAAATTGACAAAAGTAAAGGGGGGCTGAATACTTTCTAAATACACTGTTAAGTTACAGCTATTTAGATTTTAAGACAGCAAAGGTAAGATCTGTACAATAGTGGAACACTGTAAAAGCTGTGAATTTCTCTGTTTCTGAAAGTTTTTAAGTAGCTGGAGAATCATCTCTCAAAGAAGGTTTAACAAGTTTTCCTATAGGTTGGACTAGGGCAGGGGTAGGCAACCTTGGCTCTTTTATGACTCGTGGACTTCAACTCCCAGAATTCCTGAGCCAGCCATGCTGAGGGGAAAGGGAGAGGTTTCCAAGCTGAGCCATGCTGGCTCAGGAATTCTGGGAGTTGAAGTCCACGAGTCATAAAAGAGCCAAGGTTGCCTACCCCTGGACTAGGGAATAAACAATAGTGGGTGCCATTGACTAATGTCAGTTACAACTTATTTCACAGCAAATTGGGATTCTTTGGGGGGAAAATGGACAGGTACCAAGATAATACTATATCTAACAGGTTCCCCAAATTTGTCCCACCAGTTTATTCTGTAATATGGGGAACAGAATATGGTCCAAGGATAAACACAATACAAAATGCTAGCATAAATTACAAACATCATTCAGAAATCTTCCCACAGAGCAAAAGGTGAAAAATAGACTGAATCTAAACATTTTTCTGCCAGCATAATATCATTCTGGCTGAGCTGCTGCTACCAGTGTAATTGTATTGTATTACCAGAATCATTTCAGGAATAAGAGGTAATGGGATTTTCTGTATCTAATAAATCGCCTGTACATCCTGGAGATTCAAAACATGAGTCCATTTGGCATCACTATCACTGTGTTGCAACGGCAAGAAATTGTTTTTGACTGGAGACTGTCCTTTTTGTGAAAATGTCTACACTGGAACTAACATTCAATGACTACACACCATGTTTAAGACAACTTCCTTGAAAGCTGCATTTTCACATTAATGACAAAACTATGCTGTTAATGTTTCTGCCAGATTAAGCAACTGCAGAGTTCAAACAATGTGATGTCAGAAGCAGTCCTGAAGACATGGCAAAACATAGGATAAAAGAATAAGAGGGAGAGGCAGATCCTCTAGAAAGAAACTAGCATTTGGAGAATAACAGTTCCTTATATAAGTGGCTACAGCACTGCAATTCTTTTGCTGTGTTGTAGCTTAAGTGGAAAGTGATTTGTTTATGTCTATTTGTGAGAGCATTTTATATATTCAGATGCATTAGAAAAGTTACTCTGTGACAAAGAAAATAGCATTTAAAATTTGAGGCCTTTTCAAGAATTAAAAAAAATTGACCCACAATGTTCCCTTAACGACAACAATGGGAACTGCTGTCACTAAACAATACGAACACAGGATGTCAGGCTTTACAACTGCATCACTTAGCAATGGAAATTCTGGTTTCCATTTATTGTTAAGTGAGGAGAACCTCCTATACTCCAAACTGGCCGTCCTGTAGGAATAGCAAGTTAACAGAAAAATTGTATGGGTCAATTTCAGCACTGTTAAGAATACTTTTTAAAAATCCAGTGTACACTTACATGGAAATAAAAGAAATTCTGCATTAGAAAAATAAATTATGCATATAAAAACATTCACAGGAGGATTTATATCTTTCTTACATTATGTTTCTCATTTGAAGAACTTCAGAACAAAATTTTGATAGAAGTCTATTTCCTCATTACAAAAAAAAATTAAGGAAATTGCAATGCAGGTTTGACTTTATTTAGATATTTGAGCTCTCGCACTAAATTTTACAAGCTGGTGAACACTGGCAAATTATTTCTCCCACAGTACTATAACCACACATTCCCAAGACAGTATAAATATATGGTTGAACATTAATACACACCACCATTTTATCAATTACATAACAAATTATCAAGTATCCAAATATTAAGTTACGCAGCTCAAAAGGCATACAAAATATTACAGAGATCCACCAAATTCATGGCAGAAACTCAAGAAAAAACAAAATCACCTTCAACAAAGCAATAGTTGATAAACAACTTCCAATAAGTACATTAAAAGAAATTACAAGATCTTCGGAAATATGATTAAGAATTTTCAGCTACAATAAAGCATTTCTACATTAAAAAAATATTTACTAAAGTAAAGAGCATACTCTATACTTCCTGCACAAGACAAAAGGCAACATTTTACTAGAAATATTAATTAGTCCCCTCCCATTCTTTTATAGGCCTTCTACTAAAGTTGCACATTAAGTGCCAATATATATTTATTTAACTGTAAGGCTTTTTGTCTGGAGTCATTAAAGACTTGTGTGCTTCTGTACAGCGTGACATATTACTTTTCCATTAATAACCAGAGAATGTTTTGTGAAAGGGTTTAAGTAATAAAAGTTTAGACACCAAAACTGACTAAGTCAGTAAATTGTGTGCAAATCCTGATATCATTATAGTGCGACTGTGGGAGACAAACAGTGAATAGGCAGATTATTCTATGAAGCCCTATCCACCAAATCAGAAGACAGTTAGGAAGAGGGCAACGGTCCATATAGTTGTAGTTATTAGGGTTATTACACGGTGGTATACAGAAATAGTGTATTGGGCGTTTGGCACCTAATCTCTATACATGTTCTGATAGATTTAACTATTGGGACTTCAAGGAAAAAACTGAACTACATGATTAAGGATAATTTAATGATACATACAGTAAGACATTTTAAAAGGCCATGTACATTTGTTATCTAAACAGATCATCTAAACAAAGTTGCTCCCCTGCCAACATTGTGACCTATACCTATAGAAGCTTCATGTAATCTAGTTAGACATACATGTAGTTTTCCCATGTAACCTGCCCAATTCTAGTTTTAGTCTTCCAAAGCAGCAATCAAGGCAGCTTTGCTTTTACTGAATACAACAGTTGTTACGATGACCATTTGAATCTTTAAAACGGAGACGCATTTTGGGACGATATTTCTCCAAATAGAGAAGCTGCTTGCTGTTAAAAGCTCCACGTCGCTTCCTAAATAAAAGCACAGAATATATTAATTAGTCACAAAAAGTTGTTCAAATACCAACATTATCCCTTGATACTTTGTTCAAGCTAGCAGGATTGTTCTTTTTTATGGCCCATTTTCAGTTCCTTACCAACTTTTACATGACAGTATTTAGTTTACTACTCCTGCACTGCAATAGATTATAAAATATCTCTGTATATTTCACTGCAGCAGACTATTTGAATTATTTTAACATCAGAACAATCCTATACTGAAAGAGAGGCAGCTGTCTCTGTCTGCAACTCATTAAGGCAGCCATGTCTCCTTCAACAGACTATGTGGCAGAATCCTAACAAATGCTGGATGAAGTTGAACATTCTTCATTCTGAAACATGGCTTCTGAATCAAATCCAAAGGGATTCTAAGCATTGTTTCAGAAAACCATTTGAATTAAGAAAGGAGGTAACTGTTTCAATACTTACTGTCTTATAAACTGCACCGCATCCTCATACTTCATTCCACATTCAATAAGTGCAAGGGCAACCAGCACAGGTGCTCTAGAAAAATTATTTTTTTTTTAATAGAAGTCTGTGTATCTACTATTAACAAAGAATATCTTGTAAATAACAAGGATCCTACCCACAACATAGGATTGTCTAACAATATCCAGAACATGGAAAAAACATTTGTTTCAAGAAGAAACTACTGCACCCAGAAACTTTTGACCCAGTTTAAGACAGTTTGGCAGAAACAATATTTAGATTGTCAGAACTGTTTTGGATTTTGCATAAAACAAAATTCAGTTGGGGTAAGTAAAGCAAAGCTGGTGCAGAATGCTCCCTTCTTCCCTCAATAATGTCAATTACCACAGTATGGAAGCTGCTATAGGAAGGAGAGAGAGAGAGAGACATACACTAGCCTTGTCATTCAGTTCCTCCCCTCATCCACCATTGTCACTGTTCTTTGTCCCTTCCCTTCTCCCCCTTCCCAAAACCACTTCTGCCTATACAAATGCCTGATGTTATTTTGTATCATCAGGGACTATACTGAACTGCTGTTATGGACACAGAATAGCCCACACATACCTAAAACTCTATTTCATACACCATTCCTGATCACCAGTCAGGCCAACTGGGCACTGTAAGATGACCCATACTGGAGAAAGGTTAATATGCTATTAAACAGAATCTCATTAAATTTAAGAACTCTTATTTTTGTGTATCCCAATGCAATTAAGCTTACATAATACTAATGGATTAAATTAATATATTTAGAAAATATTAGCATGTATTAATTTTGTTTGGGTATCATTCACAAGACTATTTCAATCCAAGTCAAACTAGCTAATAAAAACTATCAAAAGGACAGGACATTTTTTGCAATTCTAGTTGTACAGAACTATCAAGTCAAATATTTATGATTATCATAGACATAATACAAAAGTATATTTTTATGACTTCAAGATTTCAATTCACCTTCCAAGACCAGCAACACAGTGTACAGCAATGCAACAGCCAGGCTCTTCACGAAATTTAACTTTCAGAAGATTTAGCCAATCATCAACAATCTGAAGAGATGGTGGTGCTCCATCATCAAAAGGCCAGTCCTAGAAAGTATGCATTAATTGTTTTAGGTCTCATATTTCTCAAAATCACAGATACAATCTAACAAAAATTGTTATTTAAATTATGTCAGATGATAATGCTTTTCACATCCACACTTCAGAGAAACTTCTATTATGCTAGTGCTGCTCAGTCACAATATCAGATATTTCCATCTCACTTGTTTAGGGGGTTTAACTCTTTGTTATGCATCCAGTACACAAGTATTAATACTTAAGGCACAATATATACAGTCTTTTAAGATCTACCCTAAAAATGCTCATATTCATATGGCCACCCATCTCAGACAATGTGACTTTGGGTGGCATACAAAACAACAATAAAACATTTTAAAATAAAAAAATATAGTGTTATAAAAGACCATGATAGAGAGCCAGTTTGATCTAATGGTTAAGGCACCAGGCTAGAAACCAGGAGACTGTGTGTTCTAGCCCTGCCTTAGGCATGAAAGCCAGCTGGGTCACTTTGGGCCAGTCACTCTCTCAGCCCATAGCATCAGCTTTGAGCAACAAGCTGGTTGATCAATTCCTCTGTCTAATGAATGGGCCAACACTTGGTTGATTTCGGAAAATAAATGAACCCTGCACTTGCAAGGAAAATGCTAGAAAGAAAAAAAAATCCTGAGAGATAATCAGATTATAAACAATGGAGCCATCTAGTCAAATTACCATTCCCTTATGATTCCCCAGGCCCAGATTCTTGACACAACCACGTTTTAAGGGACTTCAGAAAGGTCAGAAGAGATGGGGACTTCAGGAGGGATGATGGTGTACAAGGCGGATGCCACAGCAGAAAAAGCTCATCTCCTGGGCTCCATCATCCCATCCCACAGACGGGATCATCAATAAGACTCTTCTACCAGATGGAATGGACCACATGTAATTGGTAAGGTACAGCCCCTCACTTTTTGTGACTGTGAATAGCATACCTGATAGCAGCACTGTCTAGCTGAAATTTCTTCATATTTTCATTCCAGGCTTGTGTTATTTTCAGGCTGCATGCTATTTTTTAAGATTATATCCTCCCATTCCCATTAAGATTAGATATTAATTGAAATATTAATTTTTAATGCTCTGGTTTAATGTATGCTGAATAACAAGGACCACAATAAATTTCACAAGCTAGTATCTCAAACTGTTCAAGTAAGCTACTCACCAAAACCTGAATGCCTTCTTTTTCTAATGGAGCAGTGTCATAAGTGGCTTCACATACTCTTACTATTGTAGTTACTCCATACTTCTTAAGTTCCTAAAAGAAAATCAGAGTTATGTCTTAACTGTATCAACTATGCTAATATTTATGGTTTTAATACTATACTTGGTAGGAAGTTAACAGTTTATCATACTTAATGATTTGTTTTGCAGAATGCCAACTCAATCTTAGCTATTATAGTAAATCACAATATTACACTCCATGCAGCTTGAGCTGCCTTTATGCAGCCTTGCCTTGTTTAAATGTATTTAAATGCATCCTATGAATGAGTCACTGGACAACCATTCAGAAACAAATCTGAACCATCTTTTATCTGACCAAACAGAAAGATACTGATGTCAATTTAAGGGACTGAAACATTTTCTAGGAGACCACTATGATTTTAAAAGTTAAAACCGCAGAATAAATCAGCATTTTGGACACTACTTACCTCTATGAACTTGTTTAAAGTTGCATTGGTTGGATTGTGAGTGATAAGGAATCTCATGTTCTTGTAGGTGATTTCCACAGGAGCTGGGCGGTTCATTCGGGCCATGGTTTAATTTAGTTAAAATGTGCAATGACTGACAGTTTCTTTTTTTAAAAAAAAAACCCTAACTGATTAACGGAGAAATTAAAATCTACTTCACAAAAAGCCACTAAAAGTTTCCAGTGCCAACAAATATGAAGTTGGGAGGAAAAGGGAATGAAATGAACCTCCTAAACAAGAAGCAGCAAATCTTCAATCTTGTAATACTGAGGCAAAAAGAAAGGCAGTACACTGAGGTTACCCCATCCAGGTCAGAACTCCTTTGTAAAATGCGCTGCCAATTTCAATCCAATACTTCTGCTTATTGTGGTAACCACTCTTTAAGGGGGCTTCTTGGTGGAGCAGTAATCAATTTCTACAGTTCACTTGTCTGCATAAAGGCCGTGCTGTGCCTGGCAGTAGTCTCCACTGCCCTTCAGAAACTCCATAAATGTGTGACCGAGAACACCACAGAACTGCTGCAAAGAGAAAAAGTAACAGTGGTCAATGGCTAAGGATACACTTTCCAAGCATCTTAGTGTTAGATAAATGTAACTAAGAAGTGTTCTGAATTTTCAAACAAATTAACCAAAATAGCCCCATAACCTCATTAGGTATCAATCACATTGCAGGTTATAAGATAACCTACATAATACTTTAAGGCAGTAATGAGTAAAGCACAGGCCCCAGAATTCCCTCCACAGTCCCATATTAGAGTATATTAAGATTGCACAGTAAACATTTAATGGCAGAACTTCAGCAGCATGAGTTTTCTAACCAAAAATGAGGAAACAAGGAGGCAGATGGAGGCACAAGACCCTTGGACAATGAACAATTCACATCCCCACTCTTAAACCATAATAAAGAACATTCAGTTCTGTCCTTTTCAAAGCCCCCCTACAGTCCACCAATTGCCTGGGACAGTAAATTGCACCTGTTAGGCATAGTTCATGGCTTGCTTTTAACCAAGACTGAAACGTTGGGTGAGTAATAGAAGTAACGTTCAAACTAATAGTTCTTACTCATCCTGTTTCCCGATTTTGGGGGGGAGGGGGCAAACCTCACTGGCCAATATTCAAAATAGTATCATTTAAATTTAATATTTCTGGCGTACAAAAGCAGTTTTGCTTCCAGCAGCCGAGTTGAAGAGAACAATTTATCACATATATCTAGAACAAAGCTTGTACATTAAAGATTAGTATTGCCCTTCAGAGTTGGAAAAATTGAGTTTACTACTTTCCTTTCTCTCTTCATATTGCAGCAAACATTCTAAATTAGAAAACAGGGACTAATAATCACAATGGGATCCCAGGTTCTCATTTAATGTGGGACATTAAAAGTAACATAGCAAGTTCTTATGCAAACTCAGCTCCAAACTGAACAGAATGTCACTTTTTACTGTACCATTTAATAGACTATGCTAAGCAGATGCAGCCTATTTGCTGAAAGACCCTGCAGATTAATGCTTTAACATAAAGATTTACCATTCCATATTTATGAACATTTTTATTGTATCATCTTAGGTACTAATAACATACTACCACAATACTATTGTTTCACAAGGCTTCACAGCTACTCTAAAAGGAGCCAATAAATAGCAAATTCCAAGATATAGACTTAAATAGTAGGGAAGTAGATTTATGTGCATGTTATTCAGCAAGAAAATTAAATCTATCCAAAGCAAATCAAAAGCTGAAATGAAAGGTCAGGCAAAATAATTTTCTTACACAGGTGTGAAAATAGAGCCAAACAGGATGTTCAGACAAAACAAAATTTATAAGTATTCTGAAAAGACTTACATTAGGTACTCAATGACAGTTCAAAAATTCATCAGAGGGAGCAAGATAAAGAACCCAGCAATATTAGGACATAACAATGTACACATTTTAGCTTACTAGGGAAGCCAGTGCACATAGAATTAAAGTAATAAAGATGTTTCACACATTAATTTAGCAGTCAAAAGCAGCTAAAGTATAAGGTCAAACTATAAATCAAATTTATTAGGAGGAAGCCTTGATAAACACTCAAGGACATTAGTTCATGTTAAAATTTATATTAAAAATTGGCAGCTGACATATTAATCTCACAAATACAAGTGAGAAGTACAGGAAGAATATCTTCAATTTGAATGATAGTGAGGTACTGCAGACTAAAGAGTTAAAAATGACTATAAGCAAAGGTACCATGTTTCAGATATACAACTTAGGAATATTCTGGAAGGGAAAAAAATCTCTTAAGTATTTGAGTTGCATATATTTAAAGTTGATATATTTAAACCAGACCAGCATTTTACTAATGTAATTGATTGTCTCATTCTTTTTGCACAGAGCGCTCCACAGTTCTAGACTTTGAGCAAGATGTAGTTTTAATTTCCAAGCTTTGGAATAAAACTCTTCTAGCAACTTTGGCCCAGTCACTAACTCATTCCAAATGTTATGTAAAAGGGACTTGTGCTACTCCTCTTTCAAACTGCTGTCATTCTGTTACAATAAAAATATAATAAAAGTGACTATAAAGCCAGTTTAATCTAGTGGTTAAGGTACTAGGCTAGAAATTTGTAGACCATGAGTTCTAGTCCCACTTTAAGTATGAAAACCATCTGGGTGACTTTGGGTCAGTCACTCTCTCATGCTAACCTACCTCACAGGGCTGTTGTGGGAAGATGAAGGACTATTAGGCATGTCCACCACCTTAAATTATTTATATAAATAAAGGTGGAATATAAATGAATTAAAGTTGATGGGAAGCAGAGTTCTTCAGAAATATTTTCATGCAACAAAATACTGTTGAGCAGTTTATGTCTTCGCATAAAATTAAAAATGTTAAACCTAAATAAAAGAACAGAATAATGTAACAGGTCACTGTTGTATTCAGTATTCAGCCACATTATTTCTGTATAACTTAGATAAAAGCAAGCAAATTGCTTGCTTTAAATGTATATTTAACAGAGCACCAGTTTTTCTTTTCCTGAAATCCAAGCAGGAAAAATCAGAACAGAAACCTACATGTCATCACTGTGGCCCTGGTGTGTGTGTGTGTGTACATATATATATCACCCCTAGTCCTTCTCTTCATTAAACTAGACATACCCAATTCCAGCAACCTTTCTTTGCATGTTTTAGCCTCCAGTCCCCCAATCATCGTTGTTCTTCTCTGTATTCTATATCTTTTTTACATCGTGGTGACCAAAACTGGATGCCATATTCCAAATGTGGCCTTACCAAGTGGTATTAACACTTCACGTGATCTTGATTCTATCCCTGTGTGAATGCAGCCTAGCACTGTGTTGGCTTTTTTGGCAGCTGCAGCACACTGCTGGCTCATATTTAAGAGATTGTCCACTAGGATTCCGAAATCCCTCAGTTACTACTACTGAGCAAGGTAGCACCTATATTGTACCTGTGTATTTGGTTTTTCTTGCCTAAATGTAGAACCTTACTTTAATCGGTGCTAATTTAACCTTTCACTTAACATGTTGCTCCAACAGTTTAAGAATGATCATTATTTGCACAAACCCACTTCCTCTTTAAAAAAAACCAAGCAGGTTAAGTCTGTTTCTGTGCTTTGGTTGTTTTTTACAAAATATTCTAACCATCATCAGTACTCTTACATTTATAAAAGGCCGAGTGGCGTATTTCATTTGAACTTCATTAGACTGCATATGCTTACACAGCATCTGACAGGAGGAGCCTGCTCCAGGAACAAGTCCCATATTTATTTTGGAGAACAGCAACCAACTGGTTTGAAACTTAGAGCATATTCACTGTAGAAAGCTAGTGCCATGTTTCCAAGGTAGTCAAGTCTCAGATAAGCTGCTCTTTTAGCCAACTCAAACCCTGCAAAAATACTATAAACATTTTCCAGATGCATACTATTGTAGTACTGTATGCCTCTAAACTTCAAAACATACTGCAGCAATCTGCATGGAAGATGCCTGCATAATAATTATACCACAGGGCTGAAAGGGTCCCTAATTAATGCTCAAAATAGCATAGAGAAATAAGGAGAAATAGGCCCAAGAGTTTCAGAAAAGTGTACAAAACATTTAAAGAAAAAAAAGAAGAGAAACAGACTAACAAGGTTAAAAACAGAACATATTGCTGCCAAAAGTTTTGCAGTTATGAAGTATGTTATCTCCTCCCTTATTAAAAGTGTGGGTAACACTGAAAGCAAGTTACATTTCAGGGACTTTTGGAATTGCCAACCTATATAACATTAAGAAATATTGTAACTTATGAAATAATTAGATTGCAGCTAATTCTTTATTCCTATAGACTAATTATGGGATTGCTATAATCTTTTGCTAAGTGATAAAATGTCAACAAAGATTGAAATAAGGCTTTTACAATTCTTAGATATAGCGTCCTGAATTAATGTCAAGTGGTGAACATTGAATTGTAGATGATCTGAACTCCCAGTTCAAACTCAACCCAGGAAAAAATATTTTGAGAAGACTGAAATATCCTTTAAATGACAGCCTATTATGACCTGCATCTTACCGGAAGAAAATACAATAATCTTGACTCAGTAATACTCTTGTTACTTTAATACACATTAATAAAGTACCTCACTGCCCTTTCCTGATTCTCACGTGTCACCAAAGGAAGTAATTCCATATGCCAAGATTAAAATGCTGAAGCGATTAACAATCCTTGGAAACAAAGCTGTCGTTCCCATCACAGGCAGGAGGGGAGGTTTTAAACTGCCTTTTCCTCCCATATTTCATCGAATTTTGTAACGCGGCCTAGATACTTCGTTGTATTTTAACAGATTGACATCCCATCAATTTGGGGAGAACTGGCCCAAGTCCTTATCGTCCCCTCCATCACCCCGCTGCCTTCCGCTATTGAGGAAGGCTAGCGCGCCAGGCAGTTTATGAATGGAAGGAACAACCCGTTATCTGCAGGCAGGCGGCGCGTGAAGGGAAAGAGGCCACGCCGCCGGCTCAGCCCGCCAAAGGTCCTCCGGGCTCCCCCCTCCCGCCCCTGCTTCGTGACTCACTCGGCGGTAGCGCAATAGCCCTCGAGCTCTCTACCACACGCGGCAGGCGAGCAGGGCGGCCGCCGGCCAGGCAACGGCGCGAACAAGTCTCAACTTGTTTCCCAAGTGGAAGATTACTCCGCTCCCATCCCCCTTTCCTCCGGAGCCTTTCTTCACTCACGCGTGGCCAAGGCGTTTAGCGCGTCAACCCGGGCCAAAGGCGACTGGGGCTATCCAGCACCACGTGAATGGTACAAAAGGACGGTGACCCGGGGACCACCCAGGACAGGATCGGCTGTAGGATTAGGCAGGAGTCAAAGAGGCAGCCCGACTCTCAGGGGCACAGAATTCCCCTCCGCTACCAACTTCCACACTCCCAAAGCTTTTCAAATAGGCAGCCACGAGACATTTTTTTTCCTTCTCTCTTTCTCCGCCTCCTATTCACGTTCAAGCTGATCAAAACGTCTGGAAGAACCCCCCTCTCCCCAGCACACACACATACTGGTATGTGTCGAGTCCACATCTCTCCCCTCCGGCTTTGTCGATTAAAAGCAGTTCAAACCCGGTTTAAGCGCCGAGTTACTGCTCCGAATGAGCACACAAAGGAATCCGAAACTCGGGCGGACAGAGGGGTGAGGGGAAGGAGTGCTTTCATTCAGACCAGGTTTGTTCTTACCTCCTTACATTGTTCGCCGCTGTCGGGGAACCAGGGAGGGAGAGAGAAAGGCCAGGTCCGAAATGCCGGGCAGGGCTGGAGCGCTTCTCGTAGTGACCACGTGCTCGGCCCGGTTGCGGCGCTCCCCCCCCCAAGCTGCGAGTGTGGGGGTGGGGTGGGAGAGCTACATAGCCAGCCCCCCCCCCCGTTCCCCAGCAGCAGCAGTTCCTAAGGCCGGCATTGACTGGGGCTTTTTCTCAAGCCTTCCTGGCGGTGGGGCTGCCCATTCTTTCTCCAGACAGCGGCGTCTCCTCCCGCCCAGACACTCCCTGCTACCCCCGCCGGCGTCCTCGTCTCCTCGCTTGCCACGTCCCACATCTCCGACTACAGCCAGGCCCGCAGACCGAGCCGGCCAGCGGCGGTTTCTAGCCGCTGGAGTGGAAGGAAAAGGGAGCCAGGCGGGGCAGCCACACGGGAGGAGGAACGGCCGGCCAACGACCACTGAAGTTCACAACGCAGGACGGCGGGAAGGAGAGCCGGGTCGGGCTCGTCTGCCTGCCCTCTCGCCCTCCCGCGCTTGGGAACGGCTGGCGCGGAGACCCAGCGAACCAATAGGCAAACATGGAGGGGAGGAAGAGAGACAGAAGCACAGGGCTGGCAAAGACCCGAAAGAAGAGGCCGCTACTCACAGGAATATGGTTACTCATTGAAGACTGTAGCCTGATCATACAGCCTCGGTGCTGAGGGCGCCACCGCCGGGGGCAGGAGGAGCTAAGCCGGAGGGAACTGGAGAAGGAGGAGGCGGCGGCGGCGGAGGTGGTGCCGGAGCAGGGCGGCGGCGATGGACCATACAGGGCGCGGAGCAGCCGGAGAGAGAGCGAGACGGGGATGCCAGGAGAAGGCGAAAGAGGAGGAGCTCCGGCCGCTGGCGACGAGGCTGTTGCTAACGCGGCACTGACGGCAGAAAGAAAAAGCGGCTGGAGGAGGGAGGGGGCCAGAGGCGGAGGGAGGGCGCTTCCGTTCGTTCGCGCAAGGCAAGTAAGGGGACGGGGCGGGCAGAGATGTCTTAAGCACCGCCTTGCACTCTCCAGCGCGCAATCATGCGACGCCCCGCCCCTCTTAGCTGACGCCTTCAAAGCTCGGCGGCCTGGCGTCACAAACGCCTTTCGCCGAATGGCACCACCCCGGACCAATCGGAGGGCTCGGGCGAGTTGAGCCGATATGGCCAGGCGTGTGGCAGTGGGCGGGGAGCTGAGGAGGGGGAGAAGACCAAGAAGAATGCTATAGAGGGGCGCGAGGCGAGGGCGGGGCGAAGGAAAGGCAGAGAAAGCCGGTGGAAACCGGTTAGAGAAAGTCAGCGAACTAGCCGTGCCCGGCCAGGCTCGCAGACGGGGGTGGGACAAGGCGAAGGCTCGCTCCTATTGGCCGGCCGCTGCTGCTATTCCTTCGACTCGGGTCCTCACGTTGCATTTCTGAAAGGCATCCGGAATTCTTCCGCGAATCGCAGGAATTTACTTGTGGGTGGTTGCTTTGAGATGGTTCCAGAAGCGGTATGCGTGACAGCCTTTTGCAACACAGTGCAGCTACAAGCCCACCTGTAAAGTAGCATCACTTCGGGATATAGAGGATAGATCTTTGTAGCATTCCTATTCTCCACGTCGAGTGTTGCGTATTTGGAGTGAGGTTCCCCTCAAGCTCAAGATTGACAGGTTCCTTTAGCACCAAGCGGCTAAATCCAGTGGTTTTTATGGCGGCAACTGCTGGATATGGGGTCGGCTTGTTACTCACGAAGTAGAACTTCGAGACGTCCCCAGATTTTATTGTGGAGCAGCGCAGACCCAAATTGCTCCCCTGCTCCCAATTGCTTCTCAAGCTTCCTCTTTCGGCTATGTATTCAAGATGGACAGTGAATAATATTTATATGCATATGCAAGGGTGTAGGTATATACATATATATATATATATATATAGCATGTCTATATATATGTGTTATGTGTACACTTTTGAAAGCAGGCAACAATTTCATTTTTAATATGTGTGCCCACAGTAAAAAATGACAAAGGTTTTCTCTTATGCAGGCTGAGGATAAGAGTCCATGAGATCATGCATCAGGCAAAGTGTTTTCTTAAAAATTATGCCACAGTTAGCAAATCAAAATGTCACAAGCGGTTAATTTTTATGAAAGTCTAGACTAGAGAAAAGTTTCTGTCTGGAGCATTATGGTTCTGAATTATCCACTGGCCGGCCTGACCTGCAGGGGCATTGCAGCCTTATCCCATAAACAATTTCACAGCAAGCTTTATATATATGCTGTCCATTTTACTCTGAAAAGACTCTGGATAGCTTCACAACAGATTACAGCTTTAAAATAAATAAAACCTTACAAGTGTTCAGTATTTACAATCCAGATTTTAGTTTATATAGATGCATTTCAGCAATAGAATATTGCTGGTTGTGTTCAGTTAATTTCAAATATTAAAGGTGACAAATTCACATCTCCCATGTTAGAAGTGGTTTCCAGAAGTCTTAAATGGACACTTGGCAACGAAGGAAAGCTGCTCTGGATCTGCGCAACTCTTTTATTCTAATATAGTGAATGTTGTATCCCAAGTCTACAATACACTTTAGTGTGTTATAGCTTCTTCAGAGTTCTGTTAGATGGGCAGTGATATATATTATCTAAACAAAAGAAAAACAGTCTCCATGTAGAACTGGTATTTGGTGCTGTACAATACTATAAAGTGAAAATCTGTGTCTAAACAATTTAAGATAGGTGTATTCCTTGCCAGAGATGTAGAAGAAATAGCATTGTGATTAGATTTAGAATGATTGCTCTCCATGGATCTATTTGAAATCAAAAACCTCTGGTAGAAGACTCACACTGAATAACTGGATTAAAATAATTATATTGGGACTAGGAGAATCTAAACTGAAATACGCAACTGATCTTAAGAGCGCATTTATAGCTCCTTGAAGGAGAAATAGAAATATTGAAGAATAAACAATATATTGACATTTTGATTGGGCAAACTAAAGGTGGGGGGAAGTGCTACAATAACCTAGCTAAATTTTGTTCATTTTTTTTTAAAAAGGGAGCATTTCACCTTATTTGTTTCATTTCTCCACATGACACTTAAATAATCATAGTTCTGTGAATATCAGAACCATACCATTTTTCAATTTTACTTTCTTGTTTGCTTATTAGAATCAGAAATCAACACTATATTTTCCACATGAAAATCAGTTTGCAGACATTCTATAGGCTAAGCTAACAAAATAAATGAATTCTTACCCTACTAAGCCAAAACAGTTTGTGTGGTTTTAGTTTAGTGTATTCTGTGAATCCAACCATTTATATACCAATATTAAACCATTACTACTATATTACAGTTGTTTGTATTTGTGACACAAACATTTTTGAAATAATTATATTAATTAAACTAATGTAATAATTAGTATTTTTAGTGAAATGAATACAAATTAATTTATTGCTTTGCCCCATATACTATTTTTTTGGAATGTGGCTCCTGATCAATAAATAAGTTATATAATATAATGTTTTTGTTTTGTGTGAGCCTAGCCATTATGATTTGTTAATCAAATTTTAAGACTTAGAATGCTAAAAGAATTCACTCTTGAGGTTTATTTAGTAAATCATGGTTAAAAGTCAGAGTTTGGCATATTGTGTGAACAGTAATGCAATATAAGCAGATTTCAGCACAGAAACTTGCCATTTGAAATGACTTCATATTTATGGTTGTTATAAAAAACACCTTTTCAAAGCATCATATTATTTTACAATGCAAGAAGAACAGTTCAGTTGTCCTAAGGCTAAGCTTTAGAATTGAAGGGGTCCAAATAATTCAACCTCAGCTGGAAAATCTGTTGGAAGATAATGTTTTGCTGGTGTGAAAATATGATTGCTTGTTGTTTGTTTTGTATTTTCTTCTTTGTGCCATGCTTGTTTCTCATCATCATTTTGTTTCCTTAAGCCACGGATTAAAAAATTGGGAGATAGAGGATGGAGGAAGTTATAAAAACTTGGGAGGTGAAAAAAAATCCACAAATGAAATGTGGAAGAGATAAAAAGTTGATTTTCCCCAAAGAGTTCCCTAGCACAAAGTAAACACAACCCCAGAAACCTCATAGGCATAGATGTCTACAACAGATTGAGATTGCAAAAATAAGGACATTTGCAGTGGTTTCATAACAGTGCTCTTGCATACTTATGTCCAAGTCTAAAGCAAATATGTAAATTTCAGTTTGTGCATCTTGATGTATGTTTCATTATTTGCCTCCATGTGCCATCTACCATTAAGGATGCTTGTGTATGTTTAGGAAAAAATAGAGTTCTGTTATTGGTCTGTGATCATTTATATCTCTGCAATGGAAAAGATTATGTAATGAAGAAATTAACAAGAAACATATATATACATACTGACCAGGTTCACATATTATGGTAAGTCATAAGTTTGGTTTTCATTCTAGTGTGATCTGTGAACTCAGGTGATAGCACTTTATTCAGTACATCAAACTTTAATCATCAGAGAGGGGTGAAGTAGGTCACTGGGCATGATGCAAATACTAAAAAAAGTATTGTTTACAAATACATTTCCTTATTTTTTGGAAAAACTTGGATTAAACTTAATATCATTTCTGCACCTGACAGACCCATTTTGTATATTTGTATTCTTCCTCATTCCATCTGTAGCTGATGCAGATAAGGTTTCATCACTGCTAATATTTATTCCTAATCCTCTTCCTCATTTTTGATGATTGGTTTGTTTTTCTGCTTGTTTGGCTATCCATGTTGTCAAAAACCCGAAAGTTTTGTGCAGTACCATATTTAGGATATTTCCTGAGTGCAAATATTTCAGTAGAGGTCCAAATATTTTAATAAAGGTCCATTATGATCGTTAACTGTGTTTTTTTTTTTAAACCAACTGCATAATCTTTCCATAATCAAAAATATTCTAAGAATGCTATATGCATAAGGAAGGATGGAATGCAATTTGAGCTCTAAATTCTTTCACACAAAAGAACATCTTGCCTAAAGCCGAAATTATCCGCCTACTAAACTGATAGTGTAGAACCGGAAAATATGATTTAATTGACAATGTGATGCTTTGAATGACACTCATTTAAAAAATAAACAAAAATGTTCAGAACTAATTCAGTGAAACCAGCTTGTTATTATCTCATTGTTCTGCAACACAATAGAAGGTCAAGAAGCAGTTAATTTCATTATAGCACAACCTTGAAAGAAAGGGCACAGATGGCAATCCCCTTCAGGAAAAGGAAACTAAGATAGTCTATAGCAGATATAACCCTGTACCCAGTTTCATGTTAGCTATATAAGAAAGAGAGAATCACTTTGAAGTAGTGGTTAAGGTATCAGGCTAGAAACTTGGAGACAGTGAGTCTTAGCTCCACCTTAGGCACAAAGCCATCCAGATGACCTTAGGCCAGTCACCTTCTCTTAGCCCTAAGAAAGAGGCAATGGCAACACACTTCTGAAAAACTTTGCCAAGAAAACTGCAGTGACTTGTCCAAGCAGTCTCTGATAATTGGACATAATTGTACAGAAAAAAATATTGAAAACATTTTTGTCTTATGGCCTGGAGGGAAAAATAGCAGAACTTGATTTCAGATACTATAGTAATTTAGGCCAAAGTGTGGCTGTATCTCCTGCCACCCCCCATCCCCACCTCAGTCCCACAGACTACTCTTAGCGTTCCATAATATTGATTTAAAAGAAGTGAAAAAGAACAGATTTTAAAATGTATAAGAATAAAACTTAAGCTCTCTTTCCAGCACATTGACTACCTGTTTTAAACAATTGTTCACTCATATCAACAAATCTTTGGTCCTTCAGGTATATGTGTGTGGGAGATACCCTATTGAGCAATAGTGGCACAGTGGTTAGAATGCAGTATTGCAGGCAAACTTTGCCCACAGCCAGGAGTTTGATCCTGGCCAGCTCAAGGTTGACTCAGCCTTCCATCCTTCTGAAGTCGGTAAAATGAGGACCCAGACAGTTGGAGGCAATATGCTGACATTGTAAACTGCTCAGACAGTGCTATAAAGCACTATGGGGTGGTATATAAGTCTAAGTGCTATTGCTACTGGATTGAGGTTTTCAATATGCTTCTGCCATAGTCTCCTCATTAGAGTCATGGTCTAGATAAATAAGGACTTAAGACTCCCTACCTCCTACCCCATATGCATCACTTTGTTACTACTTACAATGCACCTCAGTGGACATTTCCTATTTACCCAATTTAGAAATACCTTTTTGGGACTGTCTTACATGCACTTTAGATTTTCCCCACCATTAACAACATACTGGCATCTTCATACATACACCATTCTTTCCAGTACTGAGCTTTTGTGCAATAATTGATTTATATTTTTTGGGGGGAGAAGGCTTCCCATTCTTACATTTCATCTTTGTGAATACAATATTGCCTATTCAATAATTTTCTGGATTTTCTATAGCCAAGTAGCTATTGAATCAAAACAGGGCCTCTTGCTGCTTTATTAGATGAGAATTAAAGGTTCTCATGACTACATTAAAGTTGGTACTTAAGAAGGAAGTTATTCATTCCAAAATCATGCTGGGCGAGAAAAAAAAGTTTCACAGAAACAGAAACAAATACCACCCACTTTCCTTATTAGTATAAGATAGAATATAGATAGGCAATTTTTTAATCTTCTGTGCTTAGTCATTCCATAACTAACCAGACTAAATATCCATAAGAATACAGTATGACAAACCACATCTTTTGAGGGGAATAAATCCATTGAATTCAATTGTAGTTACATCCAATTAGATTGAACTGGATACTAACCATTTAGTAATCATTTCATCTGCATATTTTAATGTACATCTAATTACACAATTTTATCTATTTTTTGCAGGAAAAGGCTGCACCAATTAGTCAAGCTTCCACAATACTCACCATTCAGTTATTGGTGAATCGTGTTAGGTTAAGAGTAGCAAGCTGTTAGCAAGAAAAGCAACTGCATATTCAAAAGTACTTCAAATCCATATATACAGGCTACGTCTGGAGAAGAAGATGCATTTACAAACCTTGACAGGACTGAAATTTCAGATCCAGCTCATACAATTCAGTGGCAGCAAACTGAGATAATGCTTCTGACGTGTGACAGTGAATGCAGATGCTCTTATAGAAAGCATGTGAGGCATATAATTTGGAGTGGCTCTTATATGAGCCTTGCAGTTCAGTTTTCATCAGAGACTGACAGAGAGCCTAAACTGGTTGGGAGTTAGTTTGTGTTTTTATTTAGCTAAACAAAAGATATCATAAGCTCCCTCCAGTGCAAATAAAGCACAAGTCAGAATTTCTAACCCATAGTAAACAGGTTGCTGTTTAGGGAACTTGCCACAAATCCTATAATGGAAATTCATGTGTTGAGAATGCTATTATTTTCCTGTAAACCACAGGTTTTTTTTTTAAAGACTCTTATGTTTTCTTGCACAACAGTGGTTTATGGAATGAATGAATCACCTAGCTTGTTGTTGTTGTTATCTTTAAATGAGACTTGTTTGGGGGGACTTTTACAGAAGTTGAGATAAAATGAAATTGTTTTCTGACAACACTATAACAGGGCTGTTGTTATCTGTTATTATCAATAGACCGAGAAAGGCATTATACACCACTGAGATCATCTACAAGAAAATCAGTTTGGGACTTCTCTGGAGAATATAATACAAGTGATGTGTTCTTTTCACTTTGTTCAATAGGTTTGCAGACCAACAGGCCCTGGTTAGCTAACAGAATGTTCGCAAAGGTTTTATCCACTGAAATTTAAAAGTACTATAATACAAAGTTTCTGATTTTCAAAAACAATACTATTTCCAGATCATCCAACTCCAGCAAACCTAAAGTATCACCATTAGAATGATCCAAAAAACAATAATAGCAAATTACAACAAATAATGCAGGCACTTTTAATCAACCAAAGGCTCACTGAAAGGAAACCATTTTATAACCTTTTCCCTTGTGCCTCTTTCCGTTCCTTTCCTTTTTCATAAAAATCTGAAAATCGTGACATCACATCTGAACTACTGCAATGTGCTCCACTTGGGGCTGCCCTTGAACAGCATTCAGAAGTTTATTATACAGGCAGCAGCCTATATAGTAAATGGCACTGGGTCCTTGGCACATGTAACACCACTACTCTGAGCTGCCTTAGGAACCAGTGTGCTTCCAGCTACAGTTCAAGGTGCTGGTTTGTCACCTTTATAGCTCTTCATGGTTTGGGATTGATTACTTGTGGACTGTCTTTCCCCAGTTGATTCCAACTGTCCAGTCTAGTCAAGCAGGATGGGCATGCTTTAGGTCCCATCAGCTAAGGAATGCCAGTTGGTGGGGCCTAGAAGATGTGGTTTTTCTACCATAGTCCCCATCCCATGGATCAAGATAGCCCTCACCCCACTATCTTTTAATTAAGTCCTTAAGGAACTGGTTCTGTGCTCAGGCCTGAGATACCAAGTGTACACAGGGACCTTGTTTCTTGGTTATATTAGTGATTATGGTGTATAGTTTATTCTCAGCTATGCATTTTGATTTTTGTCTGGCTGTAATTACTTTTATGTTTAATTTTGCTCATTGCCCAGAGTTCCTTGTTGAGACAGGCAGAATAAATTGAATTGAATGAAGAATAAATAAATGTCTCCTGAAATGTGGATAGTATTCCCAGGTCAGTAATTAAAATACTTATATAAATCTGTGGGATTAGATTCTTTTCCACAAGCAGTAGCACTACTCGTGTAAGTAGTGTTACTTGTACTTAATATCTAAGATAACATAAGTCATGCTAGTTAGTTAGTTTTTCAGCTCAGAAAGCATCCCGATGGCATCATAAAAATTGAAATGCAGAAAAACAATATGGTAAAAAGGATAAATATGATAAACAAATTAAAAACGGGAAAAATAATCTTTAAAAGCACTGAACAAAATTATATTTTAACAAAAGAAAAGAGGCAGTTATTTCTTTTAGAAGTTCCACAATGAGAATGGGGGAAACTGACACACATACACTTTTCTTTTGATAAATGTATCCTTGCATTTCTCAAAAGAAAATAAAACCTGATTATAGATGATATGCTTCCTGTTTTACCTTGATATGTATTGGATACTTGGACATTCAGAGTTGAAAGGAAATAGGCTGAAAATAGTAGTCAGAGCAATTAGTATTACTGCCAGTGCAGCAGCTCTAGATATTGTCCAGTTCATTCTCTTCCTGGAAAGTTCAGATTTGAAAACAGAAAAGCCACATGTGCACACTAATCAAAACAAATACAATCAGAAAACAATCTTCAAGCCACAATTTTCTGAAAAGAGTTTGAAGCCAACCAGTGATGTCTCTAGTCTCTAGTCTACCTCACAATGAAAAAAAGTGCAGAAAAAAAGAATGGTATTCAGCTTTTGTTAAATGAATCACTGCAGCTGTTAAATTAGTAACACAGTTGTTCAGTGAATCTGGTTTTCCCATTGACTTTGTTTGTCAGAAGGTGATCCGGTGATCCCAGGACACTACAACGGTCATAAATGTAAGTCAGTTCCCAAGTTCCTGAATTTTGATCACGTGACCGTGGGGTGTTGGAAGAAGTGTAAAAAAATGGTCATAAGTCACTTTTTTCAGTGCCATTGTAACTTCACTAAATGAACTGTTGGAAGTTGAGAACTATGTGTATCTTCTCATTCTTCCTAAACAGAATGGAAAAGAAAATATCTTAGTATGGTTTGCCTAGCCACGTTTTTATTGATGACACAGATGGATGAAAACTTATGCAGTTGGGTATGAGGCAGTATTTCAAAGCTGTCAAACCACAATTTTTGTCCATTGGAAAAGTAATGAAATAAGAGCCAGGATCACAGTGACACAAGGATTCTAACCAGTAAGAAATCAGCCTGTCTACGAGATCTGCAAATCTTAATAATGGAAACAAAAACCTCAGCTTGGGTGCTATTTCAAATACACTGCTATTCTGCCAGAAAGCAATTGGCCTAGCTCCTGCACATAGTTCATGTGATATCAAATGGCTCTAGAGCCGATTTTAAACTGATGCAAAACTTTCATGTAGAATCAATTGGATAATGCCAGATTGTTGGTGCTGTATGTGAGCAGTGCTAGATGAATCTACTTTGTTTTATTCTTTTTTCCCCTTAGGCTGAAGTTCAGTGGAACAGATTAATAAAGACAGCAGCTTCAGAGGTGGGACCTACCTTTTGGGAGAAATATGACTTCATTTCAAGATAAGTTTCCATTTGAATAATATTTTTTTGTTCCTTAGAATAAATCTCTAATGCACTCATTAGACTAATCTGTACAGGTCGGACTGTTCCAGAGTTTGGCTCTGCTACAAAAAAGCAAAAGGCGACTTTCTTGCAATTGGTACTGCACTTAAAAAAAATTAATAGATAAGATTTGCAGATCTCGTAGACAGGCTGATTTCTTACTGGTTAGAATCCTTGTGTCACTGTGATCCTGGCTCTTATTCTCAGATTAGCTACAGCTAAAAAAATCTGAGAATTGGAATCAGATGCTCTATTTGAACATGGCCTTTCTGCCAGGTTGCGAAGGATTGTCTTGCACTAAACCACAGTCCTTATCTACATCATGTGCTCCAATGAACAGGATAGTGAAAGGTGTTTATTTGATTATTATTGCCTTCACATATATTAAAATATTTGTCTATGGAGTCCAGTGCCTTTCACCCTAACTAGCAAAAGCTTTCTAGGGCCTTCAAGATTTTACTTGTCATTGTTATATGTTTCATGAGATGATTGTTTAAAAACAGTATGCTGTGACTGGCACCCCGTTTTATCCATAGCATTGCTTTAAATTAGGAGTATGTAACGTGGTACTTACTAAATATTTGAAACTGCAACTCCCATAATTTCTTATCACTGACTTTGCTAGCTGGATCTGAAATTCAGAACATCTGGACCAATCAGGTAGACACCAGATTGCTTATCTCGTCTTTCTACTGAGGACTGGCACAGTGACATAAAAAAAATATGCTGTGCAAGAAGAGACGCAACACTCTTATGAAATCTGTGGGGCTGTAAATGCAACAGTGGAGATTCCAATCTCACCATTTTCTAAGTAGCAGAAGGTCAGCCTGCTCTGGGTAGCTGTGATTTGCTTGCTTAGAAGAGGTTACTACCGGTAGCAGAAGGAGCTACTTTTGTCCAGTTTCTTCTGCAGGAAAACAAACAAACAATTAAAACTTCAAAGATGAATGTTAAGTGGGAAGGTGAAGCAAGCCTTAATCTGATTCTAAATTCCCCTTTAACTATCATGGGGTGCTACCACAAACATCTGTGGGAGGAAAACAACGTTTTGAATCCATGCATTCAAAAATCAGTTGTGTGCATAAACAATCATTAGTGGCTGTACATCTCTGCAATCATCACTGGCACGCTGGTGAATTTGAAAGACTCCTACCTGTTTGAGATGGGCCTGAAACAGATTTGGTAAGAGTACCGGAAACTTGAGTGAGCAAAAGTCAGGCCATCTCTTTGCTGCGTCTAAGGATAGTAAAATGACGTTGTAGCTAAAGACTCCTGGCATTCAAGAAAACCTTGATTTCCTCTACTTAACATGTCATTGGATATCTTAGGAAGCACACAGTCTCCTATTTAGCTCTAAAACTGTAATTTAATTTTCCTGCCTTCCTAAAAAAAACTTTCTTAAAAAGAGGGTTGTTTTAAAAAGCAGTTGGCAAGTATCAGTAGTTTGATGAGTAGGTAGCTGGGTTGACAAAAGCTGGAGGCCCAGCTTGAGGCTTTATTGGCAAGAAGGACAAACCCCAGTTCACGGGAGTGTTGGGTCAAGGTCCAAGGATTAGACAGAGCAGAGACTATTACCCAACATCATGGAAAACTGATGCAAGTTTTAAAAAGACTTCCTTGTTTTTTTATGGACAGGGTTAATACAGCTAGTCCTTGACTTACAACCATTTGTTTAGTGAGTGTTCAAAGTTACAACGGCACTGAAAAAAGTGAGTTATGACTGGTTTTCACACTTATGACGGTTTCAGCATCCCCTTGGTCATGTGATCAAAATTCAGATGCTTGGCAACTGGCTCATATTTATGATGGTTTGCAGTGTCATATGATCACCATTCCCACCCGGCTTCCAACAAGCAAAGTCAATGGGGGAAGGCAGATTCACTTAACAACTGCAGTAATTCATTTAACAATTGTGGCAAGAAAGATTTTAAAATGGGGCAAAACTCAACTGTCTTGCTTAGCAGTGGAATTTTTGGGCTCCATTGTGGTCGTAAGTCGAAGACTACCTGTACATTGTGCTATATGCGTGTATACACGCATACATACATGCACCAAGTGGTTAAGGCATTGGGCTAGAAACCGGGAGACCATGAGTTCTAGTCCCATCTTGGTCACAAAGCAAGTGAGGTGACCTTGGGCCAGCCCCTCTCTCTCAGCCCTCAGAAGAAGGCCAGGGCAAACCACTTTTGAAATCTTGCCAAGAAAAGGCAGTTGCCAAGAGTCAACAATAACTCAAAGGCAGTATATGTAAGGGCTATAGATCTCTAGATGTACTGCTTTAATCACTTGGGCTCTAAGTAGTGATTTGTTAAATAATCCACTTGCATCCAATGGGGTAATAAGATTATTTTCAAGGCCAAAAGAACCTCTTATATTCAACCATGGTGTTTCTTTATATATTAATTTAATTAAAAACAAGTTAGGCAGTTAAAAGCATAGGTACAGGTATGTAAGGGAAACCAGTTTGGTAGGGTGGTTAAAGCACCTAGCCAGAAATCATGAGACCACAATTTCTAATCCTGCTTTGGGTACAAAGCCAGCTGGGTGACCTTGGGCCAGTCCCTCTCCCTCAGCCCTAGGAAGGAGGCAAGGACAAGCCACTTCTGAAAAACCTTGCCAAGAAGACGTCAGGGACTGTCCAACGTTACATGACCATGGAGACGCTGCAATGGTTATAAATGTGAAAAATTGTCAGAAGTCACTTTTTTTCAGTGCTATTGTAACTTCGAGCACTCACTGAATAAATGTTTGTAAGTCAAGGACTATCTGTATTTAAGACATGGTGTTTCCTGAAGAATGAGAAACAGCGATTGGAGACAAAGTTTTTAAAAATATATTCTAAGTCACTCCCTCCAGCTTGTCTTCATAGAATGAGTTTTTTTCCCCCTCTGTGACTTAAATTTAATGATTTAATTAGTTAGGATGGATTTTTATAAGCTTTGACATATGTATTGAAAATAAAAAATATTCGAATAGCATTTTATGACAGCTCTTCTAGAGGGATCACTTGAAACATTTGAGAACTGCAATGTCTCCACAGAAACTCCAAACTACTGGAAGTTGCTTCTTTCCATGTCCATGCCACTACTCTCTGCTTCCGGAAAATCTGGTGTTGGTCCAGGGACTCCTTCCGCAGTCAGCAAAGGTTGATGCTGCCTCTGTTTGATCAGCTGCCCTGAGAAAATATTTGAACCATTCTTCCATGGACAAGCCATATGTTTGATTTGCATTCAGTGGTGTACCATTGCTAAAATGTGTCTCATTAACAACAGCATTATCTCTGAAATCAGAAATGCCTTCAGCTGTTTGCTTGATTTTGTTTATATGTATCATATATATCATACATCTACATGAAGACATTAGTTTATGACATGTTTCTGTGAGAACGTTGGTTATTCAGTGTAAGTGCCTAACTTCCCTTCCCAGTATAATTTTGGTTTTGTACAAGTCTGTGACACAATGTGCCCAAACTTCTGGACCTCATATGAGTAGCAGTGAAAAACTATAGGTGCATATAGTATTTCATTTTTTGCCCGTGTTATTTGTCTACTAAGCTTCTGACATCTTTCAGTCAAGGATACTATATTTAACATGATTTAGAAGCCGAAAAAACCCCATTCACTATTTTTTTTAAAAAATAATAATAATATTTTTATTTTCTTGTGAATCCAGATAAAGACATCATTTTGTCTTGGTTGGCTAGCACATTTTGTGTTCTCACAGAAACATACTGGCTGTATTTACACAACAGACACTAAACTGAAAAATGGTGGTGTATTCATTTGAGATTCAATATATTGAGTGAACTCAATCATGGTTTCAAGCAGTAAATTTTTAAAAAATAAGCTGTGACTTATTTAATAAGCCATAATTAGACAAGCATGACTTACTATATTTAGTGACCACAGCCATGTTCATGTTAAGATTAGGACGTGGGTGGATATGGAGTAATTATCAGCTAATTAAAAGTCTATGTGATGCAGAAATTAGTTGGTTCTGATGTAGCTTCAGCAAGGGAAGAATTTTCATGTCTATTCCAGCAAAAACATTGAGACCACAAGACCTAATCGTGTGTTGTCTTGTGGCATCTCAAAGGTAATTTACTGCAGCATTAATCAGAAGTGTGCAATCTTTTTCTGCAAGTCACACTTGACCTTTCTTAGTGTGCCACCATTGGCCAATTTTACCCTCTTTGGGTGCCCTGGCATGGCCTTGGGTGATGGGTCTGGGTAGAGGATTTCCATATCCTGAGGGGATTTCTAATGGTTTTGATTGAGTTACTGATGTCTGCCCGCTTCCTATTGGTTTCAAGTGTCAAACTAGGCTGAAAGACTCAAGTGTTTCTTTGTTTAGTGACCCAGGGTTTCCTAGGGTCAAGCATGGCCAAGATTAGTGTGTGACCCCTTGCTGAGGCTACATGGAGGCTTTTTCCTCCTAACAGTACAATTCCATAAATTCTAATAGAGCATGGGAATTCACTCTAAAAAAAGGGAAGGAATAGGACAAAAAAGTAGGCAGAGCCAGAAGGGGAACACCCCCCCCAAACATTGATTTAATTGATATTCTGTTCAAGTGAAAGTAACTTAATCAAAACGATGACTATTTGCCTTATTCAACCATTCTATCTCACCCAAAATCCCAGTTCAGTGGCCAGTTCTGAAGCGGCTTTGGGAACCACAGGCATAATCATAAGCCTTGATGGAGGTATGTTTTCCTACAGGATTCTCTTAAGTTGGACAATTACAGCCATCTTTTTGTGGGAGGACATTTGCAGTCACAGCCAAGAAGATTGTGATGGTATTTAAAAGGGAAGTATGTAAAGCAGAGATAAAGGACAATATGGAAAGTACCCTCTGTGATCATTCAAATACAGTTGAAAGGATGCAAAGAAGCAGGGCAGCCTTTCAGAAGAGTTTGGCGATAAGACAATCTATAATTGCTACTCAGGATGAGACAGCAGGCCATTCTTTTCAAATACAAATTAACTCACCCTTTGGCAAGAAGGAGAGCTAAACAAATATGATAAATAAATGCATAAAATATGCCTCTCTTTGAGCTTTGCAAGGTCAGCAGGCATTTATTAAGTGAATTAAGTTCTGTGTCCCACCTTTCTCCCATTGAAGTTGCTGTGGCTAAGCAACAGTGACAATCCTAGATACTCATCCCCAAGATGGGCTGAATATAGAGGGAGAACAAGCTGAAATTAAATCCAGATGAGAGAGGGCTGCTATTGGTAAGGAAAAACCTGGATTTGCAGGGGAAAAGTTTTGGATGGGGTTCCACTCCTCCAGAGAGAACAGCTTTGAATCCAGAAGTGCTTCTTGACCTCCAGCTGTCACTGAATTTGCAGCCAGTTATTGTGGTAAAGAGCACAATTGCACGAGTATAATTAGTATATAATCCGATTACAACCGGATTGATGATGTTACCTAGCTTGGCTAATGAAACACCTGCAAGAAAACAACCAAGCTCAGATAGCAAGAAGGACCCTTTATTTCAATCCTGAGATGCAAATATATTCCTTAATTAATTACAACGGTCCTGAGCTGATTAGACTTTGTGACAATCACCAGCATCTTATTAGTAGCCTGCTTTATCTACTGTATCATGCTCAACATGAGGTTTTCCTTGAAAAATATTCAGAGATTGCAATGGGTCCAAATTGCAGTGGCCAGGCTGTTTAGCAATACAAAGTATAAAAAAAGAAGAGTTCTTGCGGATTTATTCCGCTAGTCGTTGCTGACTATGAGGGGTGGCGCTCATCTCCTTTCAAGGTGGTTAAGCCAGTACTGTATAAAGATGTCATGTGGCCAGCATGATGTTGCCGAGCGCTGTTTCCTCCCCACTGAAGTGGTACCTATTTATCTACTTGCATTTGCCTGCTTTTGAACTGCTAGGTTTTGAACTGCTAGGACTATATATTGCTAAATAATCTGATAAATCAGTTAAATAAATAGCAGGTGCAGTACAAAATTTTAATGTGGAATGTTCTTATGTCTATAACATCATTCAGGGCAAAGATGGGCACTTACCCTGTTGCATGATGCTCGGGTCTTGAATTTGGGCTGTCGGCTGACAAACTCAGCATCTTAACCACTGAGCCATCATGCTGCCCAAATACAAGGTACAGGAATCATGAAATGCTGGTAGTAAAAGATACGTTCTGGCTTTGCCAATTGCCTCTTGCCACATTTCAAGGTATTCTTTTAAATGTTTAAGCCTGATGATCTGATTGAGTGCCCACCCCAAAATAAGCCCCACTAGGACAGAGGTCTAGCTATCTGGTAGGAAAAAGCTTTTTCCTCACCTTTTCAGGGACATGTGTGTTCTCTTGCTTTTAAGCTTCTTGTGTTCTATAATTTGTACTTTCTTTTACAGCTGTAAGCCACCTTTAATGCTTATATAGTCAAAAAGGTAGGTTCTATATTTAATTCTGATGATTGGATGTTCCTATGGCAAGGAGAAGGCAATCCAAACACTTCCATACTTTTGCTAAGGAAACTATGCAGGCATGTTCATAAAGTCACTAACATTTCAGTTTGACTTAAGGAGATGTTACCCTTTAATATTTATTTAAAAACAAGTGGTTAACCCAATTTATTGAAAAGGAAATAAATCAATTTGATGCATTGCTCCCATATTTACTTAACATATATTTAAGGATGAAATTTAGATAAACTATAGCGCAGTCCTTAACACCTGCTTCAGAATATATTCCTAGTAATACAATTAAATCCATGTTCCTATAATCCAGTTGCCTGATTTCCTTAGGACACAGTACTGAGTCAGAAAATAACTCTCCCCAGAATTGGCCCATTGTTGTCTGTTTCTTTAAAGCAGCTCAAATGTTAATAATTTAATTGTGTATACTGTAATGATATTAAGTAGCACTAATCTTTGATGTATACTTTCTCAGCTTTTTCCATGCTCCCTTTTTTTTTGCATATAATAGTTTCAGCAGCATGCATGAGTTTTCACATGTTTCAACATGTTGCTACTTGGATAAAAAGAAAAAAAAGTAATTTTGAAAACTTTATGTATTAGGAGTGAAGAATAAGCCATACTGTGGTAAAACTATGGTATAGAATTCCTTATCTTCAGCACTTTAATTCTCTGAAAAATGATATATTAATACCTTCATTATCTATATGGGTAGAAGGTAGTTGTGTATATTTGTTTATAAAATCACAATGCCTACCATTGACTAATCAATAATCAGCAGTCCAGAGAATGGTGTTTTTCCATTTTGTTTTGAGAAAATAGCTCTGAAGTTAATCTCTTACACGGAAGGCAGAAGATCTCAGTGAAATAAATATTCCCTGTTAGATGTGCATGATCCATAGTACTATTCTGCTTTTTACAGCTGGTCAAATCAGTGGTGTCACAGACATTCTGAAACATGAATATTTTGCTATTGACTTTACCTGTCTATTTTTTATTTGGCAATGCAGAATCAGGGTTCCTTGCCATGGTCCATGTCCTGGTCTGAATCTTCTCACCTGAGGTCCTGCTGCCAGTCACTGCTTCTTGCAAGATGCATTTACGATGATGAGATAAGTGTATATATGTACTTAGGAATGTGTGCCTTACATGAGAGAGTCTGTGTGTACTTGAATAGCCCAAGTGGCATTGTTTCATATATATTTTTTATGAAAAACGTGTGTCTGGGCAGCTATACATTTATTTGGTGGAAGTGCTTGAATTTGGAATGATAACAGTGTACCAAATACCCTAGAGCAGGGATGTCCAACCTTGGCAACTTTAAGACTTGTGGAATTCAACTCCTAGAATTCCCCAACCAGCATGAAGGAAGTTGAAGTCCACAAATTTTAAAGTTGCCAAGGTTGGACACCCTTGCTCTAGACGAGGTTCTAAAACTGTATGAAAAATATTGTCAAATTAAAAGAAGTCAACAACCACAGAAAACATGATTTAAAAAAGCAAAAAAAAAGTTTCATAATTTTAAATCCCAAAGATACCTTCTGATCTTGAACCAGTTATGCAGTTTGTTTTTGAGTTTGCTCCACTCAGAAGTAAATCATGTTGGTATTTTGATTTCATTCTGGTTCCACCATCTTGGTATCTTGTGAGAGAACCTGGACAGTGGGGAACTCCAAATGATTAATGTTTATAGATAATTTTAATTTTCATGAAATCAAGAAATCCTGTTAGAGGTCAAAAGACATTGTTTTCTACTATACCCATTTCCCATATACTGGCTTTTTCATCTGGATGCTTAATTTTATGAACTCTATAGATAGAAGGCACTACGCTCTTAACAAATGGTAATATGGAGCTATATTGGCTATTTGTATAAAGTGAAAACATGACATTATTTCAGTTTCTGTGTGACTGTTGTCTCACTGCATTAATAGCCAATTTAATTCACCTAATCTACTAAGCACTGATTACTCCAACATTGGGGAACTAAGAAAATTAAACAATTAGAGAATGCATTTTATATTTGTAGGAGTGTTTCATCATAGTGAAAACATATTACAACTAATGTGACTCTGGGTTAAGGATTAGCATGCTTGTTCAACAATACCATGGCCTAGCCAGAAGTGGGAATTCTCAATGTTGTAATTCAAATACATTTAAGCATACTCATGTGTTAGCAAATCCTATTAGAGTCAGTGGAATTTATTTTAACTAAATAGTTAGAATGTTTTTAAATCCAGGATGCTAATCATATGAGTGTTGCAGAGAAACCTCAGTTCTCTGACCATCTGTAATGGTGTATGCAAATAACCCTGAGAGACAGGAGGAAGAGTCACAGCTTAGTGGTCTACTAAATAGAATTTGATTCCAAAGGAGGAAAGGTAGAAAAAGCATCTCATAAGAGATCCTTCCTAGTTTTCAACAGAGGAAAAGTGAGGGATGTGAGGGTTACTTTCAGACTTGCAAGTTTCTGTTAATGTAATTTTACAATAAAGATAGTAGTCATTGTTGTGCTTTTTGACTGGGCTGTCCCAAAGGGCTAAAACCATCACCCAGATAATGTTCACATTTTTCATTTATCACAAGCATTTTTAAAAGAAAAGCCATTATGGATGCAACTTTCTGCATTTTTGCCTCCAGGGAACCAATCTTACATACATACTTGTTTTTCCAGCAGACATTTGGGATGAACATAGGATGATGATATGATGTAGCCACGTTGATAGAAGACAGGCTAAGCATTCAAAATTTTAGAATGCTAGAACAGGGCTTAAGTCATAACTTAAAGTAAAGTACATTGTATAGAGTGACAGGGGAGAAAAGGAACAGAGAATATTCTACTGTTAGTCTATGGTTCAGCTATGCATTAAGGCATTCTTCTGACAAAATCAATGTTGATAAATTGATTGAAGTCCTAATACTCTGGGTAGTATCATTTTTTTTTTATTGCTTGCTGGGTTCTACAAGAAGGAGAATTTTCTGCCTCCAAGAAAAAGAGATGACCTGTATATAAGAAGTTGTTATATCAAGAAGATGGGTTTTCTGCATAGAAAGAGCACATACATGTAGAAACTGAGGCAAAATCCACCACAAGAGATCCTGTGTTTCATGTAAAGTAGAGAAGTAGCTTTACAGTGAAGCCTTTAACACTGAAATTGTTTGCCTGTGGAAGAACTGACTTTGGCCTTGAGCTAAAGTCTTGCAGGAGAGCCAGATTGATATAGTGATTCAGGCATCAGGCTAGAAACTGGAAGGCCATGAGTTCTAGTCCTACGTTGGGCTTGAAGCCAGCTGAGTGTTCTTGAATCTCTCTCTCTCTCTCTCTCTCTCTCTCAGCCCTAGGAAGCTGGTAATGCTAAACCACTTCTGAAAAATCTTGGTGAGAATACTGCAGGGAATAGTCAGGCAGTCACCAGGAGTCAAGACCGACACAAAGACAAGATGTAAGATCAGTGCTATATACCAAAGAACTGAGTTTCTGGAAGAGCAGACCTGTACACTGTAAAATTAGCCAGGAAGTGAAACAGCTACTTGTAGTCCTACTTTTAAAGCAAAGTGTATCTGCAGCCCCTGAATCAAGAACTTTGGGGTGCACCCAGATTTGGTCTTTGGATACTGGCAGTTCTGTTTTCATTTGGTGGGCTGTTGATAGGATGAATTTCTTGAGTGCTGTATCTGTAATTGCTCCAGCGTATCTAGAGAGTACCAGGTCCTGATCAAACAAATAAACTTTTAAATTTCTCTCTCTCTCTCTCAAATAAAGTGGCAGAGAGAGAAAGGGAGGAAGAGAAGCTAAAGGCACCCTCGTATTAATGGTCTGTGTCCCTTGAGCTTTTCATAATGTAGTAGTTGCTGTGAAACATGATGGAAGCTACGGTAGTCTGTGAGAGATTATCAGTAAGAGTAAACTCTGGAGAGTACTGAGAGTGCTGTTTACAGAACGTGCTTAAAACTCAATATCAATAGGCCTGCGATATCTGTGGTAGATAGAAATCCTGATAGCCATTAAATGGCAGTGAAGATGGTGTTCTGGCACCTTAACATACAATAACTTATGAAGGGTACTGCCGCTCATATGTTTAATTCCACAAATCATGCTGGTTTCTGCCCGTCAGCAAAACTGATAGTTAGAGTCAGATTTTAGAATGATAGCTATCTGGTTGTGAAAATAGAGATTAGCTATGAACATATTTACATCTTTTTTTCCTCCTCTTCTTCACCAGAAACAGATCCACCTACGCTACAGCAATAATTTGAGTAAGCAGGCTTGAGAACACTTCCCTAATTAATATCCTGCTACATCACCGACAGGAAAAACCACTGTTTCTTGGAAGAAGAACTCGGGAATTAGAATATTCCTCACAACAAAACTCTGCAGAATAACACAAACACTGTGTCTACAGGGAAAGTTAGTGCCAAGAGAACTGGTAGGACATTTTGCTCCCATAGGCCTGTGTTACCATGGTAGCATTCCAAACACAAACACAGAAGTACACCAGCCTTGACACCCTGGACAGCACATGATGCTACAAGTAGAAACGGAGCAATGGAAATAAATACAGGAGGTAAACTCCATCATAGCACCTGGCTTTTCAGAGAAGAAAACATAAGATGACAGGTCTGTTCTGCATCAAATGCTCGGACAGCAACCAGATAATACAAGAGAAGCTCTGAAGAACGCCTGCTTGGCAGAACAAAACAAAACTCCAGTCCTTTCTGCCTCCTTACATAAATGTCTGTGTTTTCCTTAGTTGGGCATTAAAAGTGATGCACAACATAGGACATTATTTCAACCCCATTGTCAGGACCTTATTTAAAGCACCAGTGCTTTTTGAGAACTAACCTATTGGTTACATCTGCTTGATACCTCAAGCGTGATTGGAAGCCCTTTAGTTTAATCTGAGGGAGCTTGTAGATCAGGTGTTGCAGAACTACAAGTTTTAAGAGCTTCAATTAGAATAGCCAAAGGAAAGAATGCTGGGAGTTGTAGTTGTGCAAAAATTGGAGATATTTAGGTTTCTCACCTCAGGACTAATGCCTGGGAACACTTAATAGTGAGAGGAATGCATTAAAGCAGGGGTGTCAAACTCCTGGCCCATAGGCCGGTTGCATCATGCGGAGGCCACGCCCACTCCAGCTCCAGCAATGCGAAAAAAGTCACAGTATGTCGTGACATGTCACATGACGCAGCGAGTTTGATACCTGTGCATTAAAGTATCAGGCAGCATACACCTAAGTTTTCGTAGCATACACCTAAGTTTTGCATGTTTACTAAGCCATGAGTTATTTTTCTGTAATTTATTTTTTAAGCAATAATACTAGCACTTAGACTTGTATACTACTCTATAGTGTTTTGCAGCGCACTCTGAGTTTAGAAATGTCAGCATTTTGCCCCCAATAATCTGGCTTCTCATTTTACCACCTCATAAGGATGGAAGGCTGAGTCAACCTTGAGTTGGTCAGGATCGAACTACTGGCTTTGGGCTGAGTTAGTTGCAATACTGCACTTCAATCACTGCGCCACCCGGACTCTTCTTTAAGCCACAGTTGACTATATTTGCACAATGGGGCAGAGTTGCAAAAATACAGATACATGCTAGATGATGAAAAAGACAAAAAAAAAGACAAAAAAAATTTAGTGGTTGTGCAGATTGGTGAAGGAACATGTAATAGCCCTGTAATGAATTAAGCCAGAAAGCAGTTATAGATAATTTTTTTCCTAGCCAGAAACAACTCTATCATATTTTTGCTTCTTAAAAATAACATGGGCAGCTTGCAGATTGATAATATATAAAGAGAAGGGCTGTGTCATCTACATGGACAAACTCTGGATTTTTGGTTTTCCTGGAATAAATGAAATTTGGATAAGTTTGTATTATTTTTCATATTTTTTCTTAAAAAATAAACTTATTTTAATCTTTCAATAATGGCCTATTTCCTGCTTTAAAATGTCTTCACTTTTCAGGATTATGGCTGGTGAGGATTCCAAAACCACCAGGATAAAGTTCGGGGTATGCATATTTTCTGAGGTTTTTAGTTGCCCATCTCCAAAAACCATGATTTACAAACTTTGAAACTGGATTTACAAAATACACTAAGCCAAAAGCAAATATGTGAACCAACCTATAAGTTCACAAACTAGTAGGAGAAGAGATTAAATCCCAGCATAGTTCAAACACTTCCATTAGTAGAATACACAATCACCTCCGATTTCGTGCATGGATTTTAAAAAAACAAACAGAAACTAAAGAGGTTGAAACTCTTTGGAGCAATGAGCATATGTTGTGGATATTTCTATCCATTCTGAGATCAATCTTGTCTTATTTATTGGATATTTATCCTGCCTTTATTATTTTATAAATACTGCAAGGCAGTGAACATACCTAATAACTCCTTCCTCCTCCTACTTTCACCACAACAATCCTGTTAATTGGGCTGAGAGTGAGTGAGTGACTGGCCCAAAGTCACCTAGCTGACTCATTTCTAAGGCAGGACTAGAACTCACAGTCTCCTGGTTCCTAGGCTAGCATCTTAACCACTAGACCAGACTGAATCTTTTCTTATGAAAGATATTAACCAGAATAGCTATTTGCAATTTAGTTTTTTAAGATAGAGAAATAAATAAATAAATAAATAAATAAATAAATAAATAAATAAATAAATAAATAAATAAATAAATAAATAAATATACACAATTGTGCAATATGAATCTAATGGTTATTTTGATAAACCAGGTTAATTTGTTATGCCAACACAACTGAAGCATATTATTAGTGACATAATTTTTCTTTTTAAATTCACGTTAATACTGAATGCAAGCCTGACAACTCTTGCAGAGACAAGTCAAGGGATCATGAATGAATTATCCATAATTATAGACACTTCTCCCTAATTCTGTAATCAATCTAAGATGTGTGATGTATATTTATGCAGACATAAATATAAATTATATAATTGTGCCATACTGGAATTCTGCATTGTAGCTACCTTTAATTTCCCAGCTGTTTCAACTAGACAATTTATTCTAGAGATTATGAATATACTGACTTGGACTATTTTCATGAGTGGCCTTAAGAACTCATTTGTATATTCCTTTAAAACAGGGGTGTTAAACAGCCGGCCCATGGGCCGGTTGCATCATGCAGAGGCCGCGCCCACCCCAGCTCCGGCAATGTGAAAAAAGTCACGATACGTCCTGACACGTCACGTGATGCAGCGAGTTTGACACCCATGCTTTAAAATGTTCCTACAAGATTTGTGTAAATAGCTCCAGGTAGTCCTCAAACTATAACTATTCATTTAGTGACCATTCAAAGTTACAATGGCACTGAAAAAAGTTGCTTAGGACTGTTTTTCACCCTTACAACCATTGCAGTATCCCCATGGTCACGTTATCAACATTTGGATGCTTGAAAACTGGCATGTATTTATGATGGTTACAGTGTCCTGGTGATCAACTTTTGTGACAAGCAAACTCAGTGGGGAAACCAGATTCATTTAACAACCACGTTACTAACTTAATAATTGCAGCGATGCAGTTAAAACTGTGGCAAGAAAGATCGTAAAATGGAGCAAAACTCATTTAACAACTGTTGCTTAGCAGTTCAAATTTTGGGCTCAGTTGTGATTGTAAATCAAGGACTACCTTTAATGGCCATGTGATGTTGAGGCAGCCATCTAAAGGCAAGAAGCCCCTCATATTATATTCAAAATGGCTTCATGTTTCTGCATTAATAGATTCTGGGGAAAAATGGGTTTGTAAAGCTATGTCATTGCTGAGTTTATTTACTATCCATCACTATCTCTTTCTTATAATGAAACATCTGTTTGAAATGAAAGTCTTTCATAAAACATTTTTTTTTTATTAAGGGAGCTATCTGTCTGCAGAGAGAGATCAGAGGTCAGAGCAACAATTAGTAATTTTTGGAGCTAGCAGACAAAATATCAATCATGCTTAAAACCAAACAAATCCATAACATGTCTTAATGTATTGAAGAAATCAGCCAGCACATTAAGTTGTGGTAGTTTATTAATCGTGTTTTTGGTTTAACACTATGTGTGAACTCAGCCCGAAGGCAGAGAAGGCATAGAAGAATAAGAGAGCTATGAAGTGGTGGAAACATCTTGAGGAACAAGATCAGTAGACTGAACAAGCAGTTGGTATCCAATGATTTATGAACTTGTCAAATTTGGTTCAGATGTAAAACATGTTTGAAAGAAACATAAAACATATGTTCAAGAATATATGTATACTATGCTATGTTCAAACAAAACAAAATAAACCTTGACAATATAGATGGACAAGACAGGGTGCCACCATATATGGGTTTCCATATATCTATAGGAGACACATGCTTCCAATACAGTATGATAATTGCATCAAGATCTGTTGCAACTTTGTTTTCTCAGAAGTGGGAGGAAAAAATTTTTTGGAACTTTTTCCTTCTAACTCTGCTGAGCACCCCAAAAAGCATTAATTCAAGAGTTTGGTCTACATCTCCGGCCTTGTTTTCTCTTATTGGTCAGGCTGCTTATCCCATACTTGCATCAAGATCTCATCCTGCATCCTAACTCTTTCTGAATGAACAACCTTGAGGGGGAAACCCAGGAATACTACTTGGCAAGCAAAAGCACTCAATAGATTTGCTGCATTGGGTAACCCATCCCAATAGAGTAGCACAAAAATAGTAATAGTTAAGGCAAGTAAATTACCCTACACCAAATCCACTTTCTCAAAGAAAATAAACCAGAGTTGTAATGAGGAATGTTGCCTCCAGGGCCATGTTTCTGAATCCTGACAACTTTAAGATGGATGGATCAAAGCTGGCTGGGGAATTTTGGGAATTGAAGTCCACCAATCTTAAAAGCGCCAAGGTTGAGAAACACTGCTCCCAAGCTCCTTTTATTGTTTGCCACCTTGTTTCTTACCTGAATCTTCAGGGAGGACTCCTTCCCCCACCATGTCTATGGAGATTTTCAGTCAATCAGGTCATAGTTATCCCAAAGGTGCTTTTTCGCGAGGCAACTGGACTTTCTTGTTTTTCTTTGAAAACATTTCACCTCTCACCCAAGAAGCTTCTTCAACTCTGACTGGATGGTGGGGAATGGAAGGATTTATACTCCTTGTAGACAGCTGATTATGTGCATTCTTTTAGAGAGTCATTGATGCCAGCTGGAGGTTTATCTGAATAGTGGGTCATTTGAATGACCCACTAATAGGTCATCTGAATAGTGCAAATGGCTGTGGAGCCTTCTTGGAACTGTTGAAAGGACTGTGTTGTATGTAGACTGAAGATAGATGATGTCGTATCCCTTCCCCTCTGTTGAGAGAGGGCTGTTCACTTTTGACATAGATGGTCTCTTTGACCGCTTTCAAACCAGTGGCCCTCTCTGTCCAAAATGTGGACTTTGCTCTTTGAAAGAGTGGCCTTTGTTTTTCAAATGCAGATGGACTGCTGAATCTTGTCCTGATGGGTTTGTTCTCCTATGTGTTTGTTCTTGCATGGCACAACATAGGAATCATCAGGATTCCAGAATATCTATCTTTCCTTATAGTTCAAGGGTTTTAAAAGCCTGGCAACACTGGGTTACCTCCTTTGTTTATTGAAGAGTGTATTTGTGGACCAGGAGGCAAGAGGTAGAATGAAAACTAGAGCAATGAATTGGTTGAAAATCAGTAAACAAGTGTTCCAAGGTTGTCTATTCTCATCTTATTTATTTAGCTTATATAAGACCACTAAACCATGAGAAAGGCTGTATAAGAGGAAAGGGAAAAATGGAATTTTCATCATACTGATCAACAGCAGATCAATCAGTAATCCATGTGAACAAGCAAACTGACCTTCTGTTCCAATGTAACACAACCTTCCTTATTCTGGCAACCAGAATTCCCAGCCTGGTTGGAAAAGGGGACCAGAACTTTCCAGATCTACAAACAGTTCTTCTCTATATTACAGCGAGGTCTATTTTACAGTGCTTTAAATAAGCGCTGCTAATTGTTATACAGGTAGTCCTCAAATTAGGACCACAATTGAGCCCAAAATTTCTGTTGTTAAGTGAGACATTTGATAAGTGAGTTTTGCCCCATTTTATGACTTTTCTTGCTATAGTTAAGTGCATCACTGCAGTTGATAAGTTAGTAACCCAGTTGTTAAATGAACCTGGTTTCCCCCATTGACTTTGCTTGTCAGAAGGTCACAAAAAGTGATCACATGACCTTGGGACACAGCAACAGTCATAAATATGAACCAGTTGCCAAGCATCTGAATTTTGATCACCTGATCATGGGGATGCTGCAAAGATTTTCACAGTGAAAAACAGTCATAAGTCACATTTTTTCAGTTCCATTGTAATATTGAATGGTCACTAAACGAGCTGTTGTAAGTCGAGGACTACCTGTATACCATACCTTTAGCTTAGCAAGCAATATAGTAATACTAATATACTAATACAGATAGTCCTTGACGTATGACCACAACTGAGCCCAAATGTTCTGTTGCTAAGCGAGATAGTTGTTAAGTGAGTTCTGCCCCATTTTATGACCTTCCTTGCCACTGTTGTTAAGTGAATCACTTCTGTTGTTAAATCAGTTAAATTAACTGAATCTGGCTTCATCACTGACTTTGCTTGTTGGAAGGTCATAAAAGGTAACCATATCACACCAAAGCATTGCAACCGTCATAAATAGGAGTCAGTTGTCAAGCATCTGAATTTTGATTACACGACTATGGGGATGCTACAACGGTCATAAGTGTGAAAAATGATCATGTCACTTTTTTCAGTGCTGTTGGAACTTTGAACAGGCACGAAATAAACTGTTGTAAGTCAAGGACTACCTGTATGTCCCCATTTCTGTATAAACCTTTTTATGGGAAGTTTGCTGCCTTCCTCTCTATCTTATTCCCCAGGTGTTTGTTATCTCCAGTTTTGATATACTCTCCACTTTGAAATTCTCACTCATTAGATAGCCACTTTCAGTACCTTCACTCCTTGGCTTGGCTTTTAGCCCAGAGAAGAGAAGAGAAGGAGGGGGGGGGGAATCCTTTTTGAGTCTTGGAATTTCAGCACCTTGATCAAGATTTTCTTGCAATAGAACTAGAGATTGTTTCTAAAGTTAGAAATGTATCAAAAGACACAATGCATTCTATTGCTGTAAACTAAGCTATGTTTCCTTACTTCGTCGCACATCCTTAATTTCTTTAGTTTACTCTTCCTTATTCCTTCTGTGTGCTTGGAATAAGGTCGCATTCTTTGCAACAGAATGGCACGATGTGTATGTCTATATTTATAATTGTGCTGCAAAACTCTACGTATTCCTCTCTTGCGTTTTTTGAGGGTCATCCAGGTTTTTGCAGTTCAGATAGCTAACCTGACAACACACCGTACAATAATAATTGCATGAGAATTTCACGGCCAGAATATAGCAAGATTCGCATATCACCATAATGTGATAGTGTGGGTTGTGTGAACCAATCTATTATGATTTGCAAAGCATGATTTATGGGTTTGGCATGCTGTGTAAACTCATCTAGTTATGGATATTAGGTATGTCTGCTGCCCTAAGTTGTTTATAAAAATAAGAGAGGCAGGTTATTAATAAATAAGTAATACATTGATGAAAAAATAATAAAAAAACCTAAATACTTTATTTTTAACGAGGAAAAATTTTAAGATCTTTTTGGATCTCTAATCTGAATGCCAATAATCCACTATTATATTATTTAAAGATAAATCAAGCTACCCTGAAAAGAAAAAAAAGAATAAAAATGACAAAAAAACATTATAGGGAAAGCTGATTATTATTTTTTAAGTGGTATGTTCTGTCATTGGCAGAAACTTGCCATATCTATCTTATTCCTTCTCCCCCCCCCCTCCTCCTGAGCAATCCATCAGCCAGAGGGAACACTGATTGGCTCATAAAGTTCTTTACTTCCAGCTCACCTCCATGTCCTTGAAAGGGTTGTGAAATTTTTGAGATGCTACTGTACAGTAACAGTTGGTAGAGGGGTGTTTCTTTGTTTCCCAAAACTGTTGCTTCACAACTCCTCCCTTGCAGAGGATTTACAAATCTTGCAACATGTTGTGAAATCTTGCAGTGCAGCTAATGATATCTGCACCACAAGACCTTTTTAAAAGAAATATGACTTTATGGCTAACCACAGCGCCCACATCCCAAACCCCAAGCCAAGCAAATGAATGCAAGTAATGAACTATCCTTACCTTGAATGTGGAGTGTTGGGAGCAAGGTGTGTGTGTGTGTGTGTGTGTGTGTGAGTGAGAGAGAGAGAGTCCTATAGGGATATGAGGCAAGTCAGGTAATTTTCACTTCTTGACATTTTTCAGTCAACTGAAGATAATTGTGGATTGCATTTAGACTTCACTTGAGGGTATTGGGAGCACAAATGTTAATGGTGTCGAAGAGATCTTTCTTTATTCTAGCTCTTCTTTTTATTTTTCAGGACAAGTTCACATTGAATATGATTGAGAAATCTTGCAAATGATGTAATTTAAGAATAACACTGAATTAAGACAGTAAGTCATCTGAGGAATGCGCTCTACATTTTGCATGTTCTTTTTCATGAAAAAGATTAAAGCTACGGTGGCTAGTAGATTAGGTAGAATGTTTGCTATCATGCTATAATTTAGCAGTACTGGTGGAAATATAGCTAATAACCTTTTACATAAAAATGAGAGGGGAAAAAAAAAGGAAATTACATTGTCAAAACAATCCCTTTAGCCTACATATGTTTTTAATGCTTAAGAACAGTTTAAGAACTATTTTGTTAATGTTGGATCTGTGTGAAGAAAACGATAGTGCTCAGTTAAAGGTCTTTTTGAGCATCTTAGGTAATATGGAGTATTCTATTTCAATCAAAACCCTCCACTCTTAGCCAAATAACAGTTTTTGCATGGGAATTCTTTAGAACCATGTATCGTACCCTCATAACATCATGCCTCATTGGAAAAGACTCTGATGTTGGGAAAGATTGAAGGCAAAAAGAGAAGGGGAGGGCAGGGGATGAGATGGTTAGATAGTGTCATTGATGCAGCGGGCATGAGTTTGGGCATACTCAGGGAGACAGTGGAGGGCGGGGGGGGGGGCTGGTGTGCTATGATCCATGGGGTCGCGAAGAGTTGAACATGACTTAGTGACTGAACAACAACAAGACTCTTGCAAGATAGTTTTCACTGAGAGAGAAAGGTTTACTTAACATATACTAAGCTCTAACATTAGTTTTAGTTTAACAGGTGGGAACTCAGCCAGTTGTTTATTCAATAACCACAATATCACTTATTGTATATCACTTATAGTTACACATTTAAAATTCTTCAAGACAGCTGTATTAAAGTGTGATCCACCAACTCTTGAGCCAGCAGCAGAAACACAGGCCAGTCTAAATTATGCTGCCTCTATTGTTTGTCACTATTCTTCAATGGCTGTCAAAGGGTGCTGTCTTACCCACTGTGGGACAAGTGTCCCCTGCTGGCAGAAAAGTAACCATTGATCTCAAATCATGGTTAAGGCCCCATAGGGAAGAGTGTGGTGGAGGAATTCTGGTTAAGCAGCCCGGTTAATTTCTAGTAAAAAATAAATCATCCTACAGTTACTTTCTTCAGTTGGACATACTAAGGATTTACAAAGCTATGAATCAAGTTCCTGATGTTTGTCTATTCTAAATCTAAAGATATGCATTGCCTTTTTGGGAAGCTTCATCCACATGTTTTTAGACAATACAAACAATAGAAACTTCAATATTGTTTTATTCACTGTTCTGTTACCTTTAGCCTTGATTTTTGAGTATGTGTGGCTACTTTAAATATCAGTGCAACTCCTCTTTTTCTATCACTTCTGTTTCCTTTGAGCAAATTCCATGTGTATAGACATATCTATTATGCTATATCCCTGTTAAGACATACATATACATAGATATATATTTGATATAACATTCCCACATATCACATATTTTGTAATGTGGCAATGTGCTTTGCGAACCTGGCATTTGTAATTTATTCAATAACTGATAGTTTTGCAAACCTCAGCAGAGTATGATGAACTATATGAGCCGCGTTTTGACAAGATTCACAAAATATACTGAATCATGATTTGCAGAATAGACTACAAGTAGCTGCATTCACTACCATCCATTCTTGTTTCTGATTTATAAATGGGATTTAGAGGAGTTTGCATCCAACAATGCATTCTAGGAATCACCTTACAATTGCACATCTGCCAAATGTAATGAGGCAAAAAGGAAAAAGAAAAAGGAACTGGAATTCTTTTTCTTTTTTAGGTTCACACTGAGCCCTGAAAAATATTGGGCTGATGTAACAACAAGAAATCCCTGTGATTCTCCAACACATCCCTCAGTCTTCTCTGGTATTTCTCTAATGAAACCAAATCCAATGTTTCCTCTTGAGTCACAACAGTGCAGAAAATCAATTGGCTCAATGGTTGAACAAAGATGATGCCACAGTATGATGGAAGTGTGGAGTCAATTCCAGAACACTGTACATGTAACACGTAGAGATGTATCACCCCTACTTCTACCTCCATATTTAGCTATTTGGCTTCTAAATCTTTGTTGGTGATTGAGGATAATGTGTTCAAAGAAACTTTATATTGCCTTATAGCTGCCTCAAGATTCTCACAGATACTATTGCTTGAGTAGAAATAGATAAGAATGAAATTATAGAAATTTGGATGTATACTCAATGTCCAGAAAGTGATTTCTTTGAAATTTCTTTGTAAGAACTTGGAACCTTCTCTTCTTTGTAAGAAAACTTTGTAAGAACTTGGAACCTTCTTTATTGTTATCTCCTATCTGTACAGGTAGTCCTCGACATAAGACCACAATTAAGCCTAAAATTTCCATTGCTAAGCAAAACAGTTGTTAAATGAGTTTTGCTCCATTTTATGACTTATCTTGCCACAGTTGTTAAGTTAATCACAGCAGTTGTTAAGTAACACAATTGTTAAGTGAATCTGGCTTCTCCATTGACTCTGCTTGTCAGAAGGTCATAAAAGGTGACCTTCACATGATCCTGTGACCATCATAAATATATGTCAGTTGCAAAGCATCCAAATTTTGATCATGTGACCACAGGGATGGTACAACAGTTGTAAGTGTGAAAAATGGTCATAAGTACTTTTTTCAGCGGTGTACCTTTGCATGGTCACTAAACAAATAGTTGTAAGTCAAGAACTACCTTTGTAACAAATAATGAGAGAGATAAAAACATTTCTTATTATTTTTGAAAGCAAAAACAAGAATAGGACTACCATCTGTGGGCTGCAAAAATCCAGCCAATTATCAAATTTAGATACATTTCTAAGGTAATCATTATATCAAGGCATAAAATACATTTTTCCTCACACTCTTTAAAAAATAAAAATCTCACAACAAAATGTCACAGTTCTGCTAACTAAATGCAGTGCTTCTACCTTGTCATTATTAGCTTAGAGATTTGCAAAGTGTGCATTCATTACTTCAGTCTAAAATGTCAAGGTTTCTGTTTTTAATGCGTTTGTCAATGGTAGGTAATTTTAAAACTGAACCATTCGAGAAGCCTTGACCTTTGAGGCTGGTAACAAGATACAATAATTACTTTGTTAGTAATTTAACAGATTCCAGATGTGGAAAAAGTACATTGCATGTTCAAAAAGAACATACTGTAGTAGTTAAAATAATAGGAATATACTATAGTGCTTAATCATAATGTAGTACAGCCTTTTTCAATCTGTAACCCTCCAGGTAATTGGACATTCCCGCTCATAATTTCCTCAACCAGTGGGGGTTTTGTTTGCTATAAGATTTGAGACTCCACTATATGAAAATGAGCCATGATGGATCTAAGGATGGCTCAAACCTATCCCAGATTTTACCACCAGACTATACCCCAGACACCTCAACTCAATTTGAGTGACTTCATCCACCAGATAATCTGAATAACCTTCATAATGGCCCACAGATGTTCAAATAGAGAATGGATCACCCCAAACAGAGCCTCTGGTCAGCTAGAAGCAGATGCAAGAAAGATAGAGAAGTTTAGCTGTTTCGCCCTTATAAGTCAGGTAATCCCTAAAATGGGCTCCTACCCATGTCCAGTCAGAGTCATTTTGAGTCTTCTTCCAGCAGTGTTACAGGCTTCTATTTCATCTCTCTCTTCAATAAACCAAGATGAACCTTGGGATCTTATGTGGGAGAGACCGCATAAGAATGATGCAATCCAAGGCCCCAGCCACCAGACCATTAGAGGGAGTGACTAGGGCCTCAGCTGAGATGCCTATCAGATCCTCAAGCTCTCTCTGGAATTTCACTGGGTCCATTAATTGCCTGAGGTGGGCTGATCAAAAGGATCCTGTCTCCTTGCAGGGAGGGGTGACACCATGAACTAAAAGGCAACCACGACAACATACTGCTATTAATATCCTCCACCACCAGATCACATCTCAAGTACCCCAAGACAAAAACCAGACCTAATATGTGTCAGGCCATCGATGACTTGGGACAGGTCCACGTGCCAAGATACTAAAATATGTTTAGTAATAACTACAGCAAAAAACAACATGTACAATTCTTCACGGTGTATAATATTTCATTATGCAATACAGAATCAACCACAAGGAAACTGCACAGAGTTTTGTGAACAAAATAGATTTCAGCAGAATTGCTATCAGACTTGTCTGGCTGATTCATAAGCTGTTGGAATGCAAGCTGGTTGCAGCATATTGATGAAAGTGAAGGCAATAAACTAGAAAATCTCATGACAGCCTTTAAGACAATTGGTGATCTGCTGCAATAACTCCCACCTGAAATGCAACCACAGAGAGCAGATTTCCTGAACCTTGTGCCCTCCAGAAGAGTTTGGAATTAGGAGAGTTGGAGTCCTAACACAATCGGAGAATGCCAGGCTGGGAAAGGTTAATATGTAACTATCGTACTGTCAGTATTTCTAAGGGACATGAAGTACTCTGAATGCTTCAGATACCATTAAATGGCAGTACTTTTTTACTTCAGGGCATGTGTCTTTCCTTCTAACTACAGGTGTCGTACAACCATTTGTGACCATTCAAAGTTTCAACAGCACTGAAAAAAGTGACATATGATAGTTTTTCACACTTACGACCTTTGCATCCTCCTCCATGGTCATGTGATCAAAATTTGGCTACTTGACAACTGATTTATATTTATGACAGTTGCAGTGTCCTGGGGTTATGTGATCATCTCTTTGGACCTTCTGATGAGCAAAATCAGTGAGGAAGCCCGAGGCACTTAACAACCGTGTTTCTAACTTTACAACTGCAGTGGTTCAACTCACAACGGTGGCACAAAAGGTTGTAAAATGGGGCAAAACTCACTTAACAATTGTCTTGCTTGGCATCAGAAAGTTTGGGCTCAGTTGTGCTCAGACGTTGAGGACGACCTGTAGAGGTGGCACTTCAAATCTCTGAATCCAATCACAATAGGTGGAGTGAAATAGGAACCCCACGAGGACAAAAAGCAATGTTGTCTCTCTATTCCCTATGCTTGGAAAATCCAAATTCAGGCTTGTAGGAACTACAGGTAGTCCTCGCCTTATGACCACAATTGGGACCAGAATTTCTGTTGCTAAGCAAGGTGGCTGTTAAGTGAATTGCACCTGATTTTTGCAAGCTTTTGCCACAGTTAAGCCAATGACTGCAGTTGAAAAGTGAATCACATGGTTGTTAAGCAACTCCAGCTTCCCCCATTGATTTTGCTGGCTGGGAAGGTCACAAATGGTGATCACATGACCTTAGGATGACCCTTATAAATACATACCATTTACCAAGCTCCCAAATTTTGATCACATAACATTGGGGATGCTGCAACAGTTGTAAGTATGAGAAGTGATAATAAGTCACTTTTTTTCAGTGTCTTTGTAACTTCACATAGTTGCTAAACAAATGGTTGTAAATTGGGGACTACCTATCCTTCATTTCCACCAAGCCTACCTAAGGCTTTCCCTGTCTTTATCACTGACCTTTTCATTTCAAGACTAGCAGAAGCTAACCCAACTGCGATTTTAAATTGCTTTCTGAGGGTTATGGGGATGATAATATGGAAGTGTTCTCAGTTCTGTAAAGACAAAGGCAAATGTGACTTAAAAAAAAGTATAGACTTGAAAAGAATTCTTTGATCTCTTGAACCATAATAGACAACCATCTTCATTGTTCATCTTTCCATTGTTTTTGAGAGGAAAACAACCAGAAGCAGATCCAGATGTCAGAATGATTGATTCAGAATACGGTATTGCAACTGAAAACTAGGAGAAGAAAAAAGGTTGGCAAGACATGGAGTTGTGTTGCATGGCTGTGGAAAAGATTTGTGAAGATGGTTGCACCCGAGGGAATGATATCTATTTCTATATACAGAATAAGCTTTGCATAGGAACGTTTAACCTTAAGCGTAACATTCATAGGGAATGTTAGACACAATGCTGCGCTTACAGTCCTAGGCATTTTCAGAAGGAGCAAGAGGGGTGTAAATGGAAAAAAAAATGCATCACATTATTGTAGAACAAACCATGCAGCTTATGAATATACATCCAACATCAGGGCACAAATATAAAGGGTGGGTCATGACATTTCAATGCACATTTGGTAATAATTTTGTCATCCCAATTTGTATTGGCACATCTACTCATAGCATCTTGGTTCTCTGTGTATTGCAACACACATCCAATAGTGGACTTTGTGGATAACAATAGGGTAACTACAGGGCAGTTTTCCATTTCACATCTAGAAAAAACTGTTGGAAAATGGTGCCTTCTCCCTAGTTTTGGTCAGAGAGAGCTAAACAGCTAAAAAGCTATAGTGGCCTTATATATACATTATTTTATTGTGTGTGGGTTCCTTAGCTGTAGCCCATCGACCACTGTAGTCAGGTGGGGGTTGTTTCTGGAAGTTCCCAGGGGTTTAAATAATGTAATGTTAATAACGATAAACAGCACGTCCCAGACTTAAAACCACAATTGAGCCCCAAGTTTCCATTGCTAAGCAAGACAGTTGTTAAGTGAGTTTTGCCCCATTTTATGATCTTTCTTGCTACAGTTTTAAGTGAATCACTGCAGTTGTTAAGTTAGTAACATGGTTGTTAAGTGAACCTGGCTTCCCCATTGACTTTGCTTGTCAAGGTGATCACATGACCCCAGGACACTGCAACTGTCATAAATATGAGCCAGTTGTCAAGCATCCACGTTTTGATCATGTGACTGGGGATGCTGCAATGGTCGTAAGTGTGAAAAACAGTCATAGGCCACTTTTTTCATGCCATTGTATCTTTGAATAATCACTCAACAAATGGTTGTAAATTGAGAACTATCTGGTAGTACTTTTTTGGATCAATTCACCGTTACATTATTATTTAAAATATGACTTCATTCAAAACAAGAATATGACATTTTATCTATTTTAATAGTGATGCTATTAGGGAATGTTAATATGATCTGACACTACACATTTGGTGGTTGACACGTGGGAGTGTAACAATGAATCTGCAACTTTTAACTGGCATATTCAAACAGCTCGTGGTTAACAGAGCATTACTCTGCTAAGCCATAACTCATGTCTTAAAAATCACAATGGTGAAGGTAAATATTTTCAAGTTTAAGATGTAAATCAGCGGTAAATTCTGAGTACAATCAGTAGGGTGTAGTGATTAAGCTGTTGATGTACAAGTAAGCCTCCACTTACAACTGGTCAGTTTGTGACTGTTCAAAGTTACAACCTCCAGGAAGATTTAACTGGACCCAGTTTTAAAATTACAGCCATGCAGTTCCTCTGCCTATGTTGACCTTTATAACCAACTACAAGGACGCTGCAAAGCCCTCTTCACTTATCCATCCCCCCATCCAGTTGGGTCCCAGGAGGCCTCAGCCTGCTCCCAAGCTGGCCACTCAGGCATACAAGGGAGCCTAAAGAAGCTACCAGGACACAGAAGGAAGTTAAGCCTGTAGGCCTCGGCCTACTTCACATCCAAGCACCTGAAGGCCTCCCAAGGCCTGCCTCTGCCTCTTGGGATTCCCCCAGGCCTTGGCCAGCTCTCAGGCCAGCCATTCAGTCACCCAAGGGAGCCTAAAGCTAGTCAGCAGAAGCAACCAGCATATGAAAGATAAACTTATAACCTGTGGGCTGAAGTTTACTTCTCATCCTCCCACTGCCACAGGTCTCCTATGCAGGCCTTTCAGCTGTGAGAAGTTTTATATCCAAATATATTTTATTCTTTATGCTGTTTCCATCTTTCCTTAAAATATTAACAGAATCCACACTGGTCTGAGAATCAGTGTCTCCACTAGATAGTTGACAGTCAAGCTGAAACTAAGTTAATCAACTAAAATTAGCAAACTTCCTCAAACCCCCAAATAAGTTATCCAGATCTAATCCACATATCAAAGGATAAGGCCTGCAAACACAGAGTTAATTAAATTAGGTTGTTGTATACTGGGATCGGGGAGGCATTGACGAGACGAGAGTGAAAGTAACAGCTTGTTTATTTAGTTCACACAGAAGCAGCTCTAGCAGCCGCTTGACTCATATTTATATGGACCGCCACCAGGCGACAGCCAGTGATTTTAAAGTATACATTCCCGCCTAAAATGAAGGCTTTCAGTATATACAGACAGACAGTCGAGGATTCAAACAGAACAATTAGTTAACCGTTTATATAACAGACCTTATGCATTCGGTTTAATACATAACATAGGTCTCTCAGAGGAACTGCATGTTTACAAGAATAAACTGCATGTTTACAAGAATAAACATACCTACACACATACACGCCCCTAAAGCGTCACCCTAGAATCAGCATGTAGACACTTCATCCCGGACAAGCTCCCCCTATAAAAATCTGCTGCTGTAATCGGCTGCATTTCTCTGCAGCTTGCCCCTAAAGGCAAACTGTTTTACTTTTAGGAATAAGTATTTCTTCTTTCCTCACAGTTGTCTGGATCTCATTTTTATTTATTCTTGCACAGCCCCTGCTAGAGTTGGAACCCCAAATTATTCTTCTGACACAGCCATGCTAGGGAGCCTAAAGAAACTCCCAGCACTCAGAGGGCAGTTACAAGCGGCTTCATTTATTTGTGGAGATAGTGGAGTGTTTATGGAGATTCTCAGTCATCCAGGTGCTCTTCCAAAAGGCAACTGGATTTTCTTGGGGTTTTTTTCTTGAAAACATTTTGCTTCTCATCCAAGAAGCTTCTTCAGTTCTGACTGACTTGAGGGGAATGGAAGGATTTATATTCTTTGCAGTCATCTGTTCATTAGCACTCTGAAGCTCAGTTGTTAGCACTCCAAGAGTCGTGAAGGTCACTTGGGGATTTTATCTGTGCCCTTAGGGTCACCTGAATTAGAGTGCAAATGGGTATGGAATCTTCTTGGGACTGCTGAAAGGATTATGTTGTAGACAGGGGACTTATGGAGTCTCCTTAAAGAATGGAGGCCCCTACAGTCTGGCTAGGATTGCTACTTACTAGGAGAATAGCACAAAGTTGCCATGAAGTTGTCAGCCTCTGCAAGAAAGCTGAGCCTTGCATCACATCAGGCTCCTCTGCAAAACCAAAAAAGTACATTTAGTGATGCTGGATCCTGGAGATGGCTTGAGAAGCAGGCTGAATCCTGCAAGGCCCTGGGGTGATCAAATGGAAAGTATCTTTTGTGTGCCGATTGCATCTGCTAACCAGCTTTAGGCTCCTTTGCCTGGCTGAATATCTGGTTTGGAACCAGATGGGGAGAACATACAGTGACAGCGAGCAGAGCACTGGGAGCCTCAGGAATGGGGGAGGCCTTGAAAGGCCCAGGCCCTCCACTCCTGAGGTACTCCATGCTTCACTTAATGGCCTGCACATTTGTTTAACGATTGTATTGAGCAGAGCAAGGATGGAGCATCTTTTAAGTGAAATGCTTAATGCCATTACAATATGCAACCATTAATGTGCAAGCTCTATTAAGGTTGTAAGTTGAGGACTATCTGTAGTATCTGTAATACTGGGAAGACCCAGTGTTACGTTACGTATTGTCATCTGCCGAAGGTAACAAGTTGATTTTTGGTCATTTCTCTCCACCAGGCTCACAGGGATGTTCCTGTGGGGATAAAATGAAGGAGCGGTCCTGGAACTCCAGGGCTCATCTTCACTTTCCCCTAAATCACAACAAAATACTCCACTAAGCATCTTAAATAATTGTGGTGGGTCCTTGACTTTTACCTTTTTTCTGTGCTTGATCATGATTCCTGCATTTTTGATCCCCCATTTCCTGTCTCAGAAGATGCACACCATCCCGCCCACTCGATTACATATGCTATGAAATTTAAAATATTTGCTAACTGGTACTGTTTAAAATGTGTTTTTTTTACTCCACTCTCACTTCTGATACAGTGAATGAACATTCTTTCAGTGTGCAGCATATTTTTTAAGTTAAATGAGAGAGAGAGAGAGAGAGAGAGAGATATGAAACTTCTTAGTCTTATTTTTAATTGAGAAAAGAGAAACTTAGAGAATGGCATATTTGATCAGGACAGTGAATGCTGATTGGCTGATCTCAAGTAGATTAGGCCACTGTTATTTTTCACAGAGCTGGATGGCTCAGGCTGAGCAGTGATTGCTTGAATTTGATCTGACAATTTCATATTCATACCATCATGATGGTAAAGTACTGAGTTTAGGTTTCCAGCTTGTTCTATTATTTTGGAAAAGCAGGTAAAGCAACTAAAGTATTTCTTTTTTTTTTAAAGACTCCTTAGATCAGCCAGAGTGGACAAATAGATACTTATGAGAAGCCCATAAGCAGGACCTGAGTGCAACAGTACTTTCATGCTAATGTTTGCCAGCATATGGATTTCAGAAGCAAGTGGCCTCTAATACTGGAGTTTTCCTCAAGACTTTCTAGCACTTTTCTCTGCGGTAATTCTGTCTTCTTTAATGGATTGTGAAATGTACTTTGTACCTGCAATAACTCTAAGAGTCAGCTATTAATAACCCTTCTCTCCATAAAACTCAGGAAGTAAGTCCTATTGAACTTGGTGGGATTTGCCCCTGAATAGACATGAATAAAGTAACTTGCCATTGCTTAATGACCTTTGACTAGGATGTTTAGAATTTGCACTTTCTACTTACTTACAAAAATGGATGTCTTTTCCAAATCCCAGTTACAAGAATTGGCCCTTCTCTAATGGACAGGATCACTTCCTTCATAAAAACCCATATTTAGAAATAATTTTGCCTCTTAAACTTTGCTTAACCTTTAAAGCACAACATCCCAAATCAAATCCCATCAGAATTCTTTTTTTTTATATCATACTTTTCTGCATACTCTTGTCACCTGATTAAAATTATGATCCTTCATTGTTTCAAAACTATTTTTTGTTTTTCTTAAATCCCTGATAAATCTCTCTCTCTCTCTTTCTGTTTATATTGTTGGCTAAAATTATTATTGCAGTAGGTGGCACAAGGTCCGGAAGCAGAAATGTCTTGACAAGGACACTCTTGACAATACTGAACATGATTTACCTGAACTTTGAATGGTCTTATTCTATTTTTAAAACATTATATAAAGTATACTTAAAGAAGACCTCTGGTGCATCTGGTTTATGTTTATAGAAGAATACCTAAGGGTGTTATAGAAAAGGTACATAGTGTCTTTTCTGGGGGTTTACCTTTGAGCTAGCCTAAGACTTCTTGTCATACTTGATGAGGATTTTTGTTCACATTTCATTTATTTATTTAGTACAATTCTCAGCCACCTTCTGAGATTTCAGTCCTCCTTAAGGGGGAGAGAGAGAGAGAGAGAGAGAGAGAGAGAGAGAGAGAGAGAGAGAGAGAGAGAGAGAGAGATGTAAACTACCGTTGAAGAAAAAATCTTCATCAGGGTCCAGTCTAAGCCGGGAATAAACAAAATGGAGATTGCTTTAAAAAGAAGGTTGCAGTTTATTGAAGAGGAGAGCTCTGGAGCAGGGAGTGGTGGGTTTTTATACCTTCTGGGGCTCTTGAGGTTGTTTCCTGTTCCTGTTTGAGGCTTTGTATTTCCTGTGTCATGTATTTTGATCTGAGTCTGAGTGTGTCCCTTTGGCATTGGTGGGTTAATCCTATTATGTCCTGTCTTAGAGTTTGGGTGGGGTATGTAGATTTTAAAGGTCTTTGTCTTCCTAATCTCTTCAGTTTCTAGCTGGAAGGCTCAAACCTTTCTGAAAGGATTATTGAATTTGCATTTCTAAAAGCTGGCCTCTGCTGGGTTTTCTGCTTGGGGGAGAGGGGCTGGGGTTGGTTTCTGTCTTTTAAAAAATCTTCTCCATTATTCCTTTGGGGAAATATATTCTGCCTTTTTAATATTCCCCAAAATATTTCTTTCTCTGGATTCTTCCCACACTACAATACAAAGGTACATATTATGTTCTGAAAATGTGCACTAGGGAAAGAATACTAATTTATTTGGCATCTCGTTTATTATTTATTTATTATTCATTTTGATTTTTATCCTATCTTTTTTATTTGTTTTTATTAAGGAGTACATAATACATGGGCAACTATTTATTTATTAGATTTTTATTCCACCTTCATTGCTTTATATGTAACTCAAGGTGGTGAACATACTGTCAGAAGGAAAAATCAGGTCCTGTTCCAAGCTGGGAGGACACTGTAGAAATGAGCTGAAGGCAGGCCACATTTTGGAAAGGAGATCTCTTTAATTAGTTACTCCATTGTTACTGCTGTTACTCTATAAGCCACCAAATAGCTCATTGGGATGATAGGTGTTGGATCCCAGCTGCACTCTCAACCAGCTTGCAAAATTCCAGAAGATTTAACAATTCATTCTCAAGAGCCAGTACAAGCCAGCTCCAGCACATCATTAGCTATAGACAGTTGTGGAGCAGTAAAGCCCATAAGCTACCAGAGTAGTCCAGAAGCTGTGCTTCTAAGCCAGAGTATTTTAAAGCATGCTTTGTATGTGGCTTACTATGTGTAGAATACACATGTCTTATTATTCACAGTCATGCTGTAATAGGCTATGAGAGTAACCTTGAGAGGCAGGAGGAAGAGCAGCAGGCCCTAGAGAAATGTCTGATCAACGAAATCTGAGTCCAAACCAGAAATGTAATTTGAGAAAGCATTTCAGAATTGACTCTCTCGAGTTCTCTGGACTGGAAAGGCAGGGGAGAGGAAAAATGCTTTCAGACTTGTAAGATTCTGTTACTTTAACCGTTCAATAAAAGTAGTATTAGTATTCTTGATTTTTGGTTTCCTGGTCTGGGCTACCTTGAAAAGCTGATATGTGCAAAACCAAACTTTGTGGGATAAAGGAAGTGTGCCTTGCCTGCAATGCCTGGCCTATGCCCCAAGCCCAATTTGTATGTGTGTGTGTATGTACTGTATATGTATATGTCTCTTTTGTGATTTTTTTTTAATACGGTATGGTGCCAGGTTTTTTTCTTTGTATTGGATTATTTTAACCTGGCTTAGTTATGAGGTTCTTTTGTATTTTTTTTTTTTTATAAATTGGTTGTTAGTCTCCCAGAGTCATACATATAAATATTCAAAATAAAAACAAAACAAAACAAAAACCCTCTGCATGATGACTTGGAGTGACATGTGAATCATGAAAAGGATAGTTATGAATCTTTTTTTAAAGGAGCGTATTTCTATTTTGGAGAGGCTCACAATCCAAGTTCAGTCAAATAATTTTCAAAAAAATCATGAGAAGGGAAAGCCCCTCATCAACAACAAATCTGGTCACACAGACTTTGCTTATATGCTGAGATATTCTGCATTTCTATTTAAGATCTTTTTTTTTAAAAAAGTAATTTTAAATTGTATGGGATAATAATCCCGTTGTGAAATAAACATCGGGGAAATCAGAACAAATTGCTGCTCAACCATGAAATATGTATTGGGTGAAGTTGGTCCCATGAACTGCTTTTCTTCCCAATTGACCAGATTCTGCTGTTTGAGTGGTTTAGCCTCATATAAACTTTCATGTGTCTTGTATCTTTCTTGTTTCTAATGGGCTTTTCTTTGTAACCAAACCCTAAACAAGGTTTAGCACTCACTGGAATATAATCAGATCGTTTTCATGAATAGTCATGACTTTTAACTGTAGATTAAGCTACACAGGTAGTCCTTGATTGACAGCCATTCATTTAGCAACCATTCAAAGTTACAACAGCACTGAAAAAAGTGACTTATAACTGCTCCTTATACTTACCACTGTTGCAATTTCCCCACAATCACACGATCAAAAGTCAGGCACTTGACAATTGGCATATATTTATAATGGTTGCAGCATCTCAGAGTCATTTGATCACCACTTGCGACTTTCCCAGTGAGCTTTCAACAAGCAAAGTCAATAGTTAATTTAATTTTGTTGCGAGTTACACAGTGACAATAAAGATATTCTATTCTATTCTATTCTATTCTATTCTATTCTATTCTATTCTATTCTATTCTATTCTATTCTATGATTCACTTAACTGCCGTGATTTACTTAACCGGGGCAAAAAAAGTTGTAAAATTGGGCATGACTCAATTAACAATAGAAATTCAGTCTCATTTGTGGTTGTAAGTTGAGGATTACCTGGACTACTGATTCAAAAGTCTAACAAAACTCAAGTGCCATGTAGTAAATGATTTGGTAGGTATATAACATTCCTTCCTTCTTCTCCTCTCCTCTTTTCTTTTTTCTCCAAACCTCAGAATTTTCAAACCGATGGTGGACCGCTATAAATGGACTGTATTCAGCTTAGCAGATCTCAGTTGGTGTGTAAACTTTGTTCAGAGCCTGGCTGTTACCTGTGCCTATGCTTTTAACTGCCTACCTTGTTTTTAAATAAACATATGAAGAAACTTCACAATTGAACATAACAGGCTCTTTTGGCTTTGAAGATAACCTCTTTGCCTCATTGGATGGATGCTGTTGCACCTTGACTGTTGAAACAGCTTCATGAGAACTTTTTTCTGAGGCAGAGAATAGCCAGCACAGACTCCCCAGTGACATTCTGCTTAACTAAGGAATGCCTCTGCTGTATCTCATTGCTTTCCCAGGGAGCACAACAGCTTGCAGAACAGTAAGTGGCAAGGGTTTATTATAACATTATGCCAAGCTAAGGACAAACTGTTCTTCTGAAGAATGTTTTACAGCCTTAAATAGAAAGAAAAGCCATTTGACAGGCCTCAATGCTTACTGAAGAAGAAGGAATTGCCACTGAGTGGCTAATTCTGAAACAGCATTCAAGCTCCTATTGCTGATGCTTATTGTTATACTTGTTATTATGGTTATTATTTTGCTACTATTTTCTAGTACTTTAAAGATAAGTATATCACACAGTCCCAGCAAATGGGATTAATACACCAGTGTGGCTGATGTGGCATAGTTTCTCCCACATGTCATTTCCCACCTATGAATGTGGATGAAGGAAAGACTGCAAGAGAGTAAAACAAATGAACACATTAAAAACAAACTATTAACACAAAAGCAATTATTCACATTGGCAGATTGATTTTCGGGTTCTTTAGGACTTATCAAAGCTGCAGTTGTTCTTCTGCTTGTTCCATAATGTCCCAAAGGTCCTTTGCATTAAAGGAAAAAAAATATTATGGGCAGCTACTGTCATTGGAACATAGGCATCTGTTCCTAATTCCATCAGAGATATATTGAAAATCTCAGCAGCTGATCTTAGCCCTATAGGGTAGATTTCACCTCCTGAGTTGGTTTTCTACAATCTGAAAATAGATTTTACATTTGGAAGATTTCAACCTGTATAGCCACTAGGTAATGCTTTACAAGTTGGCTTAATTCTTCTTTTACCAGGCAAAATACTCATATGAGTTCATGTTTTATTCATAAATATATGCATATATTTATAGTCAGGTTTTAATACACAGCCTACTATGTTTTTCTTTATTTCTGTTTTCTGCTAGGCCACAGCCTGTGTATTTCATCTTTAACAGAAAACAGATTTTGCATTTAAAGAACTGGGAAGTCAGCTCCTATTTCTGAATTGCAGATTACAGTATTAAGTTGTAATCTGATATGTGCAACACCTGTCAATTATTAATGCATTCTGTCTGTGATCTGTGTTCGGAGAATGAATCTAAACAGCAAATCTTCTGATTGCAATACTCATTTAAACCTTTGGACTTCTTTACTGCTTCGTGGTTTTTTACTCTTTGTCATTTCTCACCTGTGAAGAATTTTGGAGAACCTCAAAAGGCTGTGTCCGTTTCTGAGCCATTTAGTTGGATCCTATAAAAAGTATTGGATCTATAAAAGGTTTTGGATTCTCTTTTTCCATGCTGATTTTTCTGTGAGTCATTCCTGCCTGGTGCCTCTCTATTATCTGTAAAACGTATGTTTTTTGGGGAATGAAATGAGGCATTAATCTGTGCTGCTGGTGCCATCTGCTGTAGGAAAATGTGCAAAACATACTTTGTACTTTATTTGGTTGTACACAGCTTGAAGATGGTTGGAAAAACATGTTTTGGATCTTGCACATATCCAGAACCTTTTTCTAAGTGAGATGCTATTGTTTCAACCTTTCAGCAGAGCCTGAAAAGATGTCTCTCCCCTAAAAAGGTCACTCATTAAAGTTAATGCAGTAGCATCTTTAGTTGATTGATTAAGTGCCATCAAGATATTTTCAACTCCTAGCAACCAGATAGGATAGATCTTCTCCATAGATCCATCTCCATTAAAGCTAATGCAACTCTTAAAGCAGCAACTTTACTGGGGCTGTTTAAATAAGAGTAGTAAGGTGGTAGGCTTTTTTAAGGGCTGGCATGCCTTTTTCGATTCATTTTTGAAGCATGAAATGCTTGACTATTTTGCATAAGAAAGTCCTTTTTGTTGTTCAACAGCACAAATTTGCTTAATATATAACACTTGAGTATTTAATGTTTTTCTCTTTTGTACACACATGTGAAATGTATTCAGAACACATCTGTTTTTCTTTATACTGTGCTCTTTTCTGAACTCATTTACTATTTTCATAACATACTATGGATGTTACCTGTTGAATACTGAATCTCTTTGATCAAGAGGCATGCTCAATAAATACATGAAACATTGAAAAAATCTCTGATCCATTATTAAGAATAGGAAGTCAAATGAAATACATCTGGGTTAACATCAATTAACATGCAATTTCATAAAATTGGTGTAATGGTGGAAGGTGCAGGTCTAGAAACTAGGAGACTGTAATTCTAGTTCCACCTTAGCCATGAAAGTCAGCTAGGTGACTTTGGGCTAGTCATTCCCTCTGCCTCACAGGGTTGTTGTGGTGGTGAAAATAGGAGAATTAGGTATGTTTGCCATCTTCACTTATTTATAAAGTAATGAAAATGGGACAAAAATCTAATGAGTAATTATTTGCTCTGTATCTTATGTATTTATTAATAAAAAACAAATAGCTTTCAAGTAGTTTTTAATTGATATAGAAATGTCACTCAGTCTTAGAGGTATGGAGGTTGACTCAGCCTTCCACCTTTCCAAGGTCAGTAAAATGAGGACCCTGATTGTTGGGGACAAAATGCTGACTCTGTAAACCACTTAGAGAAGGCTGTAAAGCACTGTGAAGCAGTATATAAGTCTAAGTGCTATTGCTATTATGCTGCTAATTTAGCATTTCTTACATCAAAATGGAAAGCAGTACCTGGAAGAAAATGTATAAGATATGTAAATTAGCTGTTAGCTTTTATAGACATTAGCAGAAGTATGGCAAAGAAGAATAATTACTTAGAATATAACTTCAGAGAGGATTTATCAAAGATGCCAGTTTCTAATATAGCGTTACCTCCTCAGAGACCACCAAAGCCCAGGGCCCGCTCGAGCCCCATTCCCCTTAGTCAAGCTCTGCAGCTGTGCTAGATGTTAGTAAAGTGTCTCTTCTAACAGAGACTCACACAAAGTGAGGAGGTGGCAGGCTCTTGTCTTCAGGGAGGGGCTTCCAGGAACAAAGATGACCAGCACCTAGCCCCAATAGTCAATGCTGTGATGGTGTCTAGCAGCCCCAGGCTGTCATAGCAGCAACAGTCAATGATTCCTCAGCAACCTTTTGGAAACAATTGGGGAGGGGAAACCCCCCCCCCGGCTCCAGGCAGTAGTAAAACACGAACAAAAGCAGTCAGCGTGCTGCAGTAACGGCTCGCCCCCCCTCAGGACAACTCCCCACAATGTCTGAAACTTGCACAAGCAGCAATAGTCACAGTTCAGATGGCCTTCAGTCTTCACAGCAGCAGAGAAGCCTCTCTTCCTCTTCTGTGGCTTCTTACAGTCTCAGGCAGGTCAGTGTCAAACCCCTCCCCCTTATCCTTTATTATTAAAATCTGAGGTTAACAGCCCCAGCAACTTTCTTTCTCCACACACTCTCTCTTGCCTCCGCTTGGGATATCCCTCTTGCAAAAGAAAGCAATAAAATTCCACCCCCTCACTCTCTCTCACTCTCTCCTTTCCCCTCCTCCACCAGAAGGGATCAGCTTAAAACTTCCAACCCCTCCTTGCCTTCACCTGACGAACTGCAACAAAAAAACCCTCTCTCCTTTCCTTCCTTCCTTTTCTGTCTTTTTCCCTCATCCACACCTGCCGCGCCCAAAATCGGCAGCAGCTGTCCCAATCGCTCTCTCCCCAGCCAAGCTCCTGCAGACACCTTCAGACAGCCCCGCTACACTAATATAGGAAAGGGACAAGTATGGTTATCAGTTTGATAGGATGTTTGATGATGGTGATATGCAAAGAGATTTTTGAATCTCTGCTCCAACACTTGCCTATTGGGCACACAGAAAGACATTTTTCCGATCTTTGTGTGTTATTAGATTTTATTATAGTATATAAAATACAAAGAGAAACAGATCAGAAAAAAGGAGGGAAAGGGAAAAGAGTACAAGGCCATAGAAAGAAAGAAAAAAGTGACTTCCGACTTTTTCAGTGCAGTAGAATACAATCTCAATTGTTTGATTTATATTTCTAGTAAATGCATGCCATTTCTATAACACCAAACTTAATCTAATCATCAAATCTTAAAATCAACATTTCATTTTTTTTCTATTTTGATCATAAAATCCAGAAGCAATTTCCAGCGGGGAAAGAAGTGGATAAGTTCTTCTCTTTAATTAAAACAGTCAACTTTGCCAGCTTTGCCAACTCTGTAAGTTTTGGAAGTTTTCATGCTGATACCAAGTGTGGTTTACTACTCTTTTTCAAAACAAAAGAAAGTTCCCATCCTCTAACTGTTCTGGAATAAAATTAAGACTCATCTATTTCATTTAAGCACTTATATTGTTGGAAATTGTGTTTAAATAATATTTTTAAATAGTTTCAATCCATTTTATTGCTTGTACTGCACTGTTTAATTTGTAGTAGGCTTCTTCATTGTAATATGGGAAAAGATTACATATTAATTTGAAGTTCCACCTCAAATCTTCTTTCCTTTCAGGAAACATATATTCTGTTAAAATATGAATAAAATCCACACCTTTGTGATACTGCTTTTTAATTCTAAACAAACAGGCCACTAAAGATTTTGAATCTTTGTTAATCTACGTTAGACGTCTTTAATTCAGAGATTTTTTTCTTCTGGAGACAGGCTTTTACTTCTCAGCATTCTCAGCAAACTAAAATTGCATCCGAACAATGATATTTGACATCATGACACAACATTCACTCTTAGATAGTTGCATCATGATGCCTGATACAAATATGCAAGCCTTGGGTTTTGTGTACATTGTTGTGGTGGATATTTTATTACTTGCTCCCCCTTGCTCCCACTGTACATGCCAACGTTGGGATATTTGCAGCCAGACAAATCAAACTGATGAAAAGTATATTGTGGCATCATGGCACCAGTAAATAATGCAGTCCATATTTATGGTGTACAAGGCAAGCATTGGCAGGAATTAATGCATTCTCCTGGGTTTGTTTCCCTCTCTCTTACTGAATGTCACCACTCAGTTGGAAAACATCCATCCATCTTTCTCAATGGAGCTGGAGTTGGGAAAAAAGGTGTATTGCAAATTGACTCGACTGACTGATATTGCACAAGTGTTCTTCCTGAATATGTTCAAAGGGATTGGTAGATTCTCCCTCTTCAACAGAGGTTTAGCTCTATTCCAGTGTTCAAAAGAAGCTTAAACATAAGGTGACAGCTGCAAAGAGAGTTATTCTGTGAAGCAGCAGAGAGAATTCCACTAGCCAGCTGATCTTCAAGCTGACTTATGTCTCTTAACCAAGGTTTAGCCTGAAGACCTGGTAGATACAGGGGAAGAATAATTTTGGAGGACAGTTCCCTGGGTCCAGAATGGAGCGGCTGTACCCGGCGAGCATACCTAAAACTCTTGCCTCCTATTTCCCCACAAAAACAACACAGTGAAGTGGGTTTGGCTGAGAGAATAACTGGCTAAAAGTTATCTGGTGACTTCCATGTCTAAGGGAAACCTAGAACTCAGGATCTCTTGGTTTTTAGTCCAGCAGTTTCACCACTACACCAAATTGGCTCTCTTAAGTGGCTAGTAGGTGCAGGATTAGGCTGTTCCTTAGTAGTTACCTTACTGCATAGTTGACAGAATGGTTGGCGAGGTATATCCATGGCAAAACCTGTAACAGGATAAGAGAAAAATACTACTATTTTAACATGGGTACAGCTATGGACAATTACTTTCACAGGTATCAGTGTGGGGGGAATCAAATGCATTGTCCTGAGGACACAGTAAAAAAAAAAAAGTTTCCACAATATGCCTGTATTGCTGTTTATGCAAGTGAGTAAAAATAGATCCTCTGAAATCAATAATAACTAGTTTATATCCCTTTGATTTTAGTATAGATGTATTACAGCCACCCCAAATAGTAAAGTGAAATAAATAGTACTCACAAATATAGTATCATCCTGATCTCATTAGGTTGAACATTAAGGAATGGTTTTCTGTTGTACTTCAACCATCCTGCAATTCCACATACACAGGAATCATCATCCCCATCCAGAAAGTTGTTTCTTTCTATACCTCTGCCATTGGTTGATTTCCAGAGATTACTTTACAGATTTGTAAAAGAGGAACAACCTACTGTGAGTTCTCATCTCATATGGAGCAGGCATCTTAAATTTCACATGTTGCAAACTATATACTGTATAACATCAGAACAAATTTGCTGTTCCAGTGGTGATCAAGTAAATTGAAACAAGTCTTTAGCTCCCCAAATTACTCTGTTAGAGTGTTCAGATTTCACGTTTATTCTGCTGAGTTGGTTAACAAAATGCACATGTCCCCTGTGCTCACTTAGAACCTGCTTTCAGTGATGCCTCACCTCGATCCACAATGGAGGGAAAAGCCACGACAATGCAAATGTGTTTGTTCAACACAATTCTGAAAGCTTTGCAGAAACTGCTGAGCAAAACAAGACCCACCAAAATCAAACACCATTAACAAGGGATAGAAGCTGCCCTCTATTTGTGGCCGTGGGTTGTTGGTTTTTTGTTTTTTTTTGTGGTTGTAATACTGAGTTCAACAGCATTTTATTACAATGTTTCAAACAATATATGTTGTGTTTCAGAAGAGAGCAAAACAATCCCACTGTCTTGCTGAAAAAAAAAGAGTGAAGCAAATGTTTTGTGTTTCCTGTAGTTGTTTACCTATCATTTATCAGGTGACTACTTCCAAACAATTCTAGAAATTTACACTCATGAGTTTTATTTATTTATTTAAGAGCTTGGCCCTCCCTCGACCCCATTCATTATTAACCTGAGCCTTCAAAAAGAGAGAAACTCTTAGAAATTCCGTGCTAACTCATCTTCATTATAGACACATCTATAAATTCTGAGGACACTTTTCCAACTGAAATCACAGAGGGATGCAATCAAAATGTGTAGCTGTAGAAGATGGAGAAAGACACCTTCAGCTCTCAGGTAAGAAAAAAATGACCAGGAGAAATATTTTTATTTTTATTATCTCCTCTCTTGAGCATTAGTACTTCACAAAGATGGAATATGTTTATATTACTAAATAATTCGATATAGATTGATTTGAATTTCCTCCTAAAATAAAGTTTTAGTATGCAATGATGAAGAAGAGTTTAACCAGCCACAAACCCCTTTTCTTCTTGTCTTGAATTTGAATCTGGCAAGTAGACAAAATTAGAGCTATCTGTTATGGGGAATACTCAGCAAGCAGCTGAAGCACCTTTTCCTTTGAAGCTGAAATCTCTTAAAGTCCCCTGTGCCAGCTGATTATTTGTACTAAATTGGAAAAGTTAACTGCTCCAAGATGATACAATGCTAAGGTTGATAGAAAATATATTTAAATAACTTCAGCTTCAGCTCCAGCTCCAGGGCACAAACTTTCTATATCCATGACAGTATAAGTTTTATAAAGTGTGTGTGTATGTGTGTGTGTGAGAGAGAGACAGAGAAGAACAAAGAGGGACAAAGAGACAGAGAAATAGAGGGACAGAGACACACAGAGAAAGACAGGGATCTAAGCACTTAAGACACAGCCAGATAGTTGTTTTAAAATACTTTCCTCCATTCCAGGAAGCAACATAAAAATATGCCAGCCAATTTGCTGTGTCCCAACAGCCCATTTCTCTTTTCCTTCAGTACATGGTGCAGCCATGACAGCTTCACCTACAGAAGTGTATTCTCCCAATTGTAGCTTCAGGTTCTTCCATATGGGTCATAGCCCTCCTTTAATACCGAATTTAGTTTTTTTACAAATTCAGATAATCTAGAACAGGCTCAGAGAAGGGGAATGAAGATAATCAGAGGACTTGGAAAGAAATCTTATGAAAAGAGATTGAAGGAACTAAGAAAGACTTTAGGAGATAGGCATAGCGGTAGTATGACAACATTTTTCAAATATTTGAGAGATGGTGACATAAAATAAGATTATGATCTGCTCTCTAATATGGGACACAGAATAAATGAACAATTTATAGGGGATTCTGACTGCTTTTTTAAAAAAAACCTTTCTAATAGCATGAGCAATTCAATAGTGGAACAAGTAAAGGAGAATTGGGTAGGCATCCCATTACCAAATGCTTTCAAGTAAAATTTGGACAGCCTTATGTCAGGAATAATTTAAATTGGATCCCTGAAATTAAACTGGATTCCTGAACAGAGGGTTAGACTTAATAGGTTAGCTACTGTAGATCCCTCCCTATTATATTTTTGTCTAAGGTGATAGTAGCATAAGAGAAGAAGAGGCAGAGCGGATGGGGTAGAGTCAAGAGAGGATTCAGCCGAGAATTGTTATGTGTCTACAAACACTCCACATCCAGATCCCCCAAATTCTGTTGATTCCTATCTAACACCAATTTAATGCTGACTCAATTTAATTTTAATTGACTAGATTCTTATGTACTGGCTTCAGCAATAAATCTTCTTAACTGCAACTTAACATAACAGTCTTGATCCTGACAGATAGTGATGGAGACATCCCAAAAGCCTCTGATAATGGTACTGATGGGGACTTCTGAACAGCCCCCTGATGGAGATAGAATGTTGGGTTATCTGGAACTTGCATGATATTGAAAGACAATACTTAGATTCTTTAGTTGACTATTGTGAATTTATTCTCATCTTGTTCTTTTAGCTTGTCACATGATATTGCCATCAATTCATACAGTTTTCAATGGACTGTTCACACTGGGATTTTGTTTACCAGTATACAAAATTTCAAAAAGTTAACTGTCCATTTGAGAAAGTATGACTTGACAGAAATACCATGCAATGTAACAAATCCAACCCAACATTTACAGTATGAAATCAAACATTCAAGTGATACATTCTGATGTATTCAAGAATATGTCCTACTTTTCTTGGCTACAACACAGAAGAGAACCCCTTATGGAGTTGTGATTGACTTGTGATTTATGGGTCTGAACATTAGAAAGGGTAATTTATGAAAAAAAGGAAATTGTGATGTAACCTTAGAGAGGGTAAAATACAAATGCACTTATAATTGCTGTCAAAAAAAATCAGAAGTGCTTATTAATAATCTTTTCTTTCTACTTTCTCTATGTCTTACTTATTTACCATTCGTCCTTATTTTCTTTAAAAAAATATGTTTTATTAATTTTTTAACATAATCACCTTAATATTTGGTAAACAGTGTGTTGTCTGGGTTTACATTTAAGAAACTAACAGTTGATTTCTATAATCTATAATCCACACAATAACTTTACTTGATTTCCTCTTTTTCCCATAAGGTTCTCTTTTACCTTAAATTAATACAATTCTTGTTATTTTAGTGAATGACGATTGAGTATAAAAAATTTCTAATATTTCTACAGATAATAATCACATCAATATAATATTCCTTTTCTATCTAGTCATTCTGGTTGTCTCATCATAGATCCTGTTTACAGTTCTTGTTTACATTTGTTTTTCCCACAATGTTCAAAACATTCTTACTGGTTAAGATTTTCTCAAAGTTAATTACATTTAAATATTTAAGTCTATTTTTTCTCATGTAAGCCAACCCAATACTTTTACCTTTCTTAAGGAATAAATAAGACTAAAAAAAAAAAAAAGAAGAATAAGAATAAAAAATAAATAAAAAGATAGTATGCTACTTAAAATCCCTATTTCCTATAAGCTAATACATATTTATTTCCAAAAAAATTTCATTCTTTTTACCATAATTAAAAATATATTTAATCTTTAAATATTCCATTTAATAGTCCTCTAGTTGTCTTTTAACTCTAATTCAAAACATTTTTTAAATCCGTTGTAATTTTCTTAAAGTCAATCACCTTTAACTATCTAAAACATTTCCTTTATATAAGCCATTCCAACTCTTTTATATTACTCATATCAAGAAATAAAATAAAAAGAAAGAAGAAAAAGAAAGTACTATGTTACTTGAGGGGCTCTTCCCTCTTAAAATAAAATTCATATCCAAAATTTTTCTATTTCTTTAACCATATTCGAACAGGTGTTTCTTTTTTAAATATTCTCTCTGATAGGCCCCATTGTCTATTTTCTTAATTTTCACTTTAGCCTTTTTCTTTTGCCCAGTATCTTTCTTAATCAATATGTTCTGCTGAATCAAAGAATCTATCCATATTCTTGTAGGTGTTACTGTAGATATAAAAGGTAAGTCAAGTACAATATCTTTGTAAGAGGCATTTGCCCATTCATTTTTGTTGAAAATCTTTTTCTTTCTTTTTCTCTCTGCTTCTCTTATCATTTTTTGTCTCTCCAGTTCTAGTGTTTTTCCTGGCATTTCTGCAGTCCATTTTGTCCAATCTTTTTTCTTATCCTCAAATTTTGTGGTGTTAAAGTATAAGTTGTCTTTTCCAAACCCAGTATTTCTTGTAAAAAATTTTCCACTTGGGTTAAATCATACTTCTTTGTTTTGTTAGGTTCCTTCTTTAACTCTCTATCCTCAAATTTGTATTCAGTTGTCTGTTTTATCTGTTCCTTCTCTGTTGTTGTTTCCTGGGATTTTTTTTGTTGTAAAGTTAAATTGGAGATGAATTGGTTTATATTTTCAAAGTTGTTTTGGATTTCTTTGTGGTTTGAAATCATTGTTATTTGAATTAGTTGCAACATATCATATGTCTCCTCTTGAAAAGTATTTATTTTTTCTTGATAAGTTCTTTCTATAAATCTCTGATTTTCCATGATGACCAAGAATCCAAATTTTCTTTTCTCTGCAAATAGCTTTGGGGTCAGAGTTAAATAGATACTTGTAATCCAGAAAGTTCAAAAAAGTTTTTTTTTTGTTCCCTGAAGTTTGTAAGTCTCACTTCGTCTGCAGCCCAGATTGTTTTCTTTTTTGACACAGCTGTTCTCTATTGTTAGAGCTTTGAAGGTCACAAGTAGAGATTAGTTTTTTCCAGATTTTGCCAAGTCCTGCATGAAAGCCATAGCTGTCGTAGTCTTCATCCACCACTAGATGTCAGCAACGGTTTATTTTTCAAATTTTCAAAATGAACAAATTGCCTTTACAATGAGAATCTTAACCATTCAGTAATTTCAAACTTATCCAAATTTAGATTTTATAGTCATTTAATTTCATTTCAATACGTTTTGGTCCTCCATAAAAGGTTTAATTTGCCACTCCCATTAGTAAAAGGGTGGGGCAAAAATCATCCTCCTTCACTTTCCGAGGTTTTTTGCTTCTTGGAATTTTTTTTTTCTTCAGGAAAGTTGATAAATAGGATAGAGAAAATCGATGTTCTTACCCAGATTCAAATGTGCTGGTTACAATCAGCTTAAAATAGTGCTTTTGACTTTGGTTGCTTGCAGCTTGGGCTAGACTCTGAAGTTAGGCTAGCCTTTCTCCTGTTGGTTTCTGGAAGGCTTCTCCTGAACCGATCGGGTCGACCGCCATCTCTCCATGGACCCTGGGACTTCCTTCCTTCTTTGCCGTCTCTTTGGGGCGGCTTATGGCCCATTTAGGGTCCCCTAACAGGAAGAAACTCAGCCGAAGGGCATGGAGTCCCGAACCCCTCGGCTGCTGTGCTGCTGCGTAGGACCAGACGTCCATTCTTCCTTATTTTCTTTGTTTCTTTTCTAATATTGGTATTGTTTTTATCCTGTTAAAATGTCTTCAATAAAAGTTATATGTAAAAAAGAAGAGGTTTGTCATACTTATTTTCACTTTCCATTTCAGCTTATAGCATTGCAACATCCAGGTTGTTTTCTATCCAAGACCTATGCAGCTTAGCTTTGTGAGGTGTGCAAAGATTGGCTGCTGTCACCAGTGCTAAAAACAAAGCAGTAATACATCTTCTATTGTCTAGATATACTTTTGCAACATAGCAAAGATATTTGGGGCTTAATCTGTGTCAGGGCTCCCTTGAGTTCAATTGTAGCATCTTTTTTCAAGCCCAAGCTTAACCTTGACATTTATAACGAAAGAGAAATGAAAATTGTCTCGAGCAATTGTATGTTCTCAGCCTTTTAAAAAATTTTATGGTTCCACAGGTTGGCATTTTGGCAGGGACGGGAGAGAAAGACAATTAAATCAATGCACTGGTTCCTTTTTATTAGACACTGTGTATTTAATCCCAGCAGCTAGATGGTAGCACCGGTTTGTGCATGTATTTATAAGCAGCACAAATTTGGATTGCGGATGCTGAATTGATATTTACATATCAGACAGAAGAGGCATTTTTCTTTTTCTTAAGAAAAATCATTGTAAAATCACAGGAAGTTTGGTTTTCCACAAGAAGTATTTGTGCAGATAAAGTGAAAGGCTAGATTGCCTATAATCTGCCAGTTAAAGATAATCAGGAAAAAATATAAGGAAAAAACAAGGGACCCATTATTTAAGTATTTAGATTGTATTAAAGGGGAAACCTTTGAATAGATGATGTTTTATATTTTAAATCATTGTGACTTAAATGTGACCTTTTAGAATGTGTGATACACACATATTATGCACAGGATCTCATTTCATGGCTGAACCATTATAGTCTAAATGCATATTTCATTTAATTAAAGCTTCCTGAACAAAAAGAATTTCTGATTTTTGCAGACGTCTGCTGGAGTTGACCATGAGGAAACTGATGGCAACCGTATGTGTGGATTGAGTAGCAGACAAAGAAGCAAGATCAGTGGGACACAGCTCTCGGCAGCAGAACGTGAAACAATGGAGGCGTCTCTTGGCGCGAACTCTTTTAATCAAGGGATATGGGAGCCGTATGTAGATAAACCTCCTCAATTTCAGGAAGCAGGTGAGACCCTCCCCAAAGATTTCCAGGTAAAAGAAGGCTTATCACATAGCCAAGAAGAATCGTGCAGAGATCACTCAGAAGATTGCAGGGGTGTAGAATCCTTTGGCAGAAAAGATCAAACATTTGAAACAGGCATAGAGAGCAAAGATGAGCACCTGGGGTGGCTAGACACAAGGAGAAGCGAGGAGACCTCTGAAATAGCATCACACGAAGATAAAACTTGCTCAATGCGGGATGGGAGTAAGTTCCACGCAACAGAGGAAATGGACGGGGATCATCCTAGAGCAACCCAGGAAACAGAAGAGAGCAAAGACGTGTCTGTTTTGGAGCCTGGCATTCCCAATCAAGCTTTGCAAGAGTTTAAGAGTGTATTGAAAGAGAGTCCCTTGTTAAGCAACTGGACCTGGGACAGCAGTGAACTCAGGGCTACCTCTTGCCATGCACTTCTGAAGTCTAGGGAGGAACAATGTCAATGTATGGAAACTCTTCCTCCTCATTTAGGAGGCATTGACCAGAAAGTTCCCATTGTGCACATGCATGGATCAGGGCAAGGAGGAAAGCCCCAACTGGGTTACAATTCTGCTGGGTTGGAGAAACAGCCATCAAAAGGGGATGATTTGGAGCAGGCCTTTGGGAGTCAACGGACCCCTTTTCCACAGGTGGTCAAAGCTCCACCTACTAACTTTGAGCCCACATCTGGTAAGCACATTAAGTCCCATATGAAATAGAGGGATTGTGCTATTATCGGCTAAGCATGCAATAAAATATGATTGCTGTAATTGATACTATGGCATTATATGCTACCTTCATTCAAAACCAGTGTCATACATGTAAGGAGATATAAAAGAAAATGATAAAACACAACAATAAGCAAATTATAAGGAAAATTAGTCAAAACAGTATCAGATATGTTAAATGGCAGCAAATTGTAGCATCAAGGTAGGGTGGAGATGGTGTGGACAGTTAGGTGCCGTTGCAAATATTTCATTCTCGCCCGGCCACTATATAGTACAGAACCTATGCTGGAGAATTATTTGCACTCCAAACTTGATTTTATTTGAAAATCACATACAAATGCAGAAATCTCTTATTTGGGGGTACGCAAAATATTTGGATTGAGTTATTCTCAAAATCCAGTACTATTAAAGTGACTGGCTTCTCCAGAAGAAGCATGGCTGCTTTAAAGGCTTTCTTGACATGCCTGCGTGTCTTTGTCGCAAGTGTGGGAAGTGTAGCTGTATAAATTTTACAAACCAACAAACGAGTAAGTGTGTTCATGAAAAGTCAACAGTGTTGGAACTGGCAGCACAGGTGCATAGGCAGTAGGGAAACCCACGCCAAGTCCCCCAGAGGAAGCAGCTACTTTAATACTTCTAGGAGGAGCACCTTACTTGAGGCCAACAAGTTTGAGAAGGGTCTCTTTTGAACTCTTTGCACAGTCCTATTATTTATGTTTTTTTACTAACCTCCTTCTCGTGTAAGTGTTCATCATTCAGTCTTAAGACAGGTTCCCATCATTCCAACCCAGAATTCAGAGCCGGTTGAATCCTTGAGATCAGTGTTCTTAAGGGCACCCACTTCTCAAATATTGTGTCAAAAAGGTATGTCAATGGCAAATATTTAAATCCTACCTTATGATGATTGCATTTTAATTTTTCACTTAAAGAAAAAGAATCCAGAAGAGATTCCAGTGGGAAGAAACTGGGCAGTGGCGATTTTCTTCACTTCACCTCTGAGATAGAGCACATCGAGGAACAGATGGCAAGGGACAATGTCCACTTTGTCAGGTTTGAAACCACAGATATCCACGGTGTGTCAAGATCCAAGAGCATCCCTTCTCGGTTTTTCCGGGTATGTCTGTATTCTTTTCCTGTTTCCTGGATGCAGTGGCTCCTTTTGCCACTCTGCAAACCTTTGTTTTTCCAGTATGCCATAAATTGCCCTTAGGTTCACCAAGAACCTTCTAAATATGTTTTATTCATCTCTCTCTCCCTCTATTATAAGAAAACTTAATTCATGCAGCTTGGCAAAGTGGGTTCTTTTTACACATCCAAGCTTTTCCTCCTCAGATTATCTTTTTGCATTGATTACCTTAGCAAAAGGTTGGTTTGATCTGATTCTAGCAAATTTCAAGAGTCCAAGGCAAACAACCAGAGATACGAAAGGGACAGCATGTAACTTAGTCTAGTGACAAAAATACCCAACTCTTTGAGTGATTCAATCCAATCAGATAACACCACAGAAATGCATAATGATTTAAATTGTAGCACTGTAGTACAGGTAGTCCTCGACTTACGACCACAATTGAGCCCAAATTTCTGTTGTTAAGTCAGATATTTGTTAAGTGAGTTTTGCCCCATTCTATGACATTTCTTGCTACAGTTGTTAAATGAGTCACTGCAGTTGATAAGTTAGTAACCCAGTTGTTAATTGAATCTGGCTTCCCCATTGAGTTTGCTTCTAAGAAGGTTGCAAAAGGTGATCACGTGATCTTGGGACACAGCAACGGTCATAAGTATGAACCAGTTGCCAAGCATCTGAATTTTTGTCACATGATCATGGGGATGCTACAAAGGTGTAACTGTGAAAAATGGTCATAAGTCACTGTTTTTCAGTGCTGTTGTAACCTTGAATGGTCACTAAATGAACTGTTGTAAGTTGAGGACTATCTGTATTTTGTTAAGCAACAGTTAAAGGCCACATTATATATTTTTGGTAATAGTTCTATGGAAAATAGAGATCACCCGTAGCTTTTTTGCAAGTTGTTTCTGCAGTACCGAGCATGGGCAGCTTACAGGTGGCACTTTTGCTTAGTTCTTATCTTGAATATTTCAGGTTTTACTTGGTGATCATAAAAATATGCTAGTACAATTAGAAATGCAGTGGCATTTGCTTTCATGCTATATTTCCTTTGGACTGTAGAAAAATACATTTTACTTTATTTTGTTTTTACCTCTTGCTTCATTAGTCTCTGTTCTTTAAACTTTAAGGTTAGATCTGTAGTATTTCATTTAGGCATTAACAGATATCAACTGTTTTCCATGGAATTTAGTACTGCTAAAAGATAATAAGCTAATAGCTTTTGTAATCATTCTCTCTGTGTTTGCCCAGCTCTGTTTTCTAAAATAACTTATACTTCTTTAAAATTAATGCCATCTTAAGAAAATTAAACTTGACATATAAATAAATGTCAAAATCATTACTTTAAAATACTGTTATTGCTGCTACTGTGATACCAAAAGTTATAAAATGCGATAGGATTACTTTTTATTCTTATTTATCCAGAGACTCAGATCACGAAGAAGCAGGAATACAGCTTTGTAATTCACTTTCTGAATTAAAAGCTCTATTAAGTCATGCTCACACAACTGTGCATACCCAATTCACAATCTGGCTAGCAAGGCTGGATTTCAGGAGTATTGAGTAGGACACCTCAGTACCTCATTCTGTATGATAGCTCCCAAACACTATAATTTCTTTCTAGTATTATAATTTCCAGCAAAGCTTGGCCAGTCCCAGTGTGGCAGTCTTTTCCTACTGCTTAGTACTTTTCCACTGGAATGCCATTGGCTCATTCGGTTCACAAGGGAACCATTTCTTATTCTGAATTTTTTTTTCTTGTTTTCAGAACCATTTCTTCTATTTTCATAGTAAACTTCAATCTGGTACTTTCCCACATGTGTAGCATTTGACATCTCTTAGAACAACCCTTCCATCTTTATGGCCCGTTTTATGGATGTATTCCATCTTCTACGCATGTGCATTTATATATTTAGAAAAGACATCTTTATTATTTATTTATTTTTGTCCTACCTCCATCATTTTTATAAATAACTCAAGGCAGCAAACATTCCTAATGCTCCTTCATCCTCCTATTTCCCCACCACAAAACCGCTGTGAGGTGGGGTGGGTTGCAAGACAGTGATTGGACCAAAGTGATCCAGCTGGCTTTCATGCCTAAAGTGGAGCTAGAACTCACAGTCTTTCTAGCCTGGTGCCTTTACCATTAGACCAAATTGGCTCTCAAACACCTAGTATTAAACTGCATAGCACTGACAATAGGGCAGCTACACCATGACATTAATGATAACAATACTGGCTATACCTGATGGTGTTACTGTATATTGGTGTGTGGTTAATAACAAATAACACTATGACTATTGTTATTACTAGTGCTATTTTTAGAAGGTGAGATAAAATCCTACAGTCTGAGCTTTACTGTGTGCACTACTAAAATACTGATATGATAGGGTAGACTCACTGTTCTCAAGTACTGAGTTTACCATGCTACTGTTTGTTGGACTGGCTAGATTTTGCCATGTTCAATAGGCGGCATGGAAAATGGGAACAGGCCAGTCTGTCCACTCCCATTCAGTGAAGGATGAGAGAAACACCCTAGGAAGCATTCTTAGCACAAGAAAAGAGAGAAAAAAACATAGATGTTTCGTTGCATTGGTAGAAAATAAGCAATGCAGCATCTTCTTTGATAACACACAGATTTGGAGTGGTGAGGTTCCCAGGTCAAGGTAAGGTTTTCCCTCAAATGTGGCCTGCCTTAGTGCCTCTGAACCAACCTCTGTCCTTGTGTTGTGCCGAGGGACCTGAGGTCACCTTCCGAAGGTGGCTGTCTTTTATACTCTGGGAAACAGACAGTCCTTTACAAAACTGTTAGGAACACAAACAGTGTGAAAACTTCCTTTTTCAAAAGTCAGGGACATGCACCTTTTCACAATTTATCCCTTCCCACTTGACCTGTTCTTGTGATTCAGCTAATGCGTTTTGCAATCAACATGCCGTTGCTACTAAATTCAAGATTAATTTATGCTGGGCACAATGTAAAGCAAGTATTACTTGCTCAGTTTGGAAAACAACACAACAAGTAGTGGATTGGGAGTGTTTGCATTTTTTTGGGGGGGGGGAGAGGGGGGTGCATTTTGCCAAGCACTGATAAATGATGCTGTAGGGAATTGCCTCATTCCAAAGCCACTTAATGTCTATATTGCCAATATTTTTAAAAGGTGCCTTTTACCTGGCTTAACTAGTTTTGCAATTTGAATAATAAAACTCAGAATGTCTGCTGCTACATGGGCTGTGTTAAAAGGTTTAAAAGGTTTAAAGATCTTGCAATAAAACACATCTGCAATGGTTCAACCTATTTTAAGTTCAATCAAGTATTCACTGACTCCCAAATATTATTCAAAGGTCAGGAACAGCAATGAGTAAAACCTCTGTTTTTTAAATTCAGACTTACCAGTAAGACATTCTTTGTAATCTGATGGGAAAAAAACCATTTATTTTATATAGAGTGGCCTTTAGAAGTCTGTAGTACTGTAAGGCATTTGGATGTCTTACCAAGTTACTGCGTATTGCCATTTTTTGGGTGTGGTATATTGGGTAAAATTTTTATCAGCCTTGCAGGGTGATACAGACAAAGAAGCACATTCAGATGAACTAACTCTATTTTATTCTAAGGTTACATTAAGAGAATCTTGCAAGTCTGAAAGTACATTTCTTTCTGTTCACCTTTACAGCCCAAGAAACTTTCTGAGACCTTTGCCATGCCCACATTCTTGCTGTGGGCTAAGGTACCTCTTATCTGCCCATTACCCTGGCTGCAGCTCTTCTCCATGTCTCCCAAGTTCATTCCTACATACCATTCCAAATTTGATGGAAACAGTTCCATCACAGTCAGCCTACATGACTTCTTAGGAATTTCCTCCCTAAAATTTAAACTACTATCACCATCTTTCAAGGAGGACATTACAAAAGATTTCAAAGAGAAAATGTTGCTGGAAAGTAATTCTATACTCTTGACTCAATGATCTTATGAGGGATCTCATTAAAAATTACAAAAGTATTGTTTCAGTTGTGATATGCACAGCTAATATCCCCTCTCTCTTCACTGCCATTCCCTCCTTTAAAATGGTTTCTACCTCCCTAATATTAGCAAAATGCAACAAAATAAGCCTTGAGAAATGAAATACTCTAGGCATGTGGAAACTCAAATTTTAAACTCACTTATAACATTGCAATACTGTTAACATCATTATCATCATCATCATTATTATTTCCATTATTAATCTTCCTTTCTACCCAGAAAGCACTTAAGGCGACAATAAAATTGAACTTACTTCAGGTTCTTTGTAGCTGAAGATATTTTTTTAAAATAAAATCATAAATTAAAATGAATATCTGCATTCAGAGAGAAGCTTGGTCCAATTGCTGATTCTTAGTATTCTTTGTCAAAAATGTACTGAGCAGCATTAGTTCCATAATGCAACACTGTAGACATGCTAGCTGGTGTGTTATCACAGAGTTCCCCAACCTTTCCGGAGAGAAAGGGAGAAGCAGAGAAATGTGTGTGCACGTGTGTGCATGTGCAAACGGGTGCACGCATGGCGGTGATGCCAGCATCTGCACGCATGTGCAAGTGGATTGCATACACCTGTGGCAATGCTGGTGGCAGTGCTGGTGCCTGTACGCCCATGCAAGCGGGCCTCTAGCACTCGCAAATGGGCCTCTAGCACTCGCAAATGGGCCGCTAGCACTCGCAAATGGGCCTCTAGCACTCGCAAATGGGCCTCTAGCACTCGCAAATGGGCCTCTAGCACTCGCAAATGGGCCGCTAGCGATCGCATGCATGTGCAAACAGGCCACTAGCGACCACATGAGACTGGTGGCGGCGCTAGCACTCCCATGCATGCACAAATGGCACTCACTAGCCATTCCTGTAGCCCACTGGCCAATAGGTACTGGGCCGCGGCCCACAGGTTGGAGATCCCTGTGTTATGAGACCTTTATGTCACTATCCTATTATTTGCTGCTTTCTGGAAGCTCATTTGGGAACGGTCTTGATTGTGAGGTCTGGACCCAGAGACCTGAGGTCCCTTTCTTAGCAGCATTATGGCTTGTTTATTGAGCTTTTTGTCACCCCACCCCACATATACACAGAAACACACACATATAAGCATACACATATACACAAATCCCGTGTCAACTCCTACACTGTATACACTGCATACACTCCTACAAAGTGTATGGCTTTTCCCTTGGACAATTAGTTATGGTTCCTTCTGAACCATCAGAAGTTTCTCTCAGACATGTAATCTGTCGATGTGATAGTGCTACTTAAGGATGATTAATCCATCCAAAGCATAGCCATATGTTCTTCTTCCTTCTGTTTAGACCAAAGCAATCCATGGGGTTGCCATGCCAAAAGGCTACCTTGAGCTGAACCTGAATCCAAGGGACCGCGAGCCAGGCCATGTCCCTACAAGCAGTTTTAACTGCGATATCATCCTGAGACCCGATTTATCAACATTCCGGATTTTGCCATGGGTAGAACAAACAGCAAGAGTGATCTGTGATCCCTTTATGGTGATGGGTAATCCTCTCTTGACCTCGTCCCGGCACATTGCCAAGCAGCAGTTGAGCCAGCTCCGGGATAACGGCTTTGCGCTGTATTCGGCCTTCACTTACGAATTCTGCATCTACGGCATTGCTGAAATTGTCAATTCAAAGACCATCTCTTTTCCCGCTGCCACCCTACTCAGCAATCATGATCAGTCCTTCATCCAGGAACTCATGGATGGCATGTATCATGCTGGGGCAAACATTGAAAGCTTCTCATCCTCTGCTGGGCCTGGCCAGATGGAGATCTCTTTTCACCCAGAGTTTGGCCTAGGTGCAGCAGACAGTGCCTTCACTTTTCGGACAGGCATTAAAGAAGTAGCCAAAAAGTACAATTATATTGCCAGTTTTTTCACCGAGGATGGATTCTATAATTCTGGCATTCTGACCCACAGCCTTTGGGACAGCAGCAGACGGTATAATTTGTTTGCTTTGGGTTCTGGAGCCCCAGAGCTGACTGAAATAGGGAAGAATTGGCTGGCTGGGCTACTGATGCATTCTGCAGCTCTCAGCTGCCTGATGGCCCCCACCGTCACCTGCCGCAAATGCTACAGTGGGTGTAGCAAAGGCTCCAAAGAGGCTGTGGTTGCCAAGGGAGCATGGAATGACAACAGCTGTGCATTTAACATCCAAAATCATGGTGACAAGGGGACCTGGATAGAAAATCAGCTGGGCTCAGCCACAGCCAACCCTTACTTGGTGCTCTCGGCTACGATTGCCGCAGGTCTGGATGGGGTAAAGAGAAAGCTCACGTTCCAGGAGGCCTCAGGGAAGATCCACAGCTCCACTCTGACAAAAGCAGGCTTGATCCCTCTGAAGCTGGAAGATGCTCTTGTGGCTCTCCAAGAAGATGAGTGCATCAGGGAAGCACTGGGGGATTATTTTGTCCAGTACTTTATCAACATAAAGCAATATGAGGTGGAAACTGAGGAACTGGATGCAGAAAGGAATAAATTTTTGGAATATTTTATCTAGTGTGAAGATGATATTGGAGAGTTAATAGAAGCTAAGCAATGCAGCTGTGGATCAGGAAGTCTCTAGATCACATTTCTTTCATAAGTGATCTTTTTAAGTGACTTTAAGGAACTTTTCTTTTTCTTTCTTTTTCTTATAAACTGCAGTACAGCTAATACAGGTGCAGGTAGCAATGAACTGATTTACTGTAAATGGTATTACAAAAACCTTGAGAAAATAGTGTACATGAAGTTTTAGTAGAATATTAGTTTCCTATAGCCCTTTATTTGAATATAGGTTATTTTGCATGAAACTGTTTTTCCTGGAAACTCCAGATCATGGGTATCAAACTCTCCGCCTCATGTGACATGTCACGATGTATCGTGACTTTTTTTTGCATTGCCGGAGCTGGGGTGGGTGCGGCCTCAGCATGAAGCAACCGGCCTGTGGGCTGGCAGTTTGACACTCCTGCTCCAGATCAATCTACATGTCCTCGTGTTATATAGATTTCAGCTGCATTCAGCTTCATGTCTTGTTTTCCTCTGATTAATTACAAATTGGGAGGGGGAGAATATTACCTCACAGCATGCCATGAAAAGAGACTAATCTGTTTCCTCTCTCAAATAATCAAAGCAAACCTTTCTCCCTGGCTAGGAAAAAAGGCTCCATAGTTGTTGTTTTTTAAAAAAATATTTAGTTGGTCACATAGTCAGCCAAATGTTTAGACTGAATCTGGTATTTTTGTCCACTTTATTGAGTCCTTCCCAAGACCTGGGATAGATAGAGGCTGTTGTTCTTTTATGGTGTTACATTTATTGTTGCAGGATGTAAGCTGTTCTGAATAATGCTGCCTTTTGCAATTGACTGAAAAGGGTTTTGTCAATGCTGAAGGTGTTCAAATGGTGCTTCAGTAGTTTTGGGATTGCACCCAAGGTTCCTATTACTATTGGTAGTATCCAGTGGTGGAATTCAGCCGGTTCGCACCACTTCGGCAGAACCGGTAGCTAATTTTTTGTTGCCTAGGCCCAGAATGGACTTCTGGAAGCAGCATCCACACAGAGTACCGGCTGTTCACATATTTGAATCCCACCACTGGTAGTATCTTTGCTTTCTTTTGCCACAGTTGTTCTATTTCTATTTGCAGGCCTTTGTACTTTGTGATTTTTTTCCAGTTCTTTATCTTCTATTCTGCTGTCTCCAGGTACTGCAACTATCACTATCCAGACATCTTTGTCTTTCTTATCAACAATTTTAAGTCTGGGTTGTTATGTGGCAGGTGTTTGTCTGTTGAATGTAAAGTCCCAGTTTCTGCAGCAACCAACTAGGTGGTCCACTGTTTCTTTAGCTTCTTTCCCTAGAATTTGCTGTCTGTTGCTGTCTTCTCAATTCTGGCTTTGTATGCATTTGTTCTTAAAGTTTGGTCTTGTGCAGTCAGAATTAGTCTCTTCCTTCAACTTTGCCACTCTTAAGCTATTTCCAGGCCTTGTTGTTATCTGTTTTACCTGCAAGGATCTCTTTCTCTCTGTGTGTGTTTTTTTGTGTGTGTACTGGCCATGTAATGCTTTGCCTTGCTCTTTTCTGTTCTTCATTTAGCCTTTCTTGCAAGCCAGTTTAGTCTCTTTGGTACAGTATTCAATAAGCCTTCATGGTGTACTAGCTTTAGTGCATCTTCTTCACTGTCCTTCAGGTATTCTTCCAATGCTCTTTTTTTCTTCTGCAATTGTCTAGGGTACCTGCAGCATTCCATGCTCATCTATGCTCCTTGGTAAGTAGAGTCTGTCAACGCTGCTGCATGAATAAAAGGGCACGATTCATTGTCATTATTTTTCTGTTCTTCCTGTCCAGTCCAAAGCTTCTAGTGTGCAATTCAAGCTTCTTTACCTGCTGGTTTCTTGGCTATAGCTTTAACCTGTTGCTTTTTTATTTCCAATCCTTCCTTCATCTCCCTTATTTATTGATCAGGTATTCTTTGCTCTTGTTGTTCTTCAGCTTCTTTTCCTTCACCTGTTCTCGCTTGCTTGCATTTGATCACAGCTTGCTGATCTTATTTTCCAACTTGGTCTTTCATTTTGGTGGCGCCCTGTTTGGCTTTTTTTCTTTGTTTATTTTACATACAAGGTATTCAATTTATAACTGCAGCCATGTTGTATACTAGTGGTTTGCTTCTTGCAGTGAACTGGTGCTTATATTTGATATTATAGTATTGGCATCATTTACTTTTTGTGCTAGCTGTGTTTTTTTGGTAACCCGCTTCAATGCAGGCAAACGTATGCTGTTGTTTTTGTACTGCTCTAGATGCTCAGTTATTATTTTTTTCAATACTTCAGTTTTTAGTTAGAGAGCTTTGTTCTTTCTGAAGAGAAGGCTGAGGACAGGGTGCCTAGTTCGAGCATGAAAACAATTCAGTAACTGTGCTGGCTTCCTCTTCTGCCAAATCTCTCTGGTTTGCTTCAACAGCCTGAACTTCTGTTGGCAAGGTTTCAGTTTCTTTACCCTGGATAAACCTTTGCAATTCTTCCAATTCTGCTACTGTAAATTCTTTATTTCATACTATAAATTGATGTTGATCTGGTTAGCCCCTGTTCTGCTATTTCTGATTGTAGATGTTCTTTCTAGAACCAGTGCATTGTTTTCTGATATCCTCTTTTTATTGGACTTCATTTATAACAGCTAATCATTATACCTTTGTTTTCATATATTTGCAATGAATAAGCACCTTTTCTTCCAATAGTCCTGCAGCTACTGGCCAATAGCCCTGAGTCCTACAGACCATTTGTCACCAGATGTTCAGGAACTCCAACACCTAGCACAGTCTGTATTGATGACCGATCCAGTATAGGTTTCTGTAAATTATGTCTGTTATATTGTTTATAGGGGAGACACACTTTGTCTGGCTTCTCTAAGAGACTTGTCCATATTGTTGAACCTCTGGCATAGCTCTCATTTTCCTCAGAGCGTGCAAAACCCACAACCACATCAAGGTAATGCCTCACTGAGGGATTATATCTCCACTTGCCTTTGAAGATATATTCTCAGATGCTGAGGACAAAAAATATAAGTATCTTCTCTTTTGACACTGCATCCCAGAAGATTCGTTTCCTCATTTGTAATTAATTAATGGAAAACAAATTAAATAGCTGTATGTTATTAAAACAATATCCAATTTTGTTCTCTTTCATTATCCTATTTTAAAACCTGCCGGTACCTGCCTTTAGATCACAATGATTTCTCTGCTAGCTCTGTCTGTAGGGATGTGGATTATGGACTGTGGGTGTTTGGTGTGTTCTCATTCATTTGAAGGCAAATTGAAACTCTCTTTTGATATATAATTCTCCCTCCATGTACAAACACTGCAAAATTAGTTTAAAATAAATATCTAAATTCAATAAATCATAGAAGACTATTTTAATAGATAAATAGCTTAGTTGAGAGTTTGGATCTTGCCATTTTTTATGATACTCTACTATGTGAAATAAAAGCAATAACTAATAATTTAAATGTTAGCCTACTCTGTTCAACAAAAAAGCAGACTGAAGTGAAAATTGTTTAGGACTAGTGATGAGAGAGAAAATTTAGATTTTAGTTGGAATAGTAGTTTTCTTCAAGAACAATAAAACTCAGTTTTTCTTTGAAGTTTGTATTCTTTGAACTGAAGTGCTGTATTCCCATTAAATCTCTGTACAAAATAAAATGTACAGTACCAGAAAAGCATTGAAAAGTATATGTTGTAAAAAATAAGACACAAAAATCTGCTGTGTTAGTTAAAATCACTTGCAGAAAATGGGTGTATAAGGCAAAGCATGTACATAAATGGTCACTCTTGGAAAATTCCAAAATGCAGGCACATTTTCATGTTTTTCTTTCTTATTGTGAAAGGGATGGTGGAATGAAACAAGCTGAATCAAAGTTGGAAATCCTGAAATTCATCCATGCCTATTGTGGAGCCATCTATGGGCTGATTGTCACCTTTCCCTAATGGCAGCACAACAATCATTTTTATATGACATGTTCTCATGACACTGGCTTCATGCTTTGTTACTGAAGCAGTACTGAAGCAGCTTGCAGCAAGTCCATAAAGACAGCATATTCTATAACCAGCATCCTTTTCTGACTGTTCAAGAACTGATAGATTACATTTTATCCTGGCTATCTGACTGGGTCCTAGCTGAAAGAGCTGAATTTAACTCTCAGTTCTGTGGTTATATACAGGGAAAACCTTAAACCAAAAAGTGACCGGAGTTGTTGAATTAAACCTTATGATTTAAAGACACTGAAAAGTTGGAAAGCTGATAGCCTGGGTTTGAGAACCGAGCGCAGTGTGATGGGTGAGCTCCTGTTACTTGCCCCACTCTTGTCCACCTAGCAGTTCTAAAGCATGCAAATCAAGTAGATAAATAGCTACTACTTTGGTGGGAAGGTAATAGCATTCTGTGCCTCAGCATATAGTCATGCTCGCCATATGACCATGGAAATGTCTTAGGACAATGTTGGTTGTCTCGGCTAAGAAATGGAGATGAGCATCGCCCCCCGAGAGTCAAACATGATTGGACACAGGTAACCTTTATCTTTACTTTCTACTATCAAACAGTTTGATTCTTCAATATTAGTTTTGTGAGTTGAAGGTATTTCTGCATAAAGATGCCTTTAACCTGTAACCACTAATAAATTCTTGGAAATCATTTTAACAGTAATTCATATAGAATTACTGCCCAACCTGGAACTGAGGAGAGATATCCTGACACAGAACAATTAATCAATGGAACAGCTTGCTTCTCGGAGTTGTGAACGCTCCATCACTGGAGGTTTTCAAGAAAAGATTGGACAACCATTTATCCAGGAAGGTATGAGGACTCCTACCTTGGGGCTTAGACTAAAAAATCTCCATGTCTTCCAGCTCTTTGATTCTATGGCAAGGAGTTACTCATATACAGGGAATGAGCTATGTGGAGCCCTGATCATTTGGAGGAGGGTATTTTTTTACATTAATTTTGAAACTTTAAACAGTTATATTGGAAGAGCCCTGGTGGCGCAGTGGTTAGAATGCAGTTCTGCAGGCTACTTCTGCTGACTCCCAGCTGCCAGCAGTTTGGCAGTTTGAGTCTCACCAGCTCAAGGTTGACTCAGCTTTCCATCCTTCCGAGGTTGGTAAAAAAGAGGACCCAGATTATTAGGGGCAATATGCTGACTCTGTAAACTGCTTAGAGAGGGCTGAAAGCACTGTGAAGCGGTATATAAGTCTAAGTGCTATTGCTATTGCTATTATACATTAATTTTGAAACATGCAAAATATGATTGAATCTTAGCCTACTGGAAAGGAAAGGGATCCTCCTCTATGGCTTGCCCTATAGAGCGGTGTTTCTCAACCATGGCCACTTTAAAAGAACTGGACATCAACTCCCAAAATTCCTTTGCCAGCAAGCTGTCTGGAGAATTCTGGGAATTGAAGTCCATCTCTGTTAAAGTGGCCAAGGTTGAGAAATACTGCTATAGACTAGAGGATCCCTTGGTAAAAGGGGGGAAAGATACTTTTTAAAGCCTTTATCTCTGCTTGACTAGGATCTCCAACCCTCCAGAATAACTTTTAGTGAAGAATGCAAGGGGTTACAGGAAGAATTGGGGAGGGAGGAGAGTTGTAATATTTGTCTTTTTTTTTCAGAAGAGAAACATGCTGAAACCTGGTATTGATTCCTAGGATTTTTGCTATCAGCTGAGAGCCAAACCTAACTATCTAGGCTTAGGTAGTACAAACAAGATGATCCTCATCCTTCTTCTCTGTTGCAACCTTACTATTGCTATGTGATGCTAATAATGTCTTTACTGGAAAATGTTTTATTGTATACTGGATTATTCAAATACTGTGCAAAGTGGGTTTTGTCAGAAGCTCCTGCAGTTAGTACAAGGGATAAATGATTGTGCATTTATTTTTATGTTGTAAGTTGCAAAATATTATCTGTCATGCCTCAAAGAACTTGTCAGCTTTTCGAAATGGGTTAGGTCATAAAACTGACACTAGAAAAACTGCTGGAATTTTGCTTTATTGTTGTAGAGTATAATAACAGAATCTTGAAACCCAGCCTTCCCTTATAGTAAACAGAATCAAGATGGGGTTACCTTGAGTTTCCTTCTCACCCGGCTTCTTTCCTAGAGCAGAAGATGTTTCCTTAACTGTTCTTGTATTCCTTCTTCAAAGTTATCTCCATATTCCTTTACAACAGAGGTCCCCAACCTTTTGGCTACCAGGGACCAGTTCCGTGGAGAAAGGTTTTTCCATGGACGTAGAGTGCATGGTTTTGTGTGCTGCCTGCATCTCACGAATGGGGATTTGCTTGTTTGTGTGGACTGGTTGCTGGCATGCCATGGCCTGGTACCGGTCTATGGACTGGGGGTTGGGGACCCTGCTTTACAAGACTGAAACTACTTCAGAATTTTTTTAAAACATTTGGCCAGAGTTGATTTTGAAAGGTATCTTGAACTGAGCTTTGTATTTTACCTCTTACCCAAACTTATTTGATACAAGAAAGTCCTTTTTGTAAGTACCCTTCTCATTTCACCTGCTACAGATATTTCTGTTGAAGGTTATATAAAATGTCTACCTTTACTGGCGATATTTTAAGAGCTTGAATTAAATTAGAGTAACTCCAACACTCCACCCAGGTTGTTTAATTTGTGAAATATGTCATTCCTATTAAGTAATTGATATACAATCTAATCCAGACATGTCAAACTCGCGACGTCACGTGACGTGACATGACGTATCGGAGCTTTTTCTCCATTGCCGGCAATGGGGTGGGCACGGTTTCCTGGTGACGCATCTGGCCCGTGGGCCGGCAGTTTGACACCCCTGATCTAATCCATGTCTTCTTAGAAACAAGTTCTAAGCAAGTTTTAAAAAAATGATTATCTAATATGAAGACAGGATTACAATCAGAAAGTAGTAAACCATAATTCTGATTGGTAATAAAAAAAGTAGCTTCTGGGAGATAATTGTAAAAACAATAGGGTCTATCCATCTGAACCTACCTCTAAGCAGAACAACTTATATTAGATCAGTGTTTCTCAACCTTTACAGTTTTAAGATATGTAGACTTCAATACCTAGGATTCTTGCTGAGATGCCTGGGGAATTTTGGGAAGACCACAGATCTTATAGTTGCTGGGGCTGAGAAACACCATATTAGATGAATTCATTAACCTCCACTCATGTTCCTTATGCTCTACAACAGGGGTGTCAAACTGGCGGCCCACGGGCCGGATGCGCCATGTGGAGGCCACACCCGCCCTGGCTCCGCGAAGGCAAAAAACATCACGATACATCACGATATGTCACGTGATGTGGTTGAATTTGACACCCACGCTCTACAATATGCTTTTCTCCTGGGGTCCATCTGGAGTGAAGAGGAACAGAAAGAAGAAAGCTTAGTCAACTAGAAACACAGCCTTGATTATCAGTGGCTTTACTGCAATGCATCAAAACTACGATCTCAATTTGAAAATAAGTTTGTAAGTTGCATTGGACATGTGTTTTTAATTGGACATGTGGGAACTTCCATTTTGAGCCTTTCTGTGGTTGTATGCTTATCTGTATGTGTGTGAAAACAGGCAGTTGAAATAAGAAAGGTGGCTAATAAAAGAACAACATCATGCAGATGCAGTAAAGTCTTTAACTTCCATCTTAGATGGGAATAATCTTTTCTATTGATTGTTCTGAAATGTACCAATGTACCAATTTTATCTGCAGATAAAACTTAATTCTCTAGAATATACTTGCTGTGTTACTTGAAACAAAAATCAAAGCAACAAAAGGATTGTAATGTTTTGCCCATATCTGCAAAATGTATGAAGTGTGCTGTTTGATTTTTTTTTTCCCATTCTGCCAATTGCAGAAACATAAAAATCAGCATTTCCCCAACGGAAATATTTGTGAGCATCTTTAAATGTGGAACATTTAAACACCAGCATGTTATTATTTGGCTTGTTTTTAAAAAATGGTGCAATTCGGTTGGTTTAGCTGTTTATCAGGGTCATTCACCTCTCCCTATAATATCATACAAACTGTTAAGGACCTCTCTTCTTGCTGAAGCCTTCTTCTCATTCCCAACCCATATCTGGTGATCCCTAATTTTTTATTTAGCTGATCTAATGTTAAAATAGTATTTCCAATATTCCGCTGACACAAGCCTTGCTGAATGCCTTGTTTCTGGCACTGGGGCCCACGGTGGTGATGATGCTCTTAGAAGTTGGAATCTGCCCAGCTCTTTTTGGTCACTTGGGGCTGCAGCAAACCCCACTTCCTCTGTTGCTGAGATTGCTTTCCATGGCCATGTTGGTGAGTGCTACTTGGATGACTTGAAGCCTAGTTTCTTCAGCCACTGTCTTTGGGATGCCCGGTTAGTGTTTTATAAAATGCAAGTCAGGGCTTATGCAGACTTTTTAGGAGCAGGTGTTCATCACTCTTGTGGAATAGCACTATACTGGTCTTTAAAGAAAAAAAAAACACAGGTGGAGTACCAGCAGGAACAAGGTGGCTAGAAACATAGGAGATCTTCCTTTTAAAAAAAGTATGGAAGAGCATCAGCAATATTGCTAGAGAGACTGCTAGACCCCTCTTTAGAAAACAAGAATGGAGAAGTGGCTGAATCAAGATCGTTAGAGAGCTCTTCAACCAACTGTATTGGAGGAGCAGCTGCGAAATTGTTACAGAGATCAATAGTAGGGTAACTTGAAAGATAATGCTGATATGGATATCAGTTCTTTAGTTAGGCAGAAAGACAAGAAAGGAAGCACATAAGTCATCAGAAACTGGACTCTTACTGGATTCTTTTCCATTTTGGAACAAAGATGGAGAGGTTGTTTAACCCTTGACAGCTGTTTCAGGGTTGATGGCCAGTTCTCTTGGGGGAGTAACTCTGTGATAAGAACTGTGTGATGAGTACTTTCCCCTTCCAAGCAACTATCTATTCTACACTGTGAACTGAAGCATCAGGAAAAGCAGAGAAAGCTGTAGCATAGGTATATCTTATAACCCCAGTGTAGATCCTAATAAAGGCAAAGATATATCAGTAGTCTTCAGGATACTTTCTATCCATAAACCAAGATGAAGGATGTACCAATAGAATGGCATGTTTCTTTGATTTGGATGGCTTTAAAAATGGATTATGTCTGTTATCTGAATTTTTTATCCTGCCTTTTAATATTTTTGTAAGTAATTGAAGATAGCATACATATTTCATACTCTTTCCTCCTCCCACAACAACAACCCTGTGAGGTGGGTTGGGCTGAAGGAGAGTGATTGGCACAAGGTCACCCAGTCAGTTTTTCATGCCTAAGGTAGGACTAAAACTCACAGTCTTGAGTTCTAGCCTGGTACCTTCACCACTAGATCAAACTATGGAGAGGAAAAATAATACTGCCTGTCCAAGTTAACTCTAGAAGAAGAGTTCCCAAAATCTTCAGCCAATCAATGCCATCATGAAGGTTCAGATTGTTCATCGATCCCCAATATTTATTATATGAAAATAATTTATTAAATATTATTGTAACTAATAGTACTATGAATAATAATAATAGTAATATCGACCTCTTGGGGATCAATATTAACTACTTAGGAGAATCCTGCCCTAAAATGAATTAAGAATGCTTCTCAATGCTGGCTGCTGGAGAACCTGTCTTGTTATAGGCACCTAACTGGCCACTCCAGATATATTGTTGGATTAGATGTGCTTTAATTGTCTGCTTGATTGGCCCTTATGAAACATGAAATATGTGTGGGGGGGGAGCTGTATTAGTACTCCCCATCTTCAAGGTATCCAAGGAATAACTGAATGGCTATGTTCTGACCCCTGTATACCTGATGAAGATGCCTCAAGCATTCATACAATTGTACGTAGCTAACCTGCCAAGAGTTCCATATGGATGTGGTAGGGTGGAAACGTAATAAATAAATGTTGAATGATATAATATATAGTATCGTCTCATGAAGCAGTGCAAATATTGACAACTATGTTGGAAAGAATGTGCTCACAAGCTTCACAGCAAGTCTGTATGGCCCAACAGTTCTGTTCTTGAATTATTGGAAAATGTGTTTGTGGGTGGGGAGGGTAGTCCCCTGAGGTCCAGCCAGAGAGGTTTTCTCCCTGAGAATGAATAAAAAATAATAATAATAAAGTCAATGTCTACCTCAGAGTTAATAAAGATGTCAAGTAGCAGAATGCAAGGATGCATTCTTCAGGACTACTGAGTAACTGTGTTATGACTGCAGAAGGAAATCTACTATTGTGCAGGGAACAATCATGACACCTTGTACCTGCTTATTATGTCTGTGTGGATATCTTTTGAGATACAGTAAGACAGGCAATTTCTTTCTTTTAAGAGACAGAGCTTGGCATTCCTGTCTTTGAATCTCACAATCTCATCTGTTTAATGACAGCTTTAGATTCATGAGTTTATGAAAATGAAATTTGATTTGCAGCAGGCTGTCTGTCATGAAAAGCCAAGTGGGGAACAGCTCTCCCGGAGATGTTAGGCAGAGGGCAGCAGCGAGCCATGAAAGAATCAACCTTGCTCCACCTCACAAAAGTCACAGCTGGCTGGCAAAAAATGTTCTGCTTTTTAAATGACCCCTCTTTTATTTTAAGGGTAACAATAATGCCCACGGCTGCTATGCCAGCTTTCTTCTGCCCCATCCTATTTGATTAATTTGTTTTTGAGTTGGCATAACCTTTCCAGGCTCTGCAGGATACAAAATTAATATGTGAAGGGTTCCATAATACAAATACGGTTATTTGGAATATAAATGTAAGATGCAAATAGAGAGTAATGTTTCTAGGGCAAAAGAGACGTGGCAGGGAGACATGTATTCTAAAATAACTTGAGAATGGCATACTGTCAACAAGGGAGCATGCATGATGCCCCACCCGGGGGAAAAACAGTGGCAAGACAGACAGACACAGAGACACAGAATTTTATTTAAACAAATAATTGGATAGTATTTTGCTGGCCTATATAATATTTAAGGTAGCTAGGTAGCAGTTTAACATATGCAGGCAACTCTAGTTTCTGCTAAGTAATACCCATTGTGATGAGTCCATTTTCTGGGCTATAGTGGGTCTGTGCCAACGATCTGACCCTCATTAGAATGATTGTTCCGGATCTGCTCTTCTAAAGTTCAAGATGAAAGCTTCAAATACTTCCTCAGGTTTTGGGAGCATCTTCTGCTTGGCAAGATTGTGACAAAAATGGTGTTGATCTTCATGGAGAAAAGAGGTGAAATTGTTTCATTCAGAAACAGCCTTCATATTTTGTGTAAGCTGTGATTCAGTCCAACTTTGTACCTGGTGGGGAAAGGGAGGGAGAGAGGGCATGAAGGATTTTCTCTCTTGAATTGGGTCCCTTGTTTTAGAAAGATTTGACAAACCTACAGGCTTCAGCCCAAGCACATCTTAGTAGATTCATATTCCCAGAATACTGGAATTCAAAATAAACTGGGTTAGTCTAGAAATAAAAAAAGCATTTCCACCCTTCCTTTCTCTTCCTTAGTGTATGAGGCACAAAGATGGTCTGTAACCAGAAAGCCTTTTATAGGAAGGAACCCAAACTAACTTGTATACAATGAGTGGGGGACACCTCAAATGAATTTTTAGGAAGGCGGCTGTATTCCTGAGATCAGATCACCCCTAATGAGAACTGCATCTTACATATCTTTTAAAGTTCACCAGGGGCCTAAAACAGTAGCAGCAAGAAGGTGGGGTTAACGTTTTGGAGTGCCAATAAAATCCTTTATTTTCCCCAGCAATATAAGGATTAGTATGTTAGAATCCCACCACAAAACATTCCCATAATAGTCCATTCAAAGGATTTTTATTATGGCTATGTCTCATTTTTGCCAAAGTAGACAAGACATTAGGTCATTGGGTCATATAAACCTCTGCGCCTATCTCTACACAGCAGTAAAAAATGCCCATCTTTCATCTCAAATACTAGGAGGCCATTATGAGGTCCCTTGTGACCTCAATGCAGCCAAAATGGAGATTTTACACTCTGTTGTTAACAGTAATATGATTGTACTCCTCCTCAGGTTCAATGGGTGTAAGGTTTAATTTTGTCTTTCTAATGATCCCAGTGCAGATTCAACTACTATGATGTATCTTAAGAGCTTTGAACTTTCTTGTGAAGATGGGGAGAGGAAAAGCAGTGTGAGCATAAGATTGGAAAAGGTAAAGATGGGTTTAAGAAGGGGAGTTAAAGAGAAAAGAGAAGGATGATCCTAATTAAATATACATTGCACTACTATAATGGAACATATGGCTTAAAAATTACCTCTGTTCCAATCAACTGGACTTAAGATGGCAATTGATGTCAACAGACTACAACTGACTAAGATCTATACTGGTTTACAAGGCTGCATATATGTAGTAATAACAAGATTTTTTTCTTAGAAAAACCTAGAAAACTTCCCTTATCTAAATAAATATTTAGAGACAATAAACAAGGCCAGTGTTTAACGTCACACTACTAAATAGCAGTAAAATCCTGTGATATAATCATTATCTGCTAAGAAAAGAAATAATTTCAAAATTGTTTTATTTCTGTTCTTTTGTTGTTCTTTTGTTACCCTGTTCTTTCTCTTGACTTAAATAGGGCATCTGTATTGCTGTTTTGGGAATCTGAGAACTGGTTTACTTAAACAATTCAAACATTATTTAAAGGCAGAATAATTTGCATTGTTGAACTGGCAGAATACCTAAATAATCTTTCAAAATAAAAAGCAAATTGCAGAAAAATGATGAGCATGCTTGTTTTTTGTTACGTGACTAATTAAGCCCAAGAAACTGGGGAGAAAACTTTAAATAGTGAAAAACACTATATTTTCAATTTTGGTAATCAAAATATTTTTTAAAAAAGTTTTCTTGCCATTCTCTTAGAGTTTTCAATCAATAGGAGCTACTCACTGATCAGTAGAACTCAAATATTTGAATTTAATGGATTATCTACAGCTGGAATTTATGGAGCACAAATCTAGTGTGCCAAAATTATATTATGACAGATGACACCAAGACATAGATTGATGAGGCTGTCTTGTATTCTGTCTCATAGTTGGCCCATTCAGTTCACTGCTGTCTATTCCAAGGACAGGGAATTGATGCCATCTAAATGTTCTGCACTTTAATTCCCATCTGCCTTAGACAGCATAACCAATAGCAAGGCACTGTGGGAGAGGTAGTCCTAAATACCTGGAGGGCCACAGATTGTTTAGCTTGTTTTACTCCAACCGGTAGCATCTGTTCATTAGAAGATTTCCTTGCCTCCCTCCCTATTTGACTGCAGTCACCAAATGTCCAGCCGTAGGATTTCTGTTTTGCTGCTGAAGGTTGATTTGTTAGTGACACAGCATTGTTCACTGCTCCTTCTCTCACAAGAACCTTTAAGGTCAGACAAAGTCAAGCCTGATTTCACAAGTCTTTGCATGCAGCATGCAGAAGAAGGCAGAACAGGAAAGGAACCAAGTGTTTATGCATGCATGCTGACTAGCAAACAGCTGCAACTCTAAAATCTAATGCATCCAACCGACCAGCAAAGTCATTACCAAGCACTGGATGGCACTGAAGCTACATCGTCAGGAGACACACACTGTCACTGTTTCCACTATGAACAGTATTGGGATGCCAGTCTGATGGAACTACATTTGTGGTACAAAGTCTCCCCAACTCCAGATTCATACCATAAACTGATCAGAAGAATATTCATCCAACAACCACTGTGGAAAATATAATAACAACAGCAAATACACACAGATAGACAATCTTGTAATAGGTCACACTGCATTGTTGTTAATGTAATATTATGTACCTCTAAATAAAACACTTATACATCAGATTTCAGAGTTTATTCCACAGAGCCTCAATTTAGCTCTGGAAGGAGGGAAAAAAAAAACACACCCAGGTTGCATTCTAAAGTATCTTTAGCTTCATAGTGAATAAGGTTCAAAAACAAAACTTTAATTTTGCCTGTTATTTTCCCTGCTTATTAAGGATTCACAAAAGAGAGGAAAAATGGGGTTTCAACAGATAGATTTGATATCTTACAATGCTGAGGTTCAACATATTCTTTTTTTTGTTTTTTTCCCATGAAGCTTTCAGAAAGCCCCTTCTAATGCCAGATTTTGCATGTCTGAAAACTTGGGTCACTTTATTTTAGAACGTTAACTAGTGGAGATGTAGCTTTAATGCCAACGATGGTTGTTTTTTGTATGTTTTTTCATCTTGCCCGATGAAGGAAAAATAGAGACAAGGTATGTAGATAGACCACATTATTTTCACATAGATACAACTGGAATGTAAAAGAGCACATTATCTTCGCATATTTTCATCTGGAATGGTTTTCAGCTGGGCTGAAATATAACTTTGCATCATGGCAAATCTCTCAGATGCCACATGAGTCATCAGTTAAAGAATTAGTGGGTACACTGGAAGAAATAGACGTATTCAGGTGTGTGAACACCCATGATGAACAGGAGCAGAATGTCCTTGGCAGCTTGCATCATTACTAAGACTAGCAAAATGGGAGAATCCAACTTAACCCTAAACAGCATCTAAGATTTTTGATTTCTAGTGATCACATTGGCCCATCCCACTAGGTCAGGAAAGGAAAGTATGCTGCAGTTAAAAAAAATTCAATTGGTGGGCCCAGAAGGAGAGCCTTCTCTGCTGTTGCCCCTGCCTTTTGGAACTTTCTCCCCCGCAGAGGTGAGGGTCTCTTGGCCTTTCAAAAATCCTTGAAGACCCGGCTCTGCCAACTCACTTGGAGGCCACAGAGGGGCCTGAAGTCTTACAGCTGGTTAGCACCCTGAAGCCCCCACTCCTGCCTTTTTTAATTCTGAATTTTAATTATTTTATTCTTGTTTGTAATTGTTTCTATTATAATATTTATATATATATAGCTTTTACATTTTTATGTCTATTTGTACACTAACCAGAATTGCTCTATGAGGCAGATGAGCAGTCTCTAAATAAATAAATAAAATTACCTTGGTCAATAAGGCATTGCTGCAGTTGCTCATAGTCTGTTTCCACCTGCTGCTGACTCCTAACAGTCTTGTGGACTCGGTCAAATTTCTTCTGGGTTACTTTCTAGATGTAGACAAGCCCTGCAGTAGTTCATAACCAGGTTGAGTTTCAGCATGGGCTTGTTAGGCTAGCAGACCCAAAGTAGTTGCCTTCTCTCCTTTCCATGGACTGAAATCAAAATTGCAGGGAAGAATGATGGCTCTGCAATGTTTTACAGACATCAGACACTATTTAAGTCCTCATTGAAGGCGAATTTACACGTCCCAGGATAATGTTGCAGGATCCAATCTGGGTCGGTCACTGGGACCAGAGTTTTTGTTTTTCGGACTCGGGCTGGAGCCCATCTTCAGGAGACTTTTTTCTAGCAGAGTGTGTGCTGTTCTGTGTGGCTTTTTAGATGTTGATTGGGGTGTGTTGATGGCTGGCTATTAAGTCATTGGCTGTCATTTGCCTTGCCTTCTAAGTACTTGATAGGCTGGATGGTAAATCAGCACTCCTGTTGACTGATGAGGGGCCCATTTCCCAGGCTTCAATCACTTCCCTGACTGGTTTTGTACCTGCTCATCCAACAATCTTAGTAGCTGAAAAATTGTATGTGTATCCTTGTTCATTGCAGTGTGAGGCTACCAATGCATTCGGCTCTCCTGGTCTGACTGCTTGCTTGTGTTCTTGTAATCTGGTGGTTAGCTTCCTCCCCGTCTGTCCTATATAGTCACAGGGGTAATCCATGCAGGGGATTCAGTAGATTACATCGGAAGTATCTCCCACCTCCAAGCATAATTTATCCTCGTATGGTAGCCTCTGGGCAGTGTGCTATAGCTATATCCACTTGCAGCTGCATTCTACAGCTTCCAAAATGTTTTTGATGTATGGCAGGGTGTGCCATGTGGTTGGTCTTGTACCTTGTTTCTTCCTTTCTTTCCTCATTGTGTTGCGCAGACATCTTGTGACAAATTATTATCTGCTCTCCAGCTCTCTTGCTGGGTACTACAGTGGATTTTCACCCTGCCATATAGTGTTCTGATGCAACTCTTTTTATATGACAGTGGATGGTTGCTGTTGAAATTCAGAATGCGTGGAGTGCTGGTGGCCTTGCGATTAATATTTAAGTCCCCTCGGTTGAGCTATTCCTCATTAGGCTTCCTTGACTTTCTTCATCATTCTTGATGCATAGGCTTGTTCATGACTCACAGGATGGAAAAATTATCATCATGTGAGATGCAGCTACTTCTGTTGTAATAGGGTAATGGATTTGCATGTATTCAATGAAACAAACATAAGGAAATAGAGCTTTCCCACAAATAGTTCTTAGTTCATAAAAGAGTGGTAATACTGTCTTATGATTCATCCATTATCATCTTCACTGCCATAATTTCCGCCCTCCTTTTCTTCTGTTATTTTGATTATTTCAACTTTTTATAATAGAAAAACAATAAGAATATATAAAAGCCACTCTCCCAGTAGGCGAGAGAGCTTAAAAGCAAGAACGAATTATAAAAACAATTTTTAGAGGGCTGGGAGAAAAGAATACCTTGGCCTGGCACTAAAGAATTGCCAGAGGGGCCTTAGACACACCACAAGACAAGCAGAAATGCAAGAAGAGATTCTTTCCTCATCAGCACATTGGAGAAAACTGCCTGCCCTAATTCAGAATTCAGGGAATTCTATTCCCCAAACATCTGGAAGTTACCAGCTAGAGAAAGCAAGATTACGATTTCTCTCCCTGAGACAAAGACAGAGAAGTCTTCAAAGGTGACTCCAAGGACGAATCAAGATTCCATATAAACATTTCCTTTATTCTTGCCGACTTGCCAGCATTATAATGTGGTTTGTTCAATGTAGCGTATGTGATACGGTGCACAAAAATGTTTTTGCTCTTCGATTGCAGCACCCGAGCTCCAAGGAGATAGATCTGACAAAACAAGACTTGAGTAACAGAGGCTGAAGCAGGCTTTGGTACTGTGGGGAGCAATCTTCTCTAAACCCAAGGCTAGGAGTATGTCTAGATAATGAGTGAGAAGCAGCAATGTCAGGTTCTTAATTAAAACCAGTTGGGTTTTCCCTTTGGATTTTTAACAATAGTCTTTTTGTGGGTAATTAAATGTTATATCTGCAAGATTTATAGATTGGTGGGTTTACCTGCAAGTTCCATTTGGGCTTTTTTACCCCCTGGGTAAAAAAAACAGAACAAAGAGAAGAAACATATATTTTGCTTTTCTTTTCCAAATTCAAATGTATTAACAGTATAGTGGAGCATATGTAGAAGCAAACCACACCAACTCTTGCCTTGGCTTGTGCTTTTATTAAACTTTCTAAACTTCTCTTCTAGGAAGAGAAGAATGGGTGCTCCCAGAAACCTGGAATCGCCTTTATTATTTTTACAAATAATGCAAGGTGGTGAACATATGCAACTCACCTTCCTCCTATTTTCCCCACAACAACATATTGGGTTGGGCTGAGACAGAGTGTCTGAACCCAAGATCACCCAGCTGGCTTTCATGGCTAAGTGTCTATGGAGTTTCTCAGTCATAGTTGTCCCAAAGGTGCTTCTTGGATGAAAAGTGAAATGCCCTGAAGGAAAAACAAAGTCCAGTTGCCTTTTGAAAAAGCACCTTTGGACTTTCATGGCTAAGGTGAGACTTGAATTCATAGTCTCCTGGTTTCTAGCCTGGTGCCTTAACCATTAGCCAAGGGGTTCACTGCCTTCCTCTATCTAAAGCTGCTTGCAATTCATAGTTGTATCATAGCTTCTTCTCTTTTCTCCTCTAAGAAAGGCACATTGGAAAAAAGTGGACATCTCAACCTTCTAGCTATACTGTCTAATTTGTACTAGTTTGCCATCCCTTATCTCATGCCACAGGAAAATGGGTTCCTCTAGAAGGCTTCAATATGCCAAGCAAGAAACTAGACAGAGAGAGATGCTTTAGATGGGTAACTATTGTTTTAATCTACTACTTTACCTTTATGCTGCCTGAAGTCAGTCAAATCAATCAGTCAAACAACAGACAAATGGAACATCCCAAGTTCAGTTCCCCACCTCTGCTCTCCTCAAGGAGTGAATTAGTAAGGTATGGTTTCGTTTGCCTCCAAATTATATTTCCACATTTCTTTTCCAGGCTGTTTATTGCTCTTTCTAATTCCTCACTTCCCCACGTTTGGATGCCAGGGCCCTATCAGCTGTAGTCCTTTATCAACATGCAGGTGTCCTGCTGTTTCCCCCCCCCTATCTCTCCACTTTCAAAGAGTTGGACTTCAACATTCAGGATTGGGGAGAATAGGGTCCTAAAATGAGGATTTCCCCAAAAATCTGCCACGTGTATCATTGTCCAAAATTGTGGCTATCCAGGGCCATATCTAGATAAATGTAAGATACTGTTCTGCAAGCCATTTTGTTCTCTGACTTTCAGGTCACTGTCCCCAAGCACTGTCAGAACACCCACATAAACACACATGGGGATGGGAGGTGGGCAAACACACACACACACACACACTATAGTAGCTGAAGATAGATAAAGAATATTGAACCTGTTCTTCAGGCCTCTGTAGTCCCATCATCTAGAATGGCATTTCAAAAAATATGTGGGACATTTTCTCTCTCCCTTTTTTTTAATCAAAAAGAAACAATCTAAAGTGTCCTTTTTCTCATTTTCAAACTCTCCTGAGGGCGTAGTCAGTACAACTCTGCTAGTTACAATTCAATTAAATGACTATCTCTGCAGAATAAATTACTGACATGCACATGCATTTAAAGTTTTCAAATTATCCATAAAAGCTTCACCAAAGGATGAAAAAAATTGCTCTCCACGAGTTTTACAAATGTGCATCAAAGTACTTTTCAGAACGTTTCAAGCCTGATAGACCTTTCTTGTTCTGTTTTTTTTTATAAAAAAAATAATATTAGAAACCAATGCTCTGATTCACCTGCTCCTTAAAAAGAGGAGACATCTTTGAGGGTTTTTTTTCCAAAACAGATTTGAATTTTCAATAAGTTGACCTTTTTACATTTTAATGTAACCACGACTATATAAAAATCTCCCTTTGAACTTCCCTCCATCTCCCTCACACTTTTCTGTCTGAAATTTGGCAAGTTTATTCTCCCAGGAGAAATAGCAATCCTGGCAAGTCTTAAATCCTTTTTTTGTGTGTGTCTAAGTCACAGATAACAGAACAACAGAGTTGGAAGGGACCTGGAGGTCCCTTAGTCCAACCCCCTGCATGAGCAGGAAACCCTATACCATTCCAGACAAGTGGCTGTCCAGTCTCTTCTTAAAAGCCTCCAGTGGTGGGGCACCCCAACTTCTGAAGGCAAAGCTGTTCAACGGGTTGATTGTATTCACCATTAGGAAATTTCTCCTTAGTTCTAGGTTGCTTCTCTCCTTGATTAGTTTCCGTACAACTGTTTGCTATTAGAAGAGTAAAAGCAGAGTCATAACCAATGTGTCACTGTCTCTCTTACTTCTCGAAGGAGGGGGGCTGTCCCTTTTGAAGGTCCCAGGCAAGCATTCTCTCTTCTTTTATAATAATTTTATTAAGTTTATCAAAATACAAAATAGAAAAGAAAAGTGAAAATATTGGGAAAATGGGGGTGGGGGAAGGGAAGAGAAAGAACTGCAGGGTGAAAGGGAAAAAAGCAAAGGAAAAACATTGACTTCCAACTTTTTTCAGCTCAGCAGAATAAGATACAGTTAGTCCTTGACTTACAACCATTTGTTTAATGACTTGTTTCAAGTTACAACAGCACTGAAAAAAGTGACTTAAGGCAGTTTTTCACACTTATGACTGTTGCAGCATCCCCATGGTCATGTGATCAGAATTAGGATGCTTGGCAACTGGCTTGTATTTAGGATAGTTGCAGTGTCCTGGAGTCATGTAATCACCATTTGTGACCTTCTGCCAAGCAAAGTCAACGGGAGAGCCAGATTCACTTGGCAGCCGTGTTCCTAACTTAACAACTGCAGTGATTCAGTTAACAACTGTGGCAGAAAAGGTTGTATAATGTGGCAAAACTCACTGAACAACTGTCTTGCTTAGCAATAGAAATTTTGGGCTCAGTTGTGATTGTAAGTCGAGGACTACCTGTAGTAACATTACAGCTTCAACTTTTTACTTTTGCGTAGTAATATGTCCTAGCCATTTCTATAATAACAAACATATCTAATCAGCAAAACCCAAAATCAAAGTTTCTTTCTTTCTTTTTTTTTCTATTTCAAGCACAAAATCCAGAAGCAGTTTCCAAGTTGGATGTGTATTTTTCTTTGATTAAACCAGACAGGCATTCTGGATGGGAGTGTTCATGATATTTTCTCCCTCTTTTATCACATGGACATAACTCGTTTTGACCTGATGCCCTTTTATTGTATTAATAACAAAGCTTGGGGAGATTCCCTCTTTTGAGAAATTAGGTGCCTATCTCATTTGCTCCAGATCTCTTGCTGAATAGAAGTGAGACAAAAATGTTTTTCATTACCTAATGAATTATTTGTACCAAGAAGGAAATAGAATCACAGACTTTATTATTCATAACTTTCCTCAGTAAATCACTTTTTACAGCTCTTTTATTATTTGGATGTCCAATGGTCATGGAAAAGAAATCTCCCCCCCCTTTTTTTTTAACCATTTAGGAAGAGAGAAAACAACCTGCTATTGTCAGAGAATGTAACAAGATAATTTTAGAATTCTACAGAAATTCTTTTTTGTACTTCTTTTCCTCCGGTTTAATTAATAGATATGTATTACATTTCCTATTTCCTGGGCCTAGTGGATATCATTAATGGGCAGCTTGATCTAATCTGATTATCTCTTTGCTATGTGGCTTATATTGTCCCATTCAAGCATCTCATTTTGTTCTTTCAAATCAGCTGCTGCACCAGTGTGGTGGCCCAAAATATATTTTTTGCATCTCATAATGTGTATTCCTTTCTAAGCCTCTTCTGTGAGATGTTCAGAGCTCAGTCGGATTCGGGCAATTACAAAATGATCTCATTTCAGTATGTCTAATCTGAGAAATGTAAAATTAGGATTTGAGTTTGCCTTATTTACTGACCCAAAAGGCAACCAGACTTTTTTTTGGCTTTTTCCTTTGAAAATGCATGACTGCAAAGAATATAAATCCTTCTGTTCCTCATCAATCAGCTTCTTGAATGAGAAGCAAAATGTTTTCAAAGGGGGAAAAAAACAAGAAAGTCCAGTTGCTTTTGGAAAAAGCACCTTTGGGATAACCATGACCTGGATGATTGAGAATCTCCATAGACACCATTTCCAATGTTAGTAAAAGCTTGGGAACTCACACAAAAAACGAGATACATAGAAGCCACACTTTTCACAGCACTGCACAATATCTGGCTCTCATCACAGGTATTTCTGTTGAGAAAATTGCCTTGGGTATCCATAATATGCCTCTTTGTGTGCTTTTACACTCAAACAACTATGGCCTGCCTTCACCCATGTCTCCCTTTGAACAAATCAGATAGAACAAGTTATATCACACAGCCAAAGCTAACAAGCAAACATCTGTCAAAGTATAAGAAAAGCATACAGACAAGAACAACTGTTGGCTTCTGTTACAATTTAATGAATCAAGATGTGCAGCATTTTTCTTAACCATTCTAACCTGTTCAATACCTTGTATGACATTATTTAGAGTTCTAATCAAGAATCTTATTTTTTTTTTCTTCAAAAGACAGACATAGAAGAAAGGTAGCACCCTTCACTTCCAATACAATTGAAAAGGCCTGAACTAAATGTCGGAATAAGACTTAAGTTTTTCAAAAACTAATATTTTATTGTATTTTTTTTTCATTTGTTGTGAGTCACCCATTGAATCATTGAGAGTAGGCAGCATGTAAGTTTAATAAATTATTACGATCATTTAACCTTTAGGCTGATGTAAAATATGTCTCACTTCCAGTGAGAGTACACGTAAAGGAGACTTGACTGTCTACTTAAAGTACATAAAATCTAAAGAGACAACTGTCTGCAAATCACCGTTGCCCCCCTTTTAGGTCCCTGCATTTAATCTTTTGGGAGAAGACTGAGAGCTGCAGTGGGAGGGACATTGGTGCAAATTGGACCTCCCATCTCAGTAATGGTGGAGAGCTGTGTTCCATTTTTTGCTAGAATGAGCACTGGATAGACCATAGCTAGGCATAACATTGACAGGCCTTTTTACAGAAATATGCCTCATTTGCAAGCTTTGTTGGCAGATCATTTTCACCTTGCCCTGAGGAATTGGATTTATGGCTGCAGTTCTGGTCATCTAATTTCTGAGTCTCATTTCCTATGTTGGTATTTTTTAGTACAAGCAGTCCTCGACTTACGACCACAATTGAGCCCAAATTGTCCCAAAGATGCTTTGTTTCCCCCCCCCAAAGGCAACTGGACTTTGTTTTTTCTTGAAGATGTTTTGCTTCTCATCCAAGAAACCTCTTCAGTTTAAGAAGCTTCTTGGATGAGAAATGAAACATCTTCAAGGAAAAACAAAGTCTAGTTGCCTTTGGGGGAAAAAAAAAACAAAGTATCTTTGGGACAACCATGACAAGTTGAGCCCAAAATTTATGTTGTCAAGCGAGACAGTTAAGTAATTTTTGCCCCATTTTATCACCTTTCTTACCATAGTTGTTAAATGAATCACTGTAGTTGTTAAGTTACTAAAATGGTTGTAAAGTGAATCTGATTTCCCCAATTCCTTTGCTTGTCAGAAGCTCACAAAAGGTGATCACATGACCCTGGGACACTGCACCCATCATAAATATAAACTAGTTGCCAAGCGTCTGAATTCTGATGATGGTTGTTAGCATGAAAAACATCATAAGTCACTTTTTCAGTGCCATTGTAACTTTGAATGGTCACGGAATGCATGGTTGTAAGTCAAGGACTACTGTAAAGGAAAAACATAATAAAAGCAGCTCTTTTCTACTCTCTGCCCTGTTCCCAAATTTGTGGAGCTTTCGGTGAAATCAAATTTCACATAGTGCTCTCCACTTTTGTAACAAGATGGGATTCTATCAATCTTTTCTAGTCTATTCAAGTTCTTTAGATGAGAATTTTCATGGTTAGCTACTGAACTGAGGGGGAGGGGAACCATAGAATTGATTTCTGGTAGAATAGGTAAGCTTTGGAGGGTGAATCAATCTTGACAAATCCATGCAGTTTTCTTGGTAACATTTTTTCAGAGTGGTTTCCATTGCCTTCTTTCTAAGGCTAAGAGAGACTGACTGGCTCAAAGTCACCCAGATAACTTCTGTATGTGCGGCAGGATTAGAACACATGGATCTCCTGATTTCAAGACCAGTGCCTTTACCCGCTCTACCAAACCACAGATGTTTTAGAACACAGTTCCATAGACTAAGACACCTAGAATAATATACAGGAGACCTAATCACTAATCTAGATAAAATCTCATACAATGAGAGATCTAGTTTCAATATATCATTCAAGTCTGAAGGTCACTGGATTACTAACAACACTCAGTTTAACCTATGTCACAGGACAGATAACTACTGTATATACCTTGAAAATCTTGGTGGAAAAACCGGTGACATAAATGTTACAAATAAGCATCCTAATACAATAACCACTTTTAAATTGTGGGATTTCAAATTCTTATATTTGCAAATTCATAACATCTCTTTCCTGACACTCAGCTCCTCTTGGTTATTGTTATTGCAAGTCTCTATTCCAGTTTATACATTCCAGTAATCTTATATCACTGCCACACCTAATAAAATTAAAAAACAGAGCAATAGAAAGTTAGTGTGGTGATTGTAACTTTGAATTTCCTTGCCTTTATTGCCCAAATCTATATCCTTTAAACATTCTTACAGAAATTGTTGTTTCACTCACTGAAATCCCTCTTTAACTAAAATGATCAATTGAATTCAATTTAGCTTTATGTAGTTCCACTCATATAAACATCCCAAAAATGCTTTACAAGATGAAATAAAATAATGAGATACAGCATTTTAAAAGGGAAGATAAATACCCTGAGATTTAAGCACAGGGCAGAGTGCTGTATTATGAAAGAAAGGAACAGAAAGAATGAGATATTCTTGGAGATAAGTAACAAAGTGTTCATGTAAATCACCCAAAGCAGGAACTACAGTATGTGCATTAAGGTCACTAGGACAGGCATTGTTCTAAGAACCCTGTTTTGGGAAGTCAGAAGAAGTCACATAATGTTGCATCTCTTAAGCCATAAAGACACGTACAGTGGAAGCCTACATTTCCTATTCAATCTCACCAAGTTCAGTAGGATTTACATCTGAGTTATGTGACACTGGATTGCACCTTATGAGTTCTGTACAGGTAGTCCTCGACTTACGATCACAGTTGAGCCCAAAATTTATGTTGCTAAGTGAGACATTTTATCACCTTTCTTGCCACAGTTGTTAAGTGAATCACTTCAGCTATTAAGTTAGTAACCTGGTTGTTAAGTGAATCTGGCTTCCCCATTGACTTTGCTTGTCAGAAGGTCGCAAAAGATTATCACATCATCCTGGGACACTGCAACCAGTTGCCAAGCATCCAAATTGTAATCAGATGACCATGGGGATGCTGCAATGGATGTAAGTGTGAAAAATGGTCATAAGTCACTTTTTCCAGGGATGCAGTAACTTCAAACGGTCACTAAATGAACTGTTGTAAGTCAAAGACTACCCTGTTTCTCTGAAAGTAAGGCCTACCCCAAAAATAAGCCCTAGCTTGATTTTTGTTTTGGGGGGGTGGGCCTAATATAAGCCCTACCCCAAAAATAAGCCCTAGTTCTGGGGTGAGGCACACACCTAAAAATCAAGCCAAGATGGGGGTGGGGGTTTGGAGCTGCCTCACGTGCCCCGCACCCACTCACCTTGCAGCCAGGACTCTCCTCGCTAGCCCAGTTCTTCTGTGGCGTCTTCTGCAGCCAGGCCTGCATTTCTCAGTCACAGGCCTTTCTGGAAGGCCACTGCAGCCGAGAACTGAGCTATGGATTGAATCCATAGCTCGGTACTCAGCTGCATAAGCCTTCCAGAAAGGCCTGACTGCAAAATGCAGGCCGGAATGCAGCTGCAGAATGCAGCTGCTCATTCGGTCAGAAGAAGTGGGCCAGCTGGGTGGGGCTGTCGGTGCCAGAGTTGAGTATAAAAGACACCCCCTGAAAATAAGATCTGGTACCTCTTTTGGAGGCAAAAAAAAAAGACCCGGTCTTATTTTTGGGAAAACACGGGTACGTATATATTAAAGCCTATGAGATCAGGACGATAAATCTAGATGCTTGGCAGATGACAGCAAGAATGCTTAATTCCCTTTAATCTATAGAAATATAATTAAGCAATTATATTAAACAATTATAATTATATTCCTTAATCAACTGTATTGAAGGAAAATAATTAATTGTCTAACCAATATATTAAAGGAATTTAATTATTTATAGAAATCATAAAAATAGAAAAGAGGAAATAAAAACAATCAGAAGAGAAAAGGCAGAAGCAACAGTGGGTGGGACAGGTTTACTCTTACAGATGTGCATGTATTCCATCATTTAGATCAGGGGTGGGGAACGATGGCCCTTTTATGAGTTATGGACTTCAACTCCCAGAATCCCTGAGCCAGACTTCTTGAATTGAAGTACACAAGTCATAAAAGGGGCCATCGTTCCCCAATTCTGATTTAGATCCTTTCCTGTATCTATTAAGCTTTTTAAAACAGTCTTTTTGCTGCCATCCAGATTTTGGCAATCCAGATTCTCTCTCCCACCCTTCTCCTCCTCCATGGGGTCAAAGCAAGAAGATATATTTTGATGCTCTAGAAATGAGAAATCTTGGATAGATTTTGCAAACTTCCAAAAGCCACCTGGAGTGGAGCGCCAATTGATTTATTGTGGTCTCCTTCTGGGATCAACATTCCAAAGGCAACTATAGTGAAGAGGGTAGGCAGAGTTACCTCAAAAAACTTGGGAGAGATTGGACAATGCAAATGGTACCACGTGGGGATAGTGGCAGAAAGTATGTTTGTTTACTTGTTTTCTAGGAATTATATTGGCCACCCATCTTATGTACAGTAACCCTGGGCATCTCAGAAAAAACATGAAAAGGAACAATAGAACCACCATCGAAAAACAACGCTGGCATCCCCAAATAGACTGTCCTCCATACATTGATATTTATATGTCCTAGACTTCAAGCCATCCCCTAACTCAACTATTGACCTGAATAAAACTCCCCAACTAAACCTGAGTAAAAGAATAGGCTGTATAAACCCAAAGGAAACCCTTTGGGGCCTTTTTTCCCCTCTCCTCTTGGCATTTACTCCATGGGGATCACAGAGGTAAGTACAATGTGAGTGGGTAAATATGTGCAGATGTGGGGGCGTCCCATTGACTGTTCTCACTGCATTGATGTCATTGGTCTCCTAGCAAAACATCCTTTAATGTGAATACATTTCATATCAAGTACTTAAAATAAGCCAGATTGCCTTTTTATAATTCCATTTCCCCCATAATGGGAAGTAAAAATAGAACGTGGAATTCTCAAACAAGAACAAGGATCCCACCTCAGGTGCACCCATTTATGAATCTATAGTATATACGTTTTCTAAGAATATTCAGACCCCTGTGTTCAGAAGCAAAGCATTTAAATCATATCTTCCTCTCCGTGGTCTTAGGAAGACAACCAAGCTTATCACATTCACATATTTTAACATCTCTGCATTGTAGCAGTGTGAGTTAAGCTTCACATCCCAATTATTCCACCCACATGGCTCCCATATAAGCATTCAAGTAAATGGCTAAATTCCAGCTTCTTCTCTTCAATGGCCTGGCCTGCAGATTTCTCACATCTGTGATGAAATGAGATGGATAAATAGCAACATAGCCAGTGGTGGGATTCAGCCAGTTCGCACCAGTTTAGCAGAACCGGTAGCTATTTTTTTGTTGCCAGGCCCAGAATGGATTTCCGGAAGGGGCATCCACACAGAGAACCGGTTGTTCACATATTTGAATCCCACCACTGAACACAGCCCATCATCTGAGAGACATAGGAAGAAGTAAGTTAATGGCACTTGACAAATCATTTTCTTTCTTCCCCACCAATATTTCCTTGGGCAATTAAAGCAAAATATTGGTCTCCATTGTTCTTGTGCTTCAGTAAGAGGGGATGCTGAGTTGCTTGCCACCAGCTGACCAATTGGTGATTGTTCTTAGCCTCTGTAGTGGCAATCCAAAAGGACATTGCTATTTCAAAGAGTTTAGTGACATATTTTGGTTTCTCCTTCATATTAAGAAAGGTTTACAGCTGTTTCTGAACTAATCCGCTTATTTTTTATTTTTGTTTATCAAATAGAGAAGGGGGGCAAGCTTCATGTAGCTTCAAAGCTTTTCCTGATGTGAAAGTCTCAGACTTTCAAGTCCCATCCTGGAGTCATGTGCCAACCAATCAAGCTCAGATTCTGCAGTTTCCTGACTGTAGCAGGGCCATGAAGTCATGGTGCCAGATTTTGATAAAAACTGATGTGTTGTCGTTATTAGTTGGGAACTTCTGCATGGAACCTAGCACTAAGTACTGTGGAAACTGACTTCCCTAGAGGTATCTTTGCTGTCATTATTAAGAAGCTCCTGGCAGCTTGTAAGAGATTTGAGTATAATCTTGCTTGGTATGTATGCTTTTTATCTTATGTTTTTCAATCTGTTTGCTTGAGCTAATAATACAAGTTAAAATCCCTTTATTTAGTAGAGAGTTCATTGTCTCTCAAGCCAATTGGCTAGGCATCTGATCACTGCCCTGACCCTTGGCCAAACAGCTTCTGTCCTCAAGTCCCTCCTCCACTGCATCTCAGCACATGAAGAGTGGTCCCTTCATCCTCTTCTCTCATAGAAAGTAAAATAACTCGCTGGCACAGTGATAGATAACCTGTGGCATTGTACACCAGATATTGCTGAACCACTACAGGTCCCAGCTCTGCTGAAAGCATTGCAAATTGTGAGGAAAGCTCCATTGGTTGCCTACCCTGTATTAGTTCTTTGCTTTCGCCCATATCACCATGACCTGTTTGTTTGTCTACTGAAAATGCAATATAAAGCCTTTGTAACCTGGCAGGAGATTTTTCACCAGCTTCAAAATTATGGTGGTGACAGGATCTCGGAAGAATGATTGAAGGAGCATCTGAGTTCATGAATTTAAACATAAGCCTTTCAGAACTTGGCCAGCTGTTTAAAACCCTGAGAATGGTGGTAGGGAGGAGAATGATGGTAAGAAGAAGTAGAGGCTGAAGTTTGGAGGGAGCATGAGATGAGTGGTAATATGCATGAGCTAGGAGTGAAAGTCCTCTGGGAAAAGCTTCATGATTTAGATCCTGTGTGCTGGGGGCCTGCACTGAATGTAGTGATAAGGCAATATGGTGATGCAGAGAGCTTAGAGGGCTAGGAAAGTGAGGATGAATCACTGATAAATAGATGCATGCACAAAGAAAAATGAGGAGACCTGAAGGACTGTTAAGCATCCATATCCCTGAAGGAATGCTAGGAAAATGGGTCCCGAAGAAAAGCTGCACTTTTTTTATGGGAAAGAAAGGACAAACATTTGGTTGTATACTGAACAATGTTGAAGTTATTAGAAGAATCTGTCTATTTTTAATAAATGGAGTACGCTACTGCAGTCAAGCGATAGCTCAGAAGACTTGCAGAGAAGGGATAACAAACAGTTGTGCAACAATAATAAATTGATTATAACAAAGTTCTGCCACGCACAATTGCCCTCTTGCTAGACAGATGTTCTGGAGGACTAATATGTCAAGCAGAGATACCTCGTTTCTTAAGTGGCCTGCCTAAAAATCCTAAATATTTCTGGAAGAGCAACAGAAAAGCTTCAATAAAGGTTTTGTATTTATTTTTGAAGGTTTCTGAAAGTTCCAAAGGATGTCATTCTAAGACTGAAAAGGACATACAAAATGTCAGGATGTAGGCTTTTCTGTGTAAAGTGAAACCTAAAAGTATGTTCAGTATTTACACCCAGAACAAGACTATATCTCTGTAAAAGAGAATGGCTGAAAATTCCTATTTCAGATAAGCTTTATCCGCAACTCAACCTTTTATATCTACAGAATCACTTTGTTTACAACAGTCTTTTTACATGCATATCACAGTTTAGCTAATAAGTGTTCTGTTGTTTATGAATCAAATTTAGATGGCCACCCATTTCACAGATAGTGGCTCTGGGTGGCGTACAACAATCCAATAAAACAATAAATATAAAACAATCATGATCTAAAACCATTACATAATAATTATTAACAAACAGTAAAATCTCTAAAACCAGAATTAAGCAAGAAAATGAAATAACAGACAGAGAGATGTTAATAATAACAGAGCCACCTCATGAGTTCACCCATCCCTGGGTCCTTACACCTGCTAGCATAACCAAATCTTGAGAGATCTTCAAAAGCTCAGGAGTGATGAGGCTGACCTCATTTTGGGGGTAGAAGATTCCACAATGTGGGTGCCACAACAGAGAAGGTCTAGGGTCCAACCACAGCTGCCTAGACAACAGAACCAGTACTATACTCATTTTATTGGATCTGGTGGGATAGGCAAATGAAATTGGGAAGAGGGGGTCCTTCAAATAACCTGATTCCATGCCATGTAGCAATAGCAATAGCACTTAGATAAGGCTTTAAAGATCAACACCACACCTTTCATTGGACTTGGAAACAAACTGGTAATCAATGCAAGCTGTGCAGCAGAGATATAGTATATGCTTTATCAAAAATACACACTACTGGTGCATTGGTATCAGCTGAAGTCTCTTGATATTCTTCAGGGACAGATTCCCTGTCTCTTATTTCATGTTCATTGTATAAATTATGGTTGTGCCATAGAAATTGTGAGGTGTCTATTCAGAAGGAAGGAGATCCTATTGAGTTTTAGGAAGAAGAATCTCAGCAGGTGGAGATAGCACTGCATTTTAGGCACTTTAAGTGACCTTGAAGAGAATATTCAGATGCCATTTGTAAAGGTGACAAGGATATGGTTAAATGTGTCATCAGTCTGGAGTCCCTACATCCCTAAAAGAGACCTAAATCCAGCCCTTGAAGTCTGTTGACTCTTTTTTTTGGGTCACAGCTGTTCTTTATTATTAAAGCTTTGAAGGTCACAAACACAGATTAGCTTTTCCCAGGTTTTGGCAAGTTCTCTATGGAAATCATAGCTGTCGTAATCTTCATCCACCACTAGGTGTCAGCATCTATTTAGTTTTCAATATGAACAATGGTCTTTAAAATGAGAGTCTTAACCATTCAACAATCTTAAACTTATCCAAAGTTAAATTTTAGCTTTCAAGTTTATAAATTTATTTCACTACCATATATTTTGATCCTCCATAGAAATTTTAATTCGCCGCTTCTGTTAGTATAAGGATGGGGCGGAAGTCCCCCTCCTTCACTTTCGGAGGTATTTTGCTTCTTGGGGATCTTTTCCAGGAAATTAAGTGTAGGATAGAAAAGGGAAAATCAGATTCCTCACCCAGTTTCAAGCACGCTGTTTACCGTAGTGCTGGTTAGTTCTTTTGGACTCCGGTTGCAAGTAGCTTGGGCTGATCGATGAAATATAGCCTTTCTCCTGTCAGGTTAGAAGGCTTTCCCCAAGATGAATGGAATGACCGCCATCATTCTAGAGTCACCGGGGCACCCTTCTTTCTTCGCCACCTCTCCGGGACGGCTTGGACCCATTAGGGTCTCCAGGCAGGACGGAAGTTAGCCACGGGGGTGCAGTGGTCCGCAAGCCTGTGACCAGTCGCTACCGCGCAGGACCGGAAGTCCTGAAGTCTGTTAACTCTTATCTGGCACCAATTTGCCTTGACTGTTAGTAGTTCAGATTCTTGTACATAACTAACATGAAATAAACTTGCAGTACTTTTGAACTCTTTCCTGGCTCCTGACGTCTTGCACTTGACACCATTATGGAAACAACAGGGACTGAAACAGTCTTTAAGTCTTGGGAAAGTAGATAGCTTTAGGAAGACTGGCTCAGACTGGCTCCCCCCTGACTCAATAGGGTATAAAAGAGAAGGAAAACACAATCAGAAAGGCAAAATGTTGTTGCTATAGCTTAGCACCCAGTTGATATTAGCCATACAGAGGATTGAAGCCACTGCACTGTCCTAAATATAAGTGCCTGGATTCATTTAATCACACTGAAACATTGTTAAGGCGATGCTTCATTAAATAAGCCATAATGGCCCAATCCACACATGACAGCAAGCAGCTACAATTAGATTCACTTATCAAATGCAGCTGAAGACTACCAATCACCTCACGACTTAGGAGAAGACCATCTTCTATTATATTATACTATCCTAATTTAAAAAAAAAGGATTGATGAGAATATATATACTCAAAGGATTTTCTTCTTATTGAGGAAATGTGATAACAAAGAAAACTTCCATTTACTTTACGGTTTTTTTTAAATAATAATTTTAAAGGGTTGGCTACTTCATTTCCCTTCTTGAAAGGGCTGCTTACTTTAATCAGAGAACATGAATGAAAGAACGGAAAGTCAATTGTAAGAAATCTCGGCAATGTCAAAAGTCACTCGCTTTGACTGGGATCGTTAGCCTCTTTGAACACTATCTCTTCAAAAGGTAAGAGCTTTTTGGGCTCTTGACTTAACAACTCTCAGTGTTTTAACAAGGAGGCAGAATACTTGCAAATGAGAATCAAATCCGAATATTGTTTAAGTTTGGTATGCCATGAGTGTATAAAAGGAACAAAATGCTAAACTGCTGGTTGAACCTCTCAACAATTTAAATTTAGAAATAGTGAGATAGCATTTTGTACATCCAGTAGTCATTTATATGCTAATGTTTCCAACAAATTATCAAAGGGAACTTTTTCCCCACCATAAATGACCTGCCATATCTGTAATAGCATCAACATTGGGTGACAGGGCTCCCCCATTTTATCCAATCATAATCATACATCCATAATACTGTATACTAATTACCAAGTTTCATTGCTGATAATATACTTCTTGTCTATAATATACTTCTCCAAGCAGGAAAGCCTGGAGCCTATTAAGGAAACTGGGTGGAGCTAGACAACCCGCACAATAAACATCAGAAGTAACTCCTGACCAAATAGCCTCTCGAGTTGTATCTCTCTCCAAAGCTTCAGGGGTGAAAGGATGCTCCATGTTAATCAAGAAAGCACTTTCAACTTTTTGGCAGTTAGGCCAAACACTTTCTGAGTACTCTTGTCCCTTCTCTATAAAGGAAATTGACATGACCATTGGTAGTCTTAAATGTGGTAAAGCACCAGGCTTCGATGGCATTCATCCAGAATTCCTGATTAAACACCAGGAGGCACACGCACAATTGGATTGGTAAATTCCTCTCAGACATAGTTTCCAATGGCTGCTTCCCTTCAAAAAGCTAACACTCCCGAAATCTGACAAACCACAAGACATAGTTGAAAGCTACTGCTAAATTGCTCGTTTGAGCTCCTGCTACGAACTCCTGGAAAAATTAATTATAAATGGGATAGGTCACATAATAGATGAATATCTGCCTGTGGAACAAGCTGGCTTCCGACAAGACCAGAGTTGTGTAGACCAGATGCTATGCCTAACAGACTATACTATATTATATTGAAGCAGGATTCCAACGGGGCCTCAAAAACAGGGCCGTGTTCATAGACCTACCTGCGGCACATGATATAGTTTGGAAGGACGGGTTGTTATACAAGCTGTGCCATATTGTCCCCTGCAAAAATCGATTAATAAATAACATACTGAGTGATAGATCCTTTCAGATAATAATGGGGGACAACATAAATGAGGTTAGAAGATTAAACAATAGTCTTTGAACATGGCTCTGTTATGGCACCTACACTATTCAACTTATACATATCACATATGCTGGTGACAAGGGGATGCAAATTTGGATACGTTGATAATTTGGCCATCACAGTACAAGAAAAACACATGGAGGTGGCTAATAGCCTCCTGTCCAAAGATCTTAAAATCTTGGGAAAATTCTTCACTGATAGGAGGCTCACTCCTAGCACCAGCAAAACAGTAACTACATGCTTCCACCTTAATCACAAACTAGCATATGACGCCGCAAAAGTCTACTTAAACAATTTATTCCCTTATGATCCCCATTCAAAGTACCTTGGAGTAACATTGGACCAGATGTTCCCCTACAAGAAACACCTAGAGAATACAGTGGCAAAAATTAATACTAGGAACAACATACTCCAGAAATTATGTGGAACTAAATGGGGAGTTTCAGCTGCCACCCTCAGCTCATCAGCCCTAGGTTTGGTCTTCTTTGCAGCAGAATACTGTGCCCCCGTATGGCTCAGTAAGTTAGTAAGTTACTAGTAAGTTAGTCGCCAGACTCAACCCACCATGAGGATATAAGCAAATGTATTCAACCCACTCCAACTTGCTGGCTTCCTGTTCTGAGCCACATAGCGCCACCAGCTTTATGAAAGCAAGATGTACTATTGAGAGAATACAGAAAAATTATGAATTACTCACTCTTACCGGTACATGCCGACCTTTCTCATTTATCAGCAGGAAGATTCCAATCCAGGAAACTCCCACTGTCAATTGCACAACATCTGCCCAGCAACTTTAACATCAATTCCCAAAGGAAGGTCAAAGGGGATCACTGAATGCCCAGTTATAGAAAGACATATGAATGATCTCCACAAAAAAGGTGCCAAGCTTTGAACTACCATGTCAGCAATGAACAATCCTGAATAGGATTTGCACCTCACATGGCGTCTGCTGGGACTCTCTATATAAATGGGGCCTAGTATCCTCAGTGTGACTGTGCGGTCCCATACCAAACTATAGACCACATCATGAGGGCATATACCAGTCCAGTTTCTGATTTTTTTTAATATAAACAATGCTGAGCTCCAATGGTTAGATGGCCTAGACATTGATATTTGAACACAGATGTTTTTGACAGCAGTTGCTAGGAGTCAAGACTGACATGAAGACACAACACACACACACACACACAAACAGTGAGTCATTTTTTTTTATACTAAACTTAGGTAGTCATTATTCATTTCTAAGCCTTTTCTTGACTTCATTGTGCTTGATGTTGTCAACTTGAAGGATGCCGTTATTTATAGTGATCATCTTCATCCAGACTCTTGATATTTTTCCATAGGGCATCTTGATTCCATCAGTTTTCACTATTTTCCCCATTTCATGGTAAGCATGGCACATTTGTCCAGTCCAAACTCCATTGCAATATCTTGGTTGTATATGCTGACAGTGCTGAGCAGCGATTCTATTTCACATGATATTTTTCCATACAGCTTCAGATCATCCATTTAAAGCCTGGCAGATGTTTTTGATGTTTGATAGCCATGATCTGAGTTATTCAGTATTGCTGACAGAGGAATCAGTGCAATGACAAACAGTAGTGGTGATAGTGAATCTCCTTGAAATATTCCTCTTTAACCTTAACCTCTCTCATTCTATCACCAGCAACCATGTCTCCCATTGTGCCATCAATCTTTGCACAAAGCTTCTGATGTTTCTACTGATTCCTGTTATTTCTAGGCATTTGATTATCCAGTCATGTGGCAGGGAGTTGAATGCCTTCCTGTAATCGATCCATACTACATTCAAGCTGGTCCTACTTCTCTTGCAGTTTTCCAGAATCATCTTGTTAACTAAGAGTTGATCTTTTGTTCCTCTGCTGTTTGGGCGGTTTCCTTTCTGTTTAGGTGGAAAGAGCTTATTTTCAACTAGAGTCTGTTGGATTGCATCAGTTACCACACAAGTTAATAATTTGAAAATTGTTGGTAATTGGCCTGTAGTTGCCTGGGGTTGCCCTTTTCTCTGGATCTTTCATTATCAGGTAGGTTTTGCTAGATGTTAGCCACTCTTCAATTTCACCTCCTTGCAGTATGTTGTTAAACTGCTTGGCAACAACTGGGTGTAGACCAGTCAGATGTTTCAACCAAAACCGTGCAGCTTATCTGCACTTGGTGCTGACCAATTCTTGATCTTCCTTGCTCTTTTCTCTACCATTTTTGCTGTTATTACAAGTGCTTTCATTTCAATTTTTTAAAATTCTTATTCTCCTCCTTTAACCAAGCTATGTCCTTGTTGTATTTCTTTGGGTTATCCCATATCTGCGCCCAGAACTGCATGGTTTCTTCCTTGTCAGGTACTGACTGATTCACTTCAGTCTCTTCATTGATGGATTGATTGAAATGTTTCTGATGGGATTGAAATTGGAGGTTCTGCCTATAATTTGCAATTCGAGCTTCATATCTGCTGATCTTCTTGGCTATAGATGTTATTTACTGTTTTGTTATTTCAAATGCTTCCTTAATCTTCCTTCTTTCAAGGTGATATTTCTTGATCTACTATTATTTGGTCTTTTTGTTCTTCAAGTTGTTTTTTTTTCATTGGTTCTACCCTGCTTGCATCTGATTACAGTTTGACGATCTTATTTTCCAGCTCGATCTTCCATTTTGGTGGTTTCACTGTTTGCCTTTTTTTTTTTTTTGCCTCTTTGTTGATTTTGCATCCCAGCTATTCAGTTTTATTCCTTGCAGTGAGCTAGTGCTTATATTTATTATTAGAGTATTGGCATGTATTGGTATAGCTGGTATGTATTTATGTAAATTATGTCTCACCATATTTTTAATGAGAGAGACACTGTTCACCTGGCTGTGATCTGAACACATCTAGAGATGCCAGATGTTCTCTTACCATTGCGTATTTTGATCTATGAATCTCTATTTTGTCTTTTACGATACTGCTTTTGAAAGGTTGGACTACTTTTTCTTTTTGTGTAAAGTCAAAAGCAAAGAAAGAATTAAAGAGTTCCACTTTCTCCCTGCTATCCATCACCTCCTTGCCATCTTCTCCCATTACTGATTTTTTTCTCTTGACTTTTTTCCTGTTTTTTATATGTTGAAAGAAACTTTTAAAAATTATTGTTGACATTTGTTGCAAGTCTTAGTTCATTCTGACCCTGGATTTTTCTGACTTTATAGATTCAGACTTTTTGCTGGTATTCTGTTTTAATTATGTGTCCCTCTTTTCATTTTTTATACTTGTTCTTTTTGTCTCTCAATTTCTCAGAGAGTTCTTTATTCAACCATGCTGGTTTCGTCTGGGGTCTCTTATTTTTCTTTCTCAATGGTATCGTGCTCAACTGGTCTTTTATAATCTTATTTTTCAGAGCTTTCCTAGTTTTGTGAGTTGTTTTTCCCTTTAAGATTTCCACCCATGGAATCCTTCCTATAATGTTGCTAACTTGCTGACTTGCTGACTAACTAGGCAGATTTGCTGGCAGTTGTTCCAACTTGGCAAATGAAATGTATTAATGTGGCTGGCAAGGCTGGGTGTCTCTTCCTCCTGGATGTTCTTGAAGTTTTCTTTTTTAACATTCCAATTTTTAAGGGCAGAAGCTTGCCCTCTTGCTTGGCATTCAAATTGCTGGAAGCTTTTTCATCTCTTTGACCTCCAGGAGGGAAGAAGATGCTAAAAGCAATTTCTTCAGGAGCGTCATCATCCTCATTCTAGCCATTATCTATCCACTGCAGGATGAAAGTCTGTTCTGCATGTTTCCAACCAATAAGGTCCTGAGCTTTCTTTTGCCAGTTGGACTGGCAATACTTGCTGATGTCGTTGCTCCATCTTCTTTTAGATCTCTTTTGTGGATGCTTTTTATCAAGTGGAATCCATTCTATGACTGCCTTGGTCCACCTGCCATCAGTTCTTCTTACTATGTGACCAGCCCATTTCCATTTCAATTCTTTTACTCTTTTGATGGCATCGTATATTTTCATTTGTTCTCTAATTGATGTGCAGGTTGATCCATCTTGTCTTGTGATGCCGAGCATATATCTTTCCATGGCTCTTTGCGCCACTCATAGCTTTTGTATTGATTGTAAAATTAGTATCCATATTTCGCTGGCATATGTTGGAACAGATAGCACACACTGATCAAAAACTTTTCTCTTCAGCATAAGGGGAAGTTCTTGAAAATGAAGCTTAGCTTGCCGAATGCCTGCCAACCACATTTAACACGCCATTCAATTTCCTTTTTTGTACCATCTGCCATGCATTTATTATTGCTTTCTGGAATACTGAGTCAAACTCCTTTTTGTAGTCATTGAAAGCCATGCACAGAGGCATGGTGTACTCATTGTGCCTTCCAATGACTTGCTGAACAACCTGAATGTGATCCATTGTACTGTAACAACTTCTGAACCCTGCCTGCTCCTTCGGCTGTGCATCATTTAATGTTCTCAATATTCTTTTTGCTATTATCCCGGTGAAAACTTTGTAGATGACTGAAAGAAGGGTTATTGGGTGATAGTTTTTGAAATCATGTTGGGCCCCTTTCTTGTGTATAAGAATCACTTCAGCATTTTTCCATGCATTGGATGTTTTTTCTTCTATGAGGCATCTTGTTGTTGCTAGCATCTTGTGTAAAAGCTGGTGATCACCAGTTTTCAGCATTTCAACCGTAACACAGTCATTTCCTGAAGCTTTGCCATTTTTCATTGATTTTATAGCACTTGATACTTCCTCTACTAGGATATCTGGCACTTCCTCTTTGGTGGGTGTTGTTACTTTTGACTGATCTTGATCTTTGTATAACTCTGAATAGAATTTTCCAATTATTTCTAACATTTCCTCCCTTGTTCTACACACAGAGCTATTTTCACATTTTAATGCAAAAACCTTCTTTCTTGTATTTGTAAGCTTGCATTTTGCTCTATTAGTCCCTTTGTTTTCTTCAATTCACTTGTTTTGGTTTGCAAGGCTTGCAACTTCGCTTGCTAGGAACTTGTTTTCCTCCTTCAGCTGTGATGCAGAAATTACAAGAAACATTCATCAATCATAGAATACAAATAAGCAGACAAAAAGAGAAGCTTAAAACAGGATTGTAAGGGAAGTGAATTACTTATATCTCTGACTGTGGCATTTTTCTCGGCCATCTTCTCCTGGTGTTTTTCGTTGAGTTCTTTTGTCTCCTCTTCCTCTTTTATGGAAAAAACACTTGTGCTATTACACAATATTCATGAAAGACGTTACATATTAAGCCACCAACAACACAGCAATTTAAGACTGGTAATTACAAATGATACAGTGCATTCAAAATGCAATGTCAGGGTGTGTTATTAGTGCAGGGAAACAGATCATTTTGAATCTTTTCCCCAATCACTTAAAGGGAGTTCAGAGCCTCTCCCAGAGATAGCAGTTCTGAAGGAAGGATTTTTCTCCTCTGGGGTGCAGAGGAAGGACTGCCCTCCTATCCCCACTCCTGCTACAGGTACCCACACAAACAGTATGGCTGGTTACTCACCCTTGTCGCTTTGATATTGGTTATATCTCTGGAGACAGAACTGCCAAAAGAAGACAAAGGGGTGAATTAAGCTTATTCTTGAAGCATAGATCAAAGTGCTTTTAAAGAAAGAACTACAAGACCCAGAAAGCTATCCTCTCTTCCCTTAATCCTTTTCCAAGCTACACTTCCTGAACTTTTAATGCTTCTTCATTGAACTTTGCAGAAATTGATAATCATGGAGAAAACTTCATTTCTGGCTGGAGTCAGATCCAGTTGCAAAGCGCTTTAGCTGCTTTCCCACCATTCGTTCTAAAGCACTTTGCAGTAGTTCTGGCAAAATGCTTGGGCTACGAAGCCACATTTTGAAAAGGAAGGTAACTCCATCAATCTATTATCAATCTTACATTGTAGCATCTTCACATCCAGGTTTTCAAAGTAATTTATATGTGCTTTCTCTAAGCAAAATGTTGGTATTTATAGCTGGGATAAAATATGGTGAATTTAGATTTTTAGCAGCAATCCTTAAACAGGCTGATTACAAATGAAGCTGCTGAGAATAATTATTTTGCTCCATTTGTAAAAATCTGTGAGGAATAAAAATTTAATCCTCTAGTTCTAAATAGATTTTTAAAAACAATATTTCTAATCCTTCTAAGAAACTATTTTATCTCAAAACTGGGATCTGAAGAAACTATATTAAAATTTAATTTGAATTTATGGAAATGTTGGAAATACTCATAGGAGGCGTCAACCAAACCTGCTTAGATATGTAATAGTGAAAAGGGTTCATTTTTACCTGCTCTGCCTCTGCAGATTGCAGCACATAATAGACTGTTTTCTGTAAAATTAAACCAGGCTGATACGATAGTAGCTGAAACTGAATTTGCTTGGGATTTTATTTATTTATTTGTTCATTCACTGGGGGCATCTGTGTTGAAGTTGGTGAGAGAAAAAATAGCAGATTTCCATAGGCTACACAATTTGTCAGATTGTATCCATATTTTTTTGAAATGGCATGAGATCCTCACTAACCACTGTTAACCACTGTTAAGCAATAATCCTCATGAATCACAGATTCAAGGACGCTTTTGGCTATTTGTTCATTTTGGTCCATAATGTTCATCTCTTCCAAATCTTGCAACAGAATGAAGCGATTTGATAAATTAATCTCAAATTCACTGTTCTTCTCTAACAGCTTATCACTCTTTATTTTCATTTTTCATGACGTCTTTATCATTTTCATATGCACTTTTCAACAGTCTATCTTCACTTCAGCTCGTACCATTCTACGGTCACTTCCAACGTTAAAGCGACTGAGAGTATAATTGCAGAATATGGTTTTATCACATGACATGGTGTAGTCAATTTCACTTGTGTATCCAGATGACTCTTCCATGTCCATTTTCTTGTAAAATGAGTTCATGATATAAAGCTCCTGTCTGTAAGGACCCACCTCAGCTAAGCCTTGCAAGAAAGCAGAACTCTTGAGATAGTCATTATCTGAAAAGGAACTTTTATTAGGGGCTAGTGACAGCAGGAATGGCAAGGCAAGATCTGGGGGGAAAAGCCACACAAATAACATATTAAAAGCAATCTTTATTACTCCTCCCTCCAGAGTCCCAGTGTCCATTTGAATTCCAGCCAATCCACAGGTGGAATAGTGTTTTGGTAACTGGCTCCTTTGGCCCGCTTCTTCAAGCTCTCTCTCACTTTCATTTCCTTCTGGCTCTAGGCACCAACCGTCACCCAGGTAAGGGAGATGCATTCCTTCTCCTGGGGGAAGGGTACAGCAGTGTAAGGCATCCCAGAGCATCCCCCCTCCCAACAGACTGGCAGGCCGCAAAGAATGGTTACAAAAGCAAGCAAAGCACAGGAAGAGAAAAGAATATATTTCTTTGGGGACCCTGACACTGTCCTTCAGCAAAATCTACTTTGTGGCTCCTGATACCAAGCTGCTGTAAAACAATAAAATTGATTTTATTTTTACTACTGAATTTTGTATGATAACTTTTCTACCAAATATAAAAAAACAATGTCTTAAAAACTGTACTATTTACCTTTTCAACACAGTCTTATTTTTTGTCAGAGGTTCCAGAAGAATCTGAAAAGAGTGAAACAAATATTTTAAACAGTATTACGTGGATATTTCTTTATTTTTTGACATTACATTTAGAAAAAAATGCATTTTATTAACATTGAATTTACCTATAATCTTACAACTGCTTATTTTGCAATGCAAAATATTATCGTATCGAATAATACGATTTCTATAAGAACTATTTTTGATGTATTCAAAGAAAGTGTGCTGCTAAAAGGTTATAAAATTCCAGCGAGGGAGGATGAAGAGACAGCATTCCCAATTGTGACTCCCCAAAGTAGAGAGTCATCAATTGAAACATGTCTCTTTCTCTCCCAGAAACGGAAGGACAAATCTTACCATCATCATCGTCTTGTTCCCTTTTTTTGCTAAGCACATGGAGTCAAATTCTGTGGACATTTCCCTGATGGTTTTCTCCATCACTTTTAGAAGTTGTTTTTGTTTTTTGTTCTCTTCTGCTACTTCCTATAAAACAAAATTGACGAACCACAATCAAAATTTAATTTTTAATGAATTATATAATTTTACTTACTGAGGTCTTCTAATTTCTCACTAGCATGTAAGATACTTACAATTTTCAGTTTCTCTATTTCTTTCTGGAACCTCTGGATTTCTTCTGCCAGTTTTTTACATTTCTCGCAATCACTCCACACTCCTTCTTCATTGGCAGCCTGAGGGAAGGGAGTGTAAGAGAAGAATAAGTGGCTGTAAAGGTGTACTGCTGATGTTACTTACTTGGGTAATGAAAGGTCTGCAAGAAAACAACCAAGCTCAGAGAGCACTAAGGGCCCCCCAGTGTAGCTTCTCTATCTGGTTAAAACTGAATACATTTCCTTCACCCCTTCCTTATACATAATATGGCTTTCTTATCACTTAGAATCATATGGCTGCAAAGGACCTTGGAGGTCTTCTAGTCCAACCCCTTGCCCAAAGCAGGAGTTGTTATACCATCCTGAACAAATGGATGTTCAATCTTTTCTTGAAAACCTCCAGTGATGGAGCACCCTCGCATTGCTTCTTGTCTAGCTCTTAGGTGCTTTTGAGAATAAGTCAACACCTTCATCTCTATGACTGTCCTTCAAGTACTGGAAGACAGCGATCATGTCATCCCTAATTTTTCTTTTTGATAGACTAGGCATAGCTAGTTCCCTTAACTGATGGTCATACAATTTAGCCTCCAAGATTCTTATCATCTTAGTTGCTCTTCTCTGCACTCTTTCTAAACTCTCAGCATCTTTTTTGTATCGTGGCGACCAGAACTGGATACAATATTTCACATATGGCCTCACAAGTGTGGTATAGAGCGGTACTATCACATGATTTTGATGTAATCCCACTCTTGAGACATCCTAGAATTGCGTTGGCTTTTTTGGCAACTGCAGCACACTGCTGACCTATTGTTAAGTGGTGGTCCTCTAGGACACCTAGATCCCTCCCATAGTTGCTACTATTGAGCCAAGTCTTTATTTTCACTTGCCAAAAAACTATTTTCCTCGTCCAGTTAAGATGAAGAAATTACCATAAACATTAGAATATAAATAAGCAGACAAAAAGAGAAGCTTAAAACAGGATTGTAATGGAAGTGAATTACTTACATCTCTGACTGTGGCATTTTTCTCCGCCATCTTTTCCAGATGTTTTTCTCTAATTTGTTTTGTCTCCTCTTATTCTGTATTTTTATGGGAAAACACTTGTGCTATTACACAATATTTATGAAAAAGGTTACATATTAAGCCACCAATGACACAGCACTTTAAGACTGGCCATTACAAATGGCATAGTCCATTCAAAATGCAGTGTCACGGTGTGTTGTTAGTGTAGGGAAACAGATCATTTTGCATCTTTTCCCCAGTCACTGAAAGGGAGTTCAGAGCCTCTCCCAAAGGCAGCAGTTCTGAAGGGAGGTTTTTCCCCCCCTCTGGGGTGCAGAGGGAGGCTGCCCGCCCATCCCCAGTCTTGCTACTGGTACCCACACAAGCAATATGGCTGGCTACTCACCCTTGTCTCTTTGATACCGGCTGTATTTCTGGAGACAGTACTGCCAAAAGAAGACAAAGGGTGGATTAAGCTCATTCTTGAAGAATAGATCAAAGTGCTATTAAAGAAAGAACTACAAGACTCAGAAAGCTGTCTTGTCTTCCCTTCGTCCTTTTCCAAGTTATGCTTCCCCAACTTTCTGAACCTGAATTTGCTTGGGATTTTATTTATTTATTTGTTTGTTTACTGGGGTGTGTGTCTGTGTTAAAGTTGGTGTGAGAGAAAAAACAGCAGATTTCCATAGGCTACAAAATTTGCCAATCTGTATCCATTTTTTTTTTAAAAAATAGCATGAAGACCCTCAATAACTACTGATAACCACTGTTAACAACAATCCTCATGACATCACCTGAACTTTGTCTCTAGCCAGCTGCAGGGACAGCTGAAGTTGCCCTTTAGATGCTCTGCTGTTAAAGTTATGTTATAATGGCCCTTTTGTTCCAATTTAAACCTTGCTGTGTGAACAATTGACAGTGCCTCCGAGATAGTGTTGATGACAGCATGGACAGAGGCTAGGATCCTCCCACCTCTAGTTTAGGGTAAGGTGACTCTGAGCCTCCTGACTTAATCAGGAATTAGGGATTTGAGGGCTCTAGCCACCCCCCCCATTTTTTATTCTAAAAATGTTGCTTGTTCCTAGATTGTTTTGATTCCTGTTTTATTTCATTAATATTATTTAAGTCGTATTACCTCTTTGAATCCTAAATCCTAGAGTCAGACAGGCAAGTTGAGAAGTAAATAAATAAATAAATAAATAAATAAAACAGAAGATCTCTTACCTGAAAGAGGGCTTTTCCTGCATAATAAAGGAAGGTCTCCATGACCTTATCAAAACTAAACTAATCCTAACAGATATATTAAATATGATGAATGAATGAATGAATAGTATGTGTCAATAGGTATGATATTAAGTAAATAAATGAATAAACAAACAAATATACACTGTAAAATAAACCAAATCTAAGCTAAGTAAATCCCGTTAAATAAAAGCACAACCAAATATAAGCAACCATGACCTCACAAGGGAAAAGCAAAGCAAACTGAGTGGCTGAATGATTGCTACTCAGAGTTTTATCTATTTTGCAATATTGGTAGAAATGTAAGTACAAAATCCTGCTGATGCGTTTGGTGGAATCGGAAGATGATCTAAGAAGAAAAATGCCACAGAAATATTAGTGCCACTGAAGAAAGCAGGGAGATGTCTGGAGAAATATGCACAATTGAGAGTGAAAAAGTGGTGCAGGGGTGAATGAGCAGAACTGGAGAGATTTCTATGCTTGGGAGAGTAAATTGCAGTGTGGTTCTTGCTCCACCAAACTTCAGGACAAACCCAGTATTTGAACTTAAGCATTCAGCAACAGCCCTTTAATTTCTGTCCTCAGCTGTCAGTATACATACTGCAATTATGTTCCATGACCATTATTATTTGGATACAGTGTACTTTTTCTTACTGTTTTTCTTTCCACAGCAGGGCCTTTGTAATGTCCAGAATAAATGACAGAAAATCTATTACATTTAGGGAACATGTGCGTATTGAGCATTTAAACAGAAAGCACAAATTCATGGCATGCGACCGGGCTATTTGAGGGACTGCTTTTTCCCACTTATACCAGCCCGCCCACATCCATCTCAGAGAGAAGGTTTGTTGATGGGTCCCAGAACACATGCCTTCTCTATTGTGGTATCTGCCATATGGAATAATTTCCCCAAAATTAAGTCAGCCTCTTCTGTTTTGATTTTCCAAAAAGCCCTTAAGAACTGGTTAGGTGAAAACAGAGTTTTCCTAGAAAGAGACGTGGATCAAGACAAAACACAGAAGGAAGACAACAGCAACATACTATACAAAATCAATTGCAACAATTGTAACCACTTCTATGTGGGACAAACAGGAAGGCAATTGAAAACAAGAGTTCACGAATATCAACTAGCAGTTAAACGACATGACCAAAAATCCCTGATCTCAGTCCACATTGATGATAAACAACACCAATTTGATTGGTAAGAAACAAAAATTATTGGGCATACCAATGCCCACCACACACGTGAATTTATTGAAGCCTGGTATTCCACCAAAGGAGCAATTAACAAGCATATCGATCTAGATCCAACATATCAGTATGTAAGAAACCAGACCATTCGAAGTGCCAATCAACAGAACCAATCAGCTGCTCAGAATTCAAATATAGCTCCTAACGAACAACCAGTCGCATGACCAATTGACCACACTGGCACACAAGAGACTTGATGCATCAGAATTGATGCATTTGTTTCAAATATCCCCTTCTTGTTGTAATAACAACTCATTATTTCTTTGTTTTCTATCTCTGCATATTTGGGATGAGTAAACACCTTTTCTTCCAGTAGTTCTGCAATTGCTTATCCTAGTTGTTCAGCCAACAGCCCTGAATCCTATAGCTCATTTTTCACCAAATAACCAGGAACTCCAACACCTAGCATGGTCCCTGTAACCCAGGTGATAATCAAGCCGGTATGAGTTTCTGTAAATTATACCTCACCATATTTTTAATGGGTCTCTCCTCTGGTGAGACCTGTCCAGTATGGTTTAATCTCTGGCATAGCTCTCATCTTCCTCAGAGCACAGAAGCCACACAACCTAACATATCTACAAAGATACACACAGAAAGCTTCACTCATTTATATCACAAGTATCTGAATGGAGGAATTATTTACTTATGTCATTAGGTATTTTTGCTACTTTTTACTGGTTCTTGGTTGGTCAATAAGGAGAGCTGAATATTTAGGGATGAGTTTATAGAAATAATAGAAAATACTTGTAGCTCAAGTTTTAGATTTTGGCTGTGGTTTGTTCTCCAAGCTTGTTTCATTATAATTTCTGAATGTCTCATTACCAAATTAGGTAACATCAGCAGCAGGATTTTCTTGTCCTTTTCTCCTTAGCTTATAAATGTCTTGTGTGCCAGTGTGGTCAGTTGGTCATGTGACTGGTTGTTCATTAGAAGCTATATTTGAATTCTGAGCAGCTGATTGGTTCTCTTATTGATTGGCACTTTGAATGGTCTGATTTCTTACATGTTGATATGTTGGATCTAGATCAATATGCTTGTTAATTGTTCCTTTGGTGGAATACCAGCCCTCAATAAATTTATGTGTGTGGCAGGTGTTGGCATGCCCAATAATTTTTGTTCCTTCCCAACCTAATTGGTGTTGTTTAATGTGGATTGAGATCAGGGATTTTTGGTCATGTCTTTAACTGCTAGTTGATGTTCATGAACTCTTGTTTTCAATTGCCTTCCTGTTTGTCCCACATAGAACTGGTTATAATTGTTGCAGTTGATTTTGTATACTATCTTGCTGTTGTCTTCCTTCTGTATTTTGTCTTTAGATAGCTCTTTTCTGAGTGTAAATGTGCGTTTGTGAGCTATCGTTATTGCTAGGGGTTGCAGTATTCTGGCAGCCATTCCGGATGTTCCTTTGATGTATGGCAGGACTTGTTTTTGTATTTTGGTAGGCTGTGTAATACAATACGATAAGCATTGTATTATGAAATTTTTGGGATAGCCATTGTGGAGGAAAACATCAAAAAGATGTTTCTCTTCTGCTTTTCTCAATAATTTAGTGCTGCAGTATGTTTTGGCTCTTTTGAAAAGGGTCTGGATGCAGCTCCTCTTGTCTGCAGAGGAGTGGTTGCTTGTGAAATTTAGAATTTGGTCTGTGTGGGTGGATTTTTGCTATACACACGTTGTTAATTCGCCATTATCTTGTCTCCTTATGTCACTGTCTAGGAAGGGGAGTCGTTGCTCTTTTTCTTCCTCGTGTTTAAAACTGATCCCAGTGAATACGTTATTGAATAGATAGTGTGTCTCTTCTAGTTTGGTGCATTCGATGATGGTAAAAGTGTCATCCATGTAACATACCCAAAAGTTTGGCTGGATGCTTGGCAGGACTGTGCGTTCAGGTTTTTGCATTACTGCTTCTGCTATTAGACCAGATATAGGTGATCCCATAGGTGTGCCTTGTACTTGGTGATAGATTTTGCCATTGAATTTAAAGTGTGTTATGAGGCATAATTCCAGAAGTTTCATGGTAGCATCAGTAGACATGGAGTGTTCCTTAGGAGTCTTTTCGTTATGGCTTTGATTTTCTGTGAGTAGATCTTAGATGGTTTGTTTAATCAGGTCAATGTTGATAGTTGTGAATAATGTGGTGACGTCAAATGAGATCATTATTTCTTCTTTGTTTATTTTGATGTTTTTAATTAATTGGAGGAATTGTTCAGGTGAGTTTATAGAATAAGCCAAGATGGTGAAGTCTTTTTTTTAAAGTTTTCACTAGTTTGTAGGTTGGTGCTCCAGGTAGCGTCACTATGGAGCGGAGAGGAATTTCATTTTTGTGTATTTTGGAAAGTCCATAGAATCTGGGTATAGTGGAGTCTTATGGTAGTAAAAAAACTGATTTCTGTTGAAGTTTTTCTTTTTCCATTCTTAGCAAGATATTTTTTATTTGGTTGTCTAATTGTTTTGTTGGGTCTTTGTTGATTACCTGGTAGGTGTTAGTGTCATTAAGTAAATTCTTGGCTTTCTTGATGTAATCAGTTTTGTCCATTACCACAGTTAGTCTACCTTTGTCTGCCGGTAGGATGACAATGTCTCTATCTTTTCTTAGTTTCTTTAATGTCTTCTTCTCCTCCTGGTTAAGTGTTCTGTCTTGTCTGTTTCATTGGATGTTAGGAATGATTCTCTGTCTGATGTCCTTTTGTGTTCCCTGGTCAAGTTTGTTAGTTTTCATTATGTAGTCTAAATTGGCAAGGAAATCTACTAAGTCTGCATTCTTGCAGTCGAAATTAAAGCCTATAACGAGGATGGCTTTGTCATCTACAGATAAAGGTCTACTGGACAAGTTTTTGATCCATGAATTTGAATTGTCATCTTGCTGTTTAGGAGTGATTTTGTCTAGTTTCTTTTGTAAAGCATTGTGTTTTCTGGTCTGGAGTTTGTTAGATATCATGTTGATTGTGTTTTCCAGTTTGTCTGTAAGATCTTTACCAATTGCATTGAGGCATTCATTTTTTTGTTCATTTATGATACATTGGTATTTCTCCAGATGACTGTGTGCATCAGTAATCACGAACTGAAGCATTTTACACCCATTTTTGTAGGCTAGTTTCCATGCTTGTGGGTGGTTAATTGGAGGGCTGTAGCATATGCTTTTTGGCAGTGTTTTCTTTCAGAGGCACTCATGGAGGAAGTCTAGTTGTTCATGGGTCGACAATTGTCTGATTGCAAAGGTCTCCCAACGGTGGGCATGTTTAAGCAGTTTACGCCGATATCACTTTGAAATAATAGAAAATACTTGTAGCTCGGGTTTTAGATTTTGGCTATGGTTTGTTCTCCAACCTTGTTTTAATATAATTTCTGAACGTTTCATTACCAAACTCGGTAATGTCATCAGCAGGATTTTCTTGTCCTATTCTCCTTAGCTCATAAACGTGTGCCAATGTGGTCTTTTTGTTGACTTCAGTGTGCTTGTTGTTATCAGCTTGAAGGATACCCAGGTGTTTATAGTGATCACCTATCCAGACTCTTGATGTCATTTTTGTAGGGCATCTTAATTCACTCAGTTTTCACTATTTTTCCCCATTTGATGGTGAGCATGGCACATTTGTCCAGTCCAAATTCCATTGCAGTATCTTGGCAATACATATGGACAGTGTTGAGCAGTGATTCTATTTCAGATGGTGTTTTTCCATACAGCTTCAGATTGTCCATGTAAAGGAGGTGGGATAGCCTGGCAGATGTTTTTGATGTTTGATAGCCATGGCCTGAGTTATTTAGTATTGTTGACAGAGGAATCAGTGCAATAACAAACAGTAGTGATGATAGTGAATCTCACTGAAATATTCCTCAGAAGCTTTGTGCAAAGATCGATGGCATAATGGGGGACATGGTTGCAGGTCAATGGTGAGACTCTGAATATCTCAATAAACCAGTAAGATTTTCAGAAATGAAAGAAATCCTGGACTTTATTTGAATAATTGAACTCGAGGTTGACACTGGGAGAGGTTAATATCAAGAGAGGAATTTTTCAAGAGATGGTTGTTGCTATTATTATTATTTAGATTTTTATCCTGCCTTTATTACTTTATAAGTAACTGAAGGTGGCAAACTTACATAATACTCCCTCCTACCCCTGTTTTTCCCCAGAACAACAATCCTGAGATGAATTGGGCTGAGAGAGAGGGGCTGGCCCAAACTCTCCCAGCTGGCTTTCATGCTTAAAGTGGCACTCGCAGACTCCTGGTTTCTATGCCAGTAATTTATCATTACACCAAACTGGCTTTAAATCGATATGGATAGTCCCACTCAGAACAAGTTCTCACGAATTTTGCATTGTGGATGACAAATATGTACAAACAAAGTTATTTTACATGAAAATACTCTTTAATAAATGTTCCTGTCCTCAGTTGAAGCTTTTCACACATTGGATTTGCAAATTAGAAGTAGAAGATAAGTCAACAGAGATAACCAGAAAGGCTCAAATTTTAATTTGACAACTCTCCCAACTGGGATACATTTGTGCCCAGAGTACTTGCATGTAAATTGCATTCTTTTAAACTGTGCTTATCATGTGTAACTGTGCAAGACTGAAAGTCCAAGACTTAAAAACACCCACCTACTGCCTTTATTTAATTGGATTCTATCTAACCTTAACAAGGAGTCAAGATATTTAAATGAGTATAGAAAGAAATAATCTGATGGCAAGATAAGACAAAACTTCTAAACTGCCCTTGGAAGCAGATAAAAGATAATAAAATCTCAGAGAAAATATGATAAAACTAAAAGTAAATTGCCGAAAGAAATGCAAGAAGAGATAAGACAGAAGTCAAGGTTAAATGAATTTTAGGAGAAAAGCTTTGATGAGCTCTTTGGAGTTCTTCTCCATTTAGAGTCAGGAAAATAGACAAGAATCAGAAAATATGATTTTACTGTGTCACAATTTTATTGAATTAAAAGGGGAGTTAAATCGGATTAATTTGATTTATTCAGGGCATATAACCTTGCCTTTTCAGGAAATGAGAAAGAACACTGATCCTGTAAACATTACAGGGATTTAGAAAAAAGCCAGATATCAAAAGTTTGATTTGGCAGTTACAATAGAAGACTGCATTTAGGAAGAAAAATATCACTCCAAATCAAATTAGAAGAGGAGAATATGAACAACGTATTCTCTTAGGTTCAGCATAGGCCAGTGATTTGTAGCCTTCCCAGGGACTAAATACTCTCATGTAATCTTGTGCAATGACATGCATGCCAAAACAGGCACCTTACCCATAAGTGTACAAAGCTTATCCACAAGCACAACCAAGGCCATTTCAGTGCTAGGCCTCGGCCTGAACCCAAGTTGAAAAGCATCCAGATAATTAGTTTCATTCAGGGTTCTTTGTAGCTGAGGACCAACTACCCTCCCAACAACCTTCTTTTTTTAGGGAAGGTAGGAGATTGGAGTAAAATTGCCTGACGTTAGTGGGTGCAAGAATGGCCTCTTGAAAAGGGAACACATCACTGCCTTCTTCAAGTCAGATAATACCACCTCCTCCTGCAAGGAGGTATTAACTATAACTTGGATCCAACCACATGCCAGCTTCTGGGAGGCCTTGATCAACCAGGAGAGGCCTGGATCCAGCTTATAAGTGGCCAAACTCCCAGTCACAAGGACATAGAATATAGAATAACAGAGTTGGAAGGGACCTTGGAGGTCTGCTAGTCCAACCCCCTGCTCATTCACTTTCCCCCCCTTTTTCCTCCCCACTGTGTCCTACTATTTGCTTTTGTATTTTTGTATTTTATTCTATAATCTAATAAAATATTATAAACTGTAGAAAAAAAGTACCAGTTTTAATTTCTTCGGTGGCTGTTCTTTGCTGAATCACTTTCCCTTTGCACAGACAAATGTATGATGAATTTATCCATGTTTATTAATATGCACCACTACTAGCTAGTTCAGGGGTCTTCAAACTTGGCACTTTAAAGACTTGTGGACTTCAACTCCCAGAATTCCTCAGCCCTCATGGCTGGTTGAGGAATTCTGGGAGTTGAAGTCCACAGGTCTTAAAGTTGCTAAGTTCGTAGACTCCTGAGCTAGCTGGTTTGCCTTTCTGAGCTCTTCCACAGTGTAGTACAGTGGTGGCGAACCTATGGCACGGGTGCCAGAGGCGGCACTCAGAGCCCTCTCTGTGGGCACACGCGCCGTCGCCCCAGTCCTAGGCCTTCAGCTGGGTTTTATAAAACCTTTTCGCTTTAGGCCTCCGCCGCCGTGTGCAAAAAAAAAAAAGGTTCAATCAGTCAATTTCAACTTCTCGTGGGAAAAAAAAAGATCTTCCAAAGTTGAAATTGATTGATTGAACTTTTTAGTCCCACCCAGTCTGCCGTTACCACCACAGCCACGCCCACCCAATTGGCCACGCCCACCCAATTGGCCACACCCAGCCAATGGGCCACACCCACCCGGCACTCGACAATGCATAAGTGGGTTTTGGGCTACAATTTGGGCACTCAGTTTCTAAAAGGTTCGCCATCACTGGTGTAGTAAGAATGCACCCCCCCCAATCCCTTTCCTGTACCCTTAAAGACACAGGAATCAAGTGCAAAGCAAGAAAATAAAGAAACACAAAGTCTGTTTTTTTTTTCTCTTTAAGCTGCCTCAGGCATGTCACGTGTCACAATGTTGCAATTCTAGACTGAAAGGCTCCGGCAATTGTGAAAAGCTTTAGCTTTAAATTAAGCCTGTTTACCTTCAAAGAAAACTTTCTAAAAGTCGCAGACAGACTCAATTAAAGGGGGTAAAACTAATCACATTTGTTTAAAGGGATTAAACCTTTCCTGTTGTCTTTTTTCCCCTTCCCCCACCCAAACCACATTCTTTTATAGCCTCTCCTCTCTTCCCCCCCTTTTTCTTCAGTTCACTTCCAGCTCCGAGCTGCTTCTGGAAGCGCCAATCAGCTGGAGCTAATCAGCTGGAGCCATGCTGACTCCTGGGGCTTCTGCCGAGCCCAGACACTCCTGCAGCTGCTGCTGCCTCTCCCTCAGGCTTGGCTCGCTTTGGCTCATTCCCCTCCCCTGCTACACTTGGCTAGCAATCGCGTACCACCTGCAATGTGGCAAAGTACCACAAGTGGTACGCGTACCAGTGGTTGAAAAGCTCTGCTCTAGATGGCTCTTATATCACTTCATCTCTTGGAGCTGCTCAGTAACCATAGCACTATGAGACATCCATGTATATGGCATGATTTGGTCCATGGCCCCTCTCACCTGCCCATTCCAAGCTGTGACAAGAGCCTCTTTCAAACCATGTGCCAGAACTTCTGGAAAAACCCCAAACTTCCTCTGACAACCACACTGGGTTCACCAATGTGACCAAACTAATGCCAAGACACATAAATGCCTCAAGAAGCCAGTCTTTCTGCATGGCATTCCTTCCATCCAAAGAGCAAACGGAAAGGATGACAGGAACAAAGCTGGCTTGCACTGGATTAGAGCAGCAATTAGCTCATATATATGAAAGCAGGAGGGAAATTGGCTCAGCAGTGTATTAGTAGACATATCTAATGTGTAATAGCAGCTACTTGGTTCTCATTGCAATACAACTCAGTGTGTTGAGGAGCAAATAAGTAAGCACATATGGGCATAATTAGCTTATTATGATCTGTGTTGCTCAGCACTGTTCCTGAACAGGCATGATATGAAATGATTCAGCTTTAGTTTGTGGTAGATGAATGAGACCACCCATTTGCTACAAACAGGGACCTGCAGCTAGAGGATGGTAGTAGAGGGGAGATGTCTCTGTAAGCTAAGTGAGCTCATAAGAAATGGAACCCTCTGTCAGCAATGCTGCAACCAGCCAACAATAGCTAATGGGATTCAAAACTTGTGGCTGAAGTGGTTTGGCACTTGTGCAGAATGCATCCCATTCACTACCCATATGAACTATTCTTGGGAATGGACTCACTGATGGAAAATTCAGCACAGAGTACCAAGGGGTACTCTGCATAAGGCAAATTGAAAGTGATCTAGTTCATTACGGACTGGATTTGAATCAAGCAATGGACAAAAGACATATTAAGCACCTATGGTACCGAAGCATGCATATTTCAGCAGGGGCGTATTGGATGCAAAATGATATTGAGCCAGTTGTGTGCTCGGGAGATAGGCATTGTCAGGTGGAGTGAACATATTCATTGGCCCCTGTGACTTTCTCTCTGTTGGCTGTTTCTGTCTTTTCCACTGGTTTTCAAGATGTTTGAACAGTCTCTCCTCTACCTTGCATGAAAGCACAAATAGAGCAATAAAAGGAATTAAGGTGAAAAATCTGCATTGTAAACCTACAGCACAGCTTGTCATGTTTAGCAAAGACCCTATCATTATTATATCATTTAGGGTGGCTAATGTGCACCTGGGCTGTGCCATTGTCACAGATAATAGATATGCTGGAGCTGGAAGTTTCACACTCCTAACTCAGCTGACAGAGAAAGGTACTTCTTAATGTCTGTCAATACAGCTTTTTCAGTGCTGATGTTAAGCACCAGAGAGGGATTCAAAGGAGTAAGGCAGACTTCCCAGTTCACAGCTTTACATCTTTTATCAAAGATGTATAATTCATCTTGGGTGTGTATTATTTCACCTTCTTAAAGATGGGGTAGGCATTGTAGCTATCCCAGTGAGTATTGTAACTCACTGTCAGTCTTATATTCTGTATTCAATACTTACCTTCTGTTTACTGAAAGTAATCAGGTCCATTAAAACTCAGAAAATATTATGGGCTCAACATAGACTCAAGAGTTAGCAACAGAGAGCACCTTGAATCTGCTCAGGTAGTCCTCAACGTACAACCATAATTGAGCCCACAATTTCAGTTGTAAGCCATGACTGTTGTAAAGCGAAACCTGATTTTTTGAAGCAATCATTAAGTGAATACCACAGTCATTAAATGAACCAGATCAGATTTTTCAAAACCGACTTATGGATCCAGTTGGTATGAACACAAGACAGGAACAGTTTAAATGATAAGTGCAGATATGCCCTTCGTATCAAAACAAAAACACTTATATTTACTTGTTCACATGATATCAGAGTTTAAAAGAACATGGTTTACAAATCCATAAAACTCACATATTGATGGGATATCCAATGTACATATACATTTCTTGCAAAGCAACACACAAATTATATTGGATGTGTAGTTCCAAAGCCTCTGCACCAATTTCTGTACTGTTTGGCATGTTTCCATTTAATAAGAGTTGAACTTTCTTCAAAATATAATCTGCTTCTGATAAAAATGAATCTTATAGATGTGTCTGCTTTCTTCAGATAATGGGGTTGCATTATTTTCTAATTAATGTTCAAGGATTCTGAAAAGATGATTCCCTTGGCCTCCAGACTGACATAAAACAGGTTGGGCTTTGCAAAACTGACAGTGTGGCAAAGAAGTGTTTGCCTAGTCTTGCCATTTACTCACAACTCAGTTGTGATTTGTCTCCCCTCCCAAGTAGAATGGAAACTCTCAACAATACAGCAGAGAGGAATGTAAATGCTTTAAGATGCCTTGAGTGCTTATAGGAGGAGAAATCAGTGTAGTCACTTAATAAATGAAAGCACAGAATATGTTAATGGATGTTAAGTTTGTATGGTTTTTATTAAGGGGATTAAGTTGCACAAACAACCCGTCCAAAGAAATTGTGATATAAACTTACATTAATCTAGTTCCACTGGAGGAAGAAAATAAAGTTGGACACTGGGTATTTCTTTGTGTATTTAATGGAAAATATTTCATCTTCCATCTTTGGGATGTACATGTCTTATTTCATTCTGAGCGTAAAAGCAGAACACATCCATTTCAAAACACTCCAGAATGGTTCTGCGAAAAGGCGATATAAACATTATAAACACAATAATCAAATTCCCACTGAGATTTAGATTCTGTTCTTCTCTCAGTGCGCAGCGGAGTCGATGAACAGTGGCTGGAAGCACCCAGCCTTTGTTGGCGAAAAGGGGGAGAATTCAAATCCATATAAAAGACCTTTGAAAGTCTGCCATCACTCCGAAAGCTTTTCAAGCAGCAGATTACTATTTCAGCGATAAGGAAATAAAGGAAAGACGTTTCTGTTAAGATGGTTGGTGCACCCGAAAGCCAAAAAAAAAAAATAAAAAAAAAATATTTAGTCTATTTGAAGGAGAATGTCTGCAACAGAACCTTCATAAGCTGGTTTCTAAAAAAGAAACCAGACATTTCCAACTTCTCTTTTGATGACATTAATTAAACTTACTGGAAAAAAAAGAAAGCATCCTTTTCTGAAAATGAGCTTAATAGCAAGGCGATTTTTATATAAATTGCTTTAATTGGGGGGAGGGAATGACAAGCCCCCACATATGTTAAGACCTTACAAAAGAAAACATTCACCAAAGAAGATGCTGTTCAAACTTCAATTCCAAAATCTCTATAAAAGGGAGAAATTCTTACAAAGGACCAGGGCCTTTTATTAAATAAGTAAATACATAAATAACAATTTCAAAAATAGAAAAAGTAGAGTGAGGAGTTATGGGGAAGAAAGTACAAGAATATGCCACAAAATCCTATTAAGCATGTGACAGAAACTCAATTGCATCAAAATAATGGGGTGTATTAACTAGCAAACAGCCCAAGCCTACCCCTATGTTGTCTCCCCAGTACACACACACACACACACACACAGAGAGAGAGAGAGAGAGAGAGAGAGAGAGAGAGAGAGAGAGAGAGAGAGAGAGAGAGAGAGATGGAATATCTTCATGGGTTAGTGTCAGTCTTTTATTCTAATAATTGAAGAAGTTCATTAATTGTTACTATCAGTATTGCTGCTTTGCACTAACCAACCAGTAGGGCTGAAGATAAAAATATTGAAGATAGGTTAAAACTAATCCTGACTGGTTCATCACCGGTTAGCTCCAGCACCTGCTTACCTCAGGACTGCCCCAGCCAGGCCTCCCATGACCTGACACTTGCCTCACCTCAAGGCGGTGGCACTGACAGCCCCATCCAGAAGGAGCCCACGTAGCCGCCACCAGCCCACTTCTTCTGTGGCTGCTTATTGCCACTCGTGCACGTCACCCCGGCCTCTGTTTCACCGTCAGAGTTCTGGGATGACGCATGCATTGTGCTCCAGCCTCTGTTTTGCCAGCAGAGGCCTTCAGGAAAAGGCCTATGACAGTGAAATGGAGGCCAGGGCGCGATGCGGACGTCATCCCGGAGTTCCATTCTGGGCTGCAGAGGCCTTTCCTGAAGGCCTCTGATGGTGAAATGGATGCATGCATCATCCTGGAGCTCCATTCTGGACTGCAGAGGCCTTTCCTGAAGGCCTCTGCCGGCAAAATGGAGGCTGGGGGTGACGCACCCAAGTGGCAGCGAGCGGCCACAGAAGAAGTGGGTCAGTGGGGGCCATGTGGGCTCCTTCTGGACAGGCTTCTTGGTGCTGCTTCCATGAGGCGAGACAGTAGAAAAGACATCCCTTGAAAATAAAACCTAATGGCTCTTTTGGAGGGAAAAAAATATATATGACCGAGTCTTATTTTCAGGGAAACGCGGTATTGGGGGAGGCTCCGAGAAAGAAGGGAGGGCTGCTCGAAGGAGAAAGTGGGTTTAGGTATTCACTTAGGAGAGTACAACAGACAAACAAATACCCCCAAACCTCTCCCTAACAATTGTAAAAAAGAGTGAAAATTCCCCCTTTCTCTCCCAGCACATAGGTGCACCTCCCAGTTCTCCTGAACCAGAATTCAGTCACATTTTGGGATTGTTGGTGTTCTCCTAACCCAATTGGTAAAGCTCTCTGGATTGATCAAAAGGACTGAGGTGAAATTGACAAGTATTTGTCAGTTTCCCTTTCAGGCTGAAATAAGACTAAGAAAAATGAAACATTGATGTGTGCCTGTTTTTTCTCTCATCACACTACTAGTGAACTAGTGAAAAACTCAATGTGAGCAAGCAGCTTCTGCAACTGAGCCTACAATTACAGTCATAAGTCATACCGGTCATTAAGCAGGTCATTAAGCAGGTCATCACATGACCTCATCTGATTTTATGACCTCTTCGCTACAGTTGTTAAGTGAACCCATTGGGTTTTTTTGGAGAAAATGGGAAGTAAATACCGGTTTCTAGCAAAAGCATTGTAAATCATGGTCATGTCACTGCAGGATGCTACAAACAGCCATAAATGCAGGCTGGCTCCTGAGCACCCAAAATATTGTCACATGATTGCAGAAGGGGGGTGGCCATTGGAACTTCAAATCCAAGTTGTAAGTAGCCTGGGGAAGGTTGTAAGTTCACTAAGCGACAGGTCGTAAGTCAAGGACTACCTGTATCCTCTAAGGTTCATTCACCTCTAGGATTCCATGACCATTGGATGTTGTTTGCTCATGCAGAGAGAAACTTCATGTCCACAGAAAGGAGAAGGCACTAATGTTTGCTTTCCTGATATGTCAGGAAAGGGATAAAGAAGCAGGGGAGCCCACCAATTGTATTTGATGGACTACCTGGCTAAATTATGGGCTAAGTTTGAAATTCAGACAATGATTTCTTAAGCCAGATTCATTTCCAGTTGAGTGGACACAAGTAGCTGAAGGTGCCACGTGGGGTTGACTTCATGTATATGTTAACTCCCAGAGTTGCCTTGAAATGCTTGCTGCCCGTTGAGCAATCTTAAAGGTACAGTTCGTTTTAAAGGCACAGTACATTCTAAAAGCAAAGTTCATTTGAAATTAGCTGTTTGTTGCTATCATCCCCAAACTCTTTGCATTTTTTTCAATCCCAGCTGCCCCTGATCACATCTTTTGCTCTGCTTGGCTTTGCATTCTGCTTTCTCCCTGTCACCTGTCCCAACGACTATTTGGATCATTTTCCATCTCTAGTGACACAGCCAGATGCTCTTGCCAAATGAAACTCTTGATCCCTGTGCATAAAGGTTCCCTTCCTCCCTTTGTTGCAGAACAGGAATGAGCAAAATACTGCATTTTGCCTTTTTCTCTTCCACCTCCTTGTTTTACACACAACACACATTTCCTCCTCCTAGTTCAGATAAGAAGAAGTCTTCTTAGTGTGGGTCTTTAAGGTTATTTCTCTCTATCATGATGTCCAGTGTGTGTGTGTGTGTGTAAAAGAAAAAGATGGCAGTACAACTGAAGCCCTGCCATCTTTTATCATGAGCTGTACCTTTGTTCCCCCCTTACTTATCCATAAAACTATGTAAAGTGGGGCCTCCTTGTCTGTGATTTGGAGGAGACCTCAGTGAAACCTTCTTGAAGAAGAGAGGGAATCTGATTTGCAGACACAGAGAAAGAATTCTAGGAAGCTCATTTGAGAGCTTCATCTTTGGAGATTTGTGGTACAGCAGTGAATTTGATACTGATAGGCATGCTGGCAACTGGCTCCCATTCACCAGAACCTTCTAAATACAGCAGGATCAATGGAAATTAAAGAAAGCAGGACTAAGGCCAGGTAGGGCCTTCCCATTTGTCTCTCCATGGAGTTATAGTTACATGAAAGGTGGGGGTGCCCTCAGATAGGGAGTAGATAAAGTCAAGAGAGCAGCCACAACCACATGATTGTGACCAGTATCTTGGGCACCTACCTACAATGAAAGATGATGCCTAAAGAGGTGACTATGCACTGTAGCAGCATCCAATGTCTTTTCTTTGCTGAGAGAGTTTTGTTGGCAGTTGATTGTTTTCAAAATTAAAGAGATAAATCTTCTGTTCTGAAAATAATAGTTTTCCTGCTCATGTGGAAACTAACCTGGGTCTGAGCGTCTTTCCTAAATGAGTTTTATTTCCCCCACTCTATTTTGCTCTTCCTGGTTGCTGCATCTGCCCTTTTCTCTAAATTTACCCTTCAGGTATAGGCATTTAGGTTACCAAGGAGCTCTGCCAGTTGTGAAAATATTGATTTTACTTTCATCATTGATGGTGTCTCCTCTCCCCTCTTTTTTTTCCTGAATTCTTTTAAGTTGGCATATCAAAAAGCTAGCTAGAATCCTGGTTCAGCTACCTAAGACTGGCTGATTTACTACCTTATTCTCAAGAAAACTGTAGTACAATAAATATTATTATTCCAGACAGTCACAATTTCTAAGACATGGAGTTTCAAAAGAATGTGTGGGGCACACAGCATGCAAAGAAAGCTTGGAACAGACATATAGTCTATACAGAACACAACTGAAATAAACAAACACAACCCTCACTGTTCAGGCAACATTAAGTCTGGTGTAGACTCATCATCATTTTATTATATTTTCTAACAGTCCAAAATAAGTTTATTATTTACAGTAACTTCCCTATGAACTCTTTTGATTTATGGATATTTTGGCAATGTAGATTGTTATAAATGACCTGAGTTACAATTTCTAACCATGGGAAAGCAGACACCAGTTTATGACAACAAAAGACCAATCATTTTAAACCAGTGACAAATGAGACGGAATTTAGGTGAGTGGGCAAGTGGAAATAAGACCATATTCTGCTTGACAAGGAAGTGGGCATTAAAAGACAACCTGATTAATAGTCAGTTCCACTAAGAAGGGAGGATTCACTTAGAGGCCATGACTGTGAAAATGTGCAGACCATTATCAAAGAGAAAAGGAGGATGGAACAATGAGGTTTGCTGGAAGACGTCTGATCTGGATTGTCCATCTGCTGCATGTAGTGTCTTCTCTACAAACCTTAACCAATGTCCCATCATCCTGGATGAGGAAAGGTAATGTAAGAGTGAGTGAATGGGAATTGGTTATTGAAATATCTATGGAGATTCTCAGTCATCCAGGTCATAGTTATCCCAAAGGTGCTTTTTTCATGAGGCAACTGGACTTTCTTGTTTTTCTTGGAAGACATTTCACTTCTCATCCCAGAAGCTTCTTCAGCTCTGACAGGATGGTGGGGAATGGAAGGATTTAAAATGAAAGGATAAATCCTTCCATTCCCCACCATCCAGTCAGAGCTGAAAAAGGCTTCTTGGATGAGAAGTAAAAAGTCTTCAAAGAAAAACAAGAAAGTCCAGTTGCCTCATGAAAAAAAACACCTTTGGGATGATTATTGAAATGCTTAAATAAATAAACCACTTTAATTCGTCACTTTGGTTCCTATGGTCTCCTATCTACTGTTACATAAGATCCTGAATCTTTTGACTTTAGCCACCTCCACATCTCAAAATAAAAAGCAAGAGGGCTCTGAGCCTTCACCATTATGTAATCCAGAGATGACCCTGCCACTTATAGCAGAGAGAACGTAGCATGATGAAATCAATGGATAGATTGAAAAAAATGGCAGAGTAAAAAAGAATTATAGCCTAGCTGGCATAGATTTCAACCCACTTTCAATGCCTGAAACCTCAGGATGTGAAGGATCACCTTTTCCTCTTGGTATCTACACCAGACGTATTCAGCCTACTGCCTTCCAAATACATTGACTTTCAACTCTCATCACCTCTGTCATGAGAACCAGAGAGTGTGAAAGACCAGACTGTGTAATCTTACAAAGTTTTTGGAAATGCACTTTTGGAAGTGTTAATGCTTGGCATCTTTATTCTGTTTAGCATTAGGAGAAATTAGGACCAGTGATAGCAAGTAAGGAACTCCATCATTTTTCTCTTTCTCTTTGCATATTCTTTTCCTGGATTATTTCCTTCAGACTGCTTCCTATAAGAAAAGGTTTTTCTCCCAACAGGACAGAAAGTTGAGAGTTTCTGTTTCTGGAGAGAATCAGAGTGAGTTGCATTCTTCATCTAAATCTTTTGATTTTCTCTTGAAAATTTCAACAAGGATTATTTCAAACTCTTTCCTACAAAGCAGTTATTTCCAGAATTATGTACATACTTTAAACAGTGATGAAAGAAAGAGAGGAGTATTCAGATGGGGTCCTTAGGAAAATGAGTAACAGAAAGATTTTGGATTTGGGCTGTGTCTCTTTAAAATGAAAATGTTTCTAAGAAGCCAAGAAACTAGCAGCATCTTGCAAGCTCAGTGACCTGCAGAACCAGAAGAGGAGCAGAAGGCTGGGATAGCCTTGATAGAAAAACAATGCTGATCAGAACATATTCAACTTTGTTTCATTTAAAAAAGACAAATGCAAAGGAGACACGAGAAATGATGAATAAATTATATGAGTCAACCATTTCTGAATTGCTTCTTATTATGGGTCTCTCTAATAAGAGGCTGGAAGGAGATAGCCTATCTATGCATGTTAATGAGATGCTAGAGATATTGATGCTCAGTGACTCTGAAACAGTTTTAATTGGTTTAATGCTAAAGAGCCTCCCAGAACATTCTGAAGCTCTTGTGAGTGCTCCATAAATAATAAAAGAAGATACAAACTTGTCTCTCACAACTGATAGGAGAAAATCAAACCAGATTCCACAGAGGATGATCCATCAAAGAAGAACATAGGTAGGAATATAGGGAGCAGAGTGATAAAGTTAATGGACATTTTTTTACTTTGTTGACATGAATCGGTTTTGGTGCTAACCCTGAAAGGCATTATGAAGCAATCCAAACTAACTCTAGTGTAATTAATTAATTTTAAGAATGATTTTTTAAAAGCTGAACTAGACATGGTTTGCAAAATTGCAATCTACTGCATCTAGCAAATGAGAAAATGAATTTCTTGCCAAAAGCAAAGGGACTACAACACTGAATTGCAAAGAGGAAAAAGAGAAAACAGTTGAACTGATTATTTAAAATAGTTTATATATTCCAATAGTATATGCTAACTTGACAGCAATGGAAGAGGTTTAAAGGAGAACACAATTTTGGTAAATTGAGAAGAGTGCCTTATAAAATGAACTCTCAAGGACAGTGGCCTATTTGAAATGGATTATGTGTTTGAAATGGCTAAAACTGCTAAAACAATACCCATGTAATAAGTGTTTGAAAACCAGCTCCTGGAGAATTGAATGCAATATCTCAGCTAGGAAAGGGAGATTTAGCAAGGAGGCCTAAAGAAAGATCCTTACAAGGTAGAATCTAAATGTATATGTTGTATAAAGGTAAAAGGAATCAGACCAACTTTTCTTCAGCATATTGAAAGAGAAATACAGTGATGATTCACAGTAATATCCTTGGAATGTGGAGATTAGAACTTCAGGAGGGAGCAAATAACTTTTGACATGTATTGATGATTTCCCCCAAATTTATCCTATATCACATTATTAGTCAGAAAAGTCAATTGCTTGGAAAGAAAATTAAGGAGCACTTTGCAAAAAGTCACTAATCAGCTTGGACGTTTATCAGCATTCAGATAATAAAGCAAGTACTGTATGTCATGATTGATGTGGAAAGATACCTTTGGAAGAGGAATTGAACCCCACAAATGTTGCTATGTGCTTCTGAACAGAACAGCGGAGAGGAAGAAGTATCTTCTTACGGAGGTGCATGTTTCTGAATGCAGAATTATCAAGCAAGTTCTGGGGAGAAAGCGTCATGACTGCCACTTATTCCCTGAATAGTCTACCAACCAAAACTTCAGAAGTGATACCTGTGAATTATGAGAGATGAACAAACTCAACATGAACAATATTTGATCCAGAACATCTCAAAGGTAAAAGAAACCTATTTGATGGTAGTACAGAAAAGGGCTGTATGTTGGATATATAGATAATCCTCAACTTTCCTATAGTGACCATTCGAAATTGCAACAGCATTGAAAAAAGTGAAAAAAGTTTTACACACTTATGACCATTGCAACATCTTCACAGTCAATGGTCAAAATTCAGACACTTGGCAACTGGCACATATTTATGACTGTTGAAATGTCTCGGGGTCATGTGATCAGCTTTTGTGAACTTCTGGTAAGCAGAGTCAATGGGGAAGCCAGATTCACTTAACAGCCATGTTACTAACTTAACAATTGCAGCGATTCACTTAACTGTTGTGGCAAGAAATGCCATAAAATGGGGCAAAACTCACTTAACAACTGTCTTGCTTAGCAACAGAAATTTTGGGCTCAATTGTGGTCATAAGTCGAGGACTACCTGTTACACAAAGCTGTAAAAGCTGTATAATTCTGGATGTCACTACAGAGGCTATCAAGATCCACAAGATGTCATCCTTTAATTAGAATCAAATATATGTAAATGAATTGCCAGCTTTTGAACCAAACATAGAGTCAGGCCAGCAACAGCTCATAGAAGATTTTATTGTAAACTTTGTCCAAGCCAGGACTGGCAAAATAAGGTGATGCAGAAATGGAGCTTAATGAACAAAACAATCATTAGTATGAAAATGCTACCTGAAAGATTCTTTTACATTGCCAAACAGTAACGTAAGTAATCTCCATGTTGCAAGATTCTGAAGGAATGCCGAGTGTGATAGACTAACTTTCATCCTAACTTATATAGATGATTTGATTACATGCTATCAGAAGAAAGAAAATATAAGATTGTGAGGCACCTAAACCAAAAGTGAAACAACTAGGAGACATCCCCTCCTACTTTGATTTTTAAATAGAAAGAAAGAGGAATGTTTGTTATCATCATAACAAGAAGCAGAAGATAAAGGTCTTTCAGAAATATCAAGGATAAATAGAAACCAAGGAAGATAGTATCTACTGTAAATTTCCTACAACAGGATAAAAATGATGTTCTTCTGCCAAATAATAATCAGAACAGAATACAATTGGGGAGTTTTTCCATGTAAGTCACAGTAGAAAAGGCAAACATTGCTGCAGCTGTTGGAATCTTAAAGGAAGTATACTAATCAAAAGTGGCAACAGCTTCATTGGATCTTATTTTATCTGTGCAGCTTCTGTTGGGTACAAACACTCTAACCTGGGCTAAATCTTGCATCTTTGACTCCGGATTGCATGACTATCTTTCTATGATGCTTGAACCATCAGACTGCCTCTGAACCTTGGCAATGTTAAGATTTGTGGACAACATGCTATCTGGGGAATTCTGGGGATTGAATTCCACACATCTTAAAGTTGCTAAGGTCACAAAACACTGCTGTAGACCATGCTTATCTGAACTTGGATTCTTAGGCAGGACTGTTCCCCCCCCCCATTTAACATTTCCATACATGTGTGTGCGGAAATTCCATTTGCCAGCCCCCTTAAAAGAAAACTTCTCACTACCAATATGTGTGCATGTTCAGCCTGAAATAGGATACAAAAAATGTTTGGATTGCAGTCAAAAGACCAGGAAGGCATCTAAAAGTGACAGCATATATGAATTTTAGACTATTAGAAAGAAGTGATTTCAAATAGGTAAGCTACAGAGATGTGTACTGAACTGAAGATAGAATAGATAGTAAGTCTAAAAAAGAAACCTCTTCTCCCATGGATCTGAAATGATTAGGCCATCTAGAAATAGCTCATTCATTCACAGTAGCCATGTACATTAGCAATTCAAGCACACCAAGAACTTCAATAACTTCACAATTGTTCCTGTTTTTGAAACTGACAGGCCAAAGCCAACTGAGATATGAAGACAACCGGAGCTATATGTCTTTATCATAGATGAAATAGTCTCAGAGAAAGTAGGTCAACCCAAAGCATCTTTATGTATGAGAAACCCAACTGAGGAGCCCTTTTTGAAGTATTATCCAAGAAAAGAGATGGGGGCTGATAGCTGCTATGGAGGGACTTCAAGTACATTTCCCAAGAAAAAATGGGAATTTGCAATTGGTGACTGAATCCACAAGAAGACTATTTTATTTTATTATTTTATTGTATTATTGTATTGCGTTGTATTTTTATTTTTTTATTTTATTATTATTTTTAATTTTATTTATCAAATGTATAGGCCACTCATCTCACTGTTCGAGGCAACCCTGAGTGGCTTACAACATTTTGCAGGTCAGAAGCATTGACTTGTATGTATTAGTTACTCAGTATGTTCTAAGTAGAGAGAGCAAAGAGGCCATGGATACCCAGTTGATCCTTTCTCCTTAATATACAGCTACTGTACATAAACAGAGACCAAACCCCACCCCCTTCCAGCAGTGAAGATGTTACCTAGTCAGGTAGCAAAACACCTGCAAGGCAACAATCAAGCTCAGAGAGCACCAAGGACTCCACCAATCCTTTCTTTGCTCTGCTATCTCTGATTGAAAAACTCCTGTTCACACAGAAAAGTATCCTTTTCTTATTTTCCTTTCCCTCATCAGGAGGATAGAAAGCTCAGAGAGCAGATTCCTATTCTCATAGTAGTTTACCTAATAGGTTTTGCTTCTTCTTTTTGGATTCTAGCTATTCTTAATTATTTTAAGGTTAAGACGCTGGGCTTCTCGGCTAGAAAGCCGGCAGCCAAGGTTTGAGACCTGAGTGCCACATGACCGGGTGAGCTCTCGTCCTCGCCCCAACTTCTACCAACTTAGCAGTTTGAAAGCCTACAAACACAAGTAGATAAATAGGCACCACTTTGGTGGAAAGATAACAGCACTCCATGACATCATGCTGACCACATGACCGTAGAAACATCTTTGGATAGCACTGGCTCACTGGCCTAGAAATGGAGATCAGCGCTGCCCCCTAGAGTCAGCAATGACTAGCAGAGTAAAATCCATAAGGATTCCTTTCCTTTCCTTTCCTTTCCTTTCCTTTCCTTTCCTTTCCTTTCCTTTCCTTTCCTTTCCTTTCCTTTCCTTTCCTTTCCTTTCCTTTCCTTTCCTTTCCTTTCCTTTCCTTTCCTTTCCTTTCCTACATAAATATGGCTTGCTAAATATGAACGGAAAGATCTGAAGGATTGCAGCCAGGCTATCTCAACATTTTCCATGCTGAAATCAGTTATGGCATGTGTCCATGTGTCAAAAAGGTCATTTCAGAAGTGATTCTAACTTATGGAATGTCTTTTCCCACAGAGGATTACATTGCAATTACTCTGAGCTTTTTATTCCTTGGAGGACCGCTGACATAGATGCTTTACTGAAGTAAGAAGTGATTCCATCTAGTGCTGGGATAGGGGAAGTTCTGGAGAACCCTATGTTAACTAAATATTATGTGCATCACTATAAAAATATAAAATTTAGTGCTAGATATTTTTATTCCTCTGCACTCTTGATTTCAATGATGCATTTGAATCTAGCGCTAAGGTTTTATTTCTTGCCTTTTCAGCCAAGTTGTTCTTGAACTCAGTTAAATTCAACTAAATAGGGAAGGATTCAGGGAGACCAACTTGCAAGCACAATATTTTGTAAAGCTAATCTCATAAAAGAGAGAAATCAAAGACTGAAGGATATTTATATTTTCCTTTGCTTTTCCCACTTTTTTTTTTGTTTATCGTGTTTTCTAATTAGAATATTCATTTGGTGAGTTCCCACAGGAAATTCAGCTTTATCTGACTTTTCTCCCTGTTTGCAAAAATATAATCTAACATCAAACAAAACATAGGAGACAGATAATCTTCATTTCTCACACCAGGCTGCTCTGATTTGCCTTCTCTTTTTGCCTATTTGAGAGTTTAAAACTCAATGTCCTTGATTCAGAATCTAGTAGGCTGCACATGTTTTAGAACTATAAGAATGTAAATCATCTACTTCAACTCTCTGCTCAGTCCAGGAATCCACTAAACCATCTCAACTAATCATCCATCCCCCATTTGAGGAACTCCAGCAAGATGTTGGATAGATTACTCCATTGTTTAATAGCATTTACTAATATTCAGTTGGAATCTCCTTGGTTTTAATTTCAACCCACTTGATTCTTGCTTTGCACTTCCTTGCATTGGTCCATCTTCTCTTATGAGTGGGTCTTTGAATCAGTTTTGACTCCTGGTGACTGCCTGGTCAGGTCCCTGCAGTTTTCTTGCCAAGATTATGGAAGTGTTTTGCCCTTCCCTGCTTCCCAGGGCTGGGAGAGAGTGATTGTCCCAAGGTCACCTAGCTTGCTTTATGCCTAAGGGTGGGATTACTGTTCATAGTATCTTGGCTTCTAACTTGATGCCTGGATCACTGCACCAAACTGACCCTCTCCCACCCACCCTCTCTTAGTCATGATATCTATTTATATATTGGAGGATTGTTCCATTCTCTCTTTTGTAAGCAAGGCGTATTGAGGGCTTTCTATCATTCTTTGTAGAGCTTGGTTTCCATGTTTTTCTCTTCCTGGGAGCAATCCTCTGAATATGCTGTAGGATGCTTTTAAAGTTATGGCCCAGAATTGGATACAGCATTCTAAGTAGTAGATGACACAACTATTTTAAATGAAGCCTAATATTGCATTGGCTTTTTAGTGGCTGCATCACATTGCTTGCTCATGTTCATCTAGTATTCAGTTAGGACTCAGTCCTACACTTATGCTTGTGAGTTTTCCTGCCCACAAATGGTTAAGGTAATTTAACTTCATTCTGTTGGGCTTGTCTCACTGTTTAATCCCTAAATGCATTGGTAAATATTATACATTCTTTATTCTCCCTTCTCTGAGAATACAAGGTATCTACTTTGCTGAAGAAAGCCTTGATCCAGTTTTCAAGAGGAGAAACTTTATCTCCGCTCCTTCTCAAATGGGAGGCATATTTTGGAGCCTTCTTACACAAGATGAGCCAAACCTAACACTGTCGTAGCAACAGGAAGGGCCTCTGCAATGAGATCTTTGCATGCGCAGGACCACCCATGGTGCATATCGTAATCAGATTTCTGATTTCTGAGGCTAATAACTGAAGACAGAATAATTCCTGATCCTTTTATTAAAGTTCCTTAGGACAAAAATTCTTGGACTGGATAATGATTACCTTGGGTTAAACAAGAAGAAAAACAAGGGGGGAAAATGGGCTTACTCTCAGATTATGGATTGAGTTGGGGAGAAGCTTGAAACGGAATTACAGTTCTCTGAAGGAGCTAGGGAGGGGCAGCTAACATAAATTCAGAGACACGAACAGCTTAGAGTAATTATTCAGGATTTAATCGGTCAAAATGTTAGAATTAATTGTAACGGAAAACTCTTTGTTTGCCTGTGTGAGAGAAAATATTATGTCTATATCACTGGTACTAATTTTCCAACTGGTACATAAAACTACTCTGAAAGGTAGTTGGTTACAATATAAGCAGACAGCTGACCAACACCCCACCATCTCTTCTAAGGGATCCAAAATACTTCAGAGAAGTATTTTCATCATTTTTTAAAAAAAGAGATAAGAAACATTGCCCTTGTCTAGAGTGTTCTGGATTTAAAGTTCTGCCTTTTAAAAATCCTGCCCTCCCAGAGGTGGGGTATTTAAGATGGAGGGCTTCTGCCTCTCTCTCTCCAAGCACATGGTTGAGCAAGCTTATATAGTTCAGATGCAAGGAAATACAGAGAAAAGAACTGCACTGACTGACTAGCACTAGTCAGTTTCATCCATTCCTGTGCTACTAAGAAACCAGGATTTCTCCTGTTTAGGGCAGTGAATACTTTCCAGAAATTCCTCTGCATGCAATAGGAGCATAAAGTGATCAACCCCAATATTAGTCACATCCTCGCTCCTGCAGGGGTACCTTAACTTTCTGCCTACAAGGAAACAATTTCCTTGTTATGGGGAAAATGTAGTTAGCATAGTGAAGAAGAGTGCAGTCATAGGCATAACTCCATGTATCCATCTTCGACAATAGCTAGAATGGCCTTCTCTGTTGTGGAGTCTCTTGACTGTATCAGACTTCAATGCCCAGGCTAGGCCAATGGGAATTACGAGATTTTGTCACAGTTGGGAACCCCTTGTTGGGAAAGGAGATTTAAATTTGGCTGTATTTAAACCAATATTCTTTTTTTTTTGTTAAACAAAGGAAAAAAGCAAAACAAAACTTCTTGTGGTCCTTAACATTTGCAGGAATTTGCTTATTAAAGCAATGGACCTTCTTTCAGGCTTGTTTTTAAACCTAAATACCGGACTGGTGCTATGTTCACATCCACACAAGTTTCAAAGCAGTTTTTCTCAATCATTTTGAACTATGGATGGCCCTATAGATGGGTCTTCATGGGTGATGAAGACAATGTGACTTTGGAGCAGGGTAATGGCTGAGCCTCTGTTAGATAGATTTGTCTTTCATTATGTATTTGCCTTCCAGCTGCTGATAGTTCTTTTTCTATTTTTTTGTCATTTTATTGAGAATCAGTATTTGTTTTAACTTTTTAAAATTTTAATCCAGCCAGAGCCTAAATTGTAAAAATAATTACTAAATGTGGGCAGAACGATTTCCCCCCTCTATCTCACATAAAGTTAGAACTTGAGATCATCTATTGAAACTGAATCAAGGGATTTCTTTTTCTTCTTCTTTTAATGTAATACTTAGCTCTTGAGGATATAAGATTAATTAGGCTGGGTTTATGCTTCTCTAAGAGGCAATGTCCATCTGGGAGAGACTATACATTTGGGCTGCCAGTCTCTTTTCCTAAGAGTTCATTTTCCGAAGAAAAGACATCTACAGATCAAACTTTATTCATTTATGCTGAAAAATAAATATTTATGTTTTTGAAAAATATAAACCAATGTGATGTGCTTTGGGAGTTTTATTAAAATGTATTACTTATAGATTAAAACTGACAAAAACAATTTCAGATAAAATATGTGGGGAAAGGCCCAGTCATAATATTTTTCAAGGACAGCTTTTTGTTAGGGTTGGAATCAAAATAACAGTACCAAATGTGTCCTTAGTAATTTCCAGTCTGATATGTTGGTTAGCCGCAAGTAAAATAAGTAAGAATTATCTGGTGACTTGAAGACTAGCATATTTTTGATGCTGTAAATGTTTGCAGACTACTTTCAAAATCCATCCAAAGGTATGTCACAATGAAGTTGTTCATCTTTAAGGAAACACAAACTCTTAATTACTTCAATTAAAATATAAACCTTTACCTCTGATCTCTCAAATGGAGTTCATTCATTCATTCATTCATTCATTCATTCATTCATTCATTCATTCATTCATTCATTCATTCATTCATTCATTCATTCATTCATTCATTCATTTATTCATTCATTCATTCTACACACATACATACAGTGTATAACACTTTACAGTAGTATATGACACTCACTTTGGAAATTCTAAGCAGTTTACTATCACCTGGTACATCAAGACAAACAGTCTTACAAAATGAATAGTCACAATAAAATATTAGAGTAAAACAGAAGGTGAAAAATTCAAAAGCTTTATTTGAAAAAAATATATATAATCTATCCTTACCATGAGCAGACAAAAGATTGCCAGATCAGGATAGTTTTGACAGCCTCTGGAAGGCTTACAGTTCTTCAAGGGCTGGCGATCAAACCGGTCAGTCCTAGAGGAGATCAACCCTGACTGCTCCTTAGAAGGCCAGATCCTGAAGTTGAAACTCAAGTACTTTGGCCACCTAATGAGAAGGAAGGACTCACTGGAGAAGAGCCTAATGCTGGGAAAGATTGAGGGCAGTAGAAGAAGGGGACGACAGAGAATGAGGTGGCTGGATGGAGTCACTGAAGCAGTAGGCGTGAGCTTAAATGGACTCCAGAAGATGGTAGAGGACAGGAAGGCCTGGAGGAATGTTATCCATGGGGTCACGATGGGTCGGACACGACTTCGCAACTAACAACAACAACAAAGTCTTCATTCCTATGAGGAAGGATACTAAGCATCTCTTTTTAGCAGGGGCATATGTGTCAGGCAAAATTTAATTGGGAGAGACAGTCCTGTAAGTATGCAGGCATCTAACCAGGTAAGGCTTTATAGATAATTGCCCGGATTTTGATTATGCCCATTCACACATGTACTGCAGCATCTGGACCCACTATAGTTTCTAAATTGTCTCAAAAGGCAGTCTCATGCAGAACATGCTGCATTAGTCTAAATACATAGTGATAAAGAGTCAGTCATCATTATACATTCTTATGTCTCAAAATTGCCTGGGGTTGATGAGAACCCAGAATCTAATGATTTCTGGAAGGCTGCCAATCTTTCTCTCCCCTCCCCCCCTTAGCATACTATTATCTGAGTATAATTAATTATTTTTAATTAGCAAAACCTGACTTAACAATAGAGTTTGGAATGCATGTAGGCAAAAGTAGAATACTTAGAACTGTATTTCGTGCAACTAAGAGCAAATCCCAAGTGTGGTTTTTTCCCCTCCTTTTGCATAAGTCCAAATGCATGGAAGAATACTCTTTAATTTGCTGAACAGATGCATGAATAAAGAATGCCCTCAAATTTATTTAGTTTCAGTCCTCTAACTGTAGAGAGATTTTACTGGCATCCAGAAATGCCAGTAAATCAGACCAGGGCCAAAACACAAGACAGATTTATCAAATAGAGTCATTGTAACAGGTGACACTGTGACTTCTGACACTTGCTTCACTGTGAGTTAATCAGGACTCAAAGAGTGACTCCCTTGACACCATGGAACAATTTAAACAAAGCACTATGGAAAACGTTCTCTTTTGAATCATCACAACAGCTAGTGGCCTGTATAATAAAGGACGATGGGGCTGGCCAAAGACTTTGAGAAATTTGTTCTCAGGATATGTATATCCAGTTTTCTCTAGCCTTCCCTCTAACATTAGCAATTAGAAAATCTTGACTGTTTTGCTAAAAGTGTTATTGTAAGTCTTGATAGAGGAGATCTGTTTCCATAGCAGAGGATCTCAATCCAGAGAAAAAAGACAGAGCCTCATTTACTTTGGTTCAAATTGCAAGTATGTAGTCATATATGAAATATTGCATAATATATAGAAGTATGTGTGGTCTAGAGTAATCTTGAAATCTGGATAATTACTTTTCTGCTTCATGAGGTTTGGTTTAAAGTAGTAGTGTATACTGGATTTTAGAAATAATTTTCACCTAATAAATTAACACCTAGTGTTTCCGACTCTCACACTTCACTTTCCCTACTGGTTTACTTCCTGTCCCAAGTTAATACTTCTGTGTATCAGAAAAAACAAACTATTGCTTATGTCACATAAAGAAAGCTTCAGTTACATTTCTGATTAAGGTTTAAGCCAAAATGATGGGGCCATAGTCAAGTTGTTTCCTCATTACTATGATATATCCTGAATGCTGGCTCTTTTAAAACCTTTTGATTATGAGAACAGAACAGAACAGAATATAATAGAAACTTTATTGTCACTTTAAATGTACACTAATCAACATACATTAAAATTAAATTTCATTGCATTCAGCTCTCAAAAAAATATCATCATGCATGTATGGTATATGCATATATGCATATATGGTGAGCACCTGTCCACCCTGGACGAGTTCAAATCACCAGGACCAGATGGATTACACCCCAAGGTTCTGAAGGAACTGGCAGATGTGATCTCAGAACCACTGAACTATATCTTTCAAAGATCCTGGAGCACTGGGCATCTACCAGAGGACTGGAAAAGAGCTGATGTAGTTCCCATCTTCAAAAAAGGAAAAAAAAAATGGATCCAGGAAACTACAGACCTATCAGCCTGACCTGGGAAAATTCTGGAAAAGATAATCAAAGAACGAATCAGTGAACACCTGGAGGCAAACAAAGTCATTACCAAAAGTCAACATGGATTTGTCAAAAACAGATCATGCCAGAAAAATCTTATTGCATTCTTTGACCAGGTGACAAAATTAGTGGACCAGAGGAATGCTATGGATATAATTTACTTGGACTTCAGTAAGGCATTTGATAAAGTAGACCACAACCTTCTACTTGATAAGATAGAAAAATGTGGGTTAGACAGCATCACCACCATATGGATTCATAGCTGGCTGACCAGCCATACTCAGCGTGTGATCCTCAATGGAACAGCATCTACATGGAGGGAAATGTGTAGTGGGGTGCCCCAGGGTTCTGTTCTAGGCCCAGTGCTCTTCAACATCTTCATCAATGATTTGGATGAGGGAATAGATGGGGAACTCATCAAATTTGCAGATGACACCAAGCTGACAGGAATAGCCAATACTCCAGAAGATAGGCTTAAGATACAGAAGGATCTTGACAGACTTGAACATTGGGCACTATCTAACAAAATGAAATTCAATAGTGAAAAAAGTAAGGTTCTACATTTAGGCAAGAAAAACCAAATGCACAGGTGCAGAATAGGTGGTACCTTGCTCAATAATAGTAACTGTGAAAAGGATCTCAGAGTCCTAGTGGACAATCACTTAAATATGAGCCAGCAGTTTGCTGCAGCCAGTGGTGGGATTCAAATATGTGAACAACTGGTTCTCTATGTGGATGCCGCTTCCGGAAGTCCATTCTGGGCCTGGGCAACAAAAAAGTAGCTACCGGTTCTGCCGAAGTGGTGCAAACTGGCTGAATCCCACCATTGGCTGCAGCTGCCAAAAAAGCCAACACAGTGCTAGGCTGCATTAACAGAGGGATAGAATCAAGATCATGTAAAGTGTTAATACCACTTTATAACGCCTTGGTAAGGCCACACTTGGAATATTGCATCCAGTTTTGGTCACCACGATGCAAAAAAGATGTTGAGACTTTAGAAAGAATGCAGAGAAGAGCAACAAAGATGATTAGGGGACTGGAGGCTAAAACATAAAGAATGGTTGCTGGAATTGAGTGTGTCTAGGTTAATGAACTGAAGGACTAGGGATGACATGATAGCAGTGTTCCAATATCTCAGGGGTTGCCACAAAGAAGAGTCAAGCTATTCTCCAAAGCACCTGAAGGCAGGACAAGAAGCAATGGATGGAAACTAATCAAAGAGAGAAACAACCTAGAACTAAGTAGAAATTTCCTGACAGTGAGAACAATTAATCAGTGGAATAACCTGCCTCCAGAAGTTGTGAATGCTCCAACACTAGAAGAGACTGGACAACCATTTGTCTGAAATGGTATAGGGTTTCCTGCCTAAGCAAGTGGTTGGACTCTTCCAACATTATTATTATTATTATTATTATTATTATTATTATTATTATTATTATTATTATTATTATTATTATTATTATTATTATTATTATTATTATTATTATTATTATTATTATTATTATTATTATTATTATTACCATTACTACTATTACCATTATATCCACCTATACACACATATATGACAGAGAGAAACATAACAGTCTAATTCAAATGTATACATATACATGGCAAAAAAAAAAAAAAGAATCCTGAAAATTTACAAGAAGGGTGACATAAGGAACAAAGCTGTTATAGAATCTAGTTGTTCTGCTATAAATACTTCGAAACCTCCTCCCAGAGGGGAGCAACAGAAACAGACTATGAAGTGGGTGGGTGTGGTCTCTAACAATGCTTCGAGCTCTAAGCACATAGTGCTTATAAGCAGTATTCTGAATTATATTATATAATTAATTATATTATATGCCATCATGCTGGTGTTGACTCTTAATGACCACAAAGATTTTCTCCATTATGAGTTGTCCCTAACCTGGTCTATTGGGTCTTCCAACAGTGCACTCATTGCATGTGTAACTGAGTCCATCCACCTTGCAGCTGGTTGTCCTCTTCTTCTCTTTCCTGCCACCTTTTCCAGCATTAGAGTCTTCTCTAGAGTGCTAGGTCTTCACAGATATATAAAAAAGTCCCTTAACAATTTATTATTGATTGTTTTTATGCCATCAAGTCAGTGTTGACTCTTAGCAACTGTAAAGATAGATCAACAACTAATAATTTATTATAGTATCCATAAAATATCACAAATACCCATTCTATTCTTTTGGGAGAAAATGTACCTACATACAATCCATGAAACAGGCAACGGCTGCTTCCAGACAAACAAGGATTTTATTGTACAATTTCTCTGCCCACTTTATAGAAGGATCCTGGAAGGGCCAGAGCTTGTAAGTTATCATCTTTCAGGTTATCCAATCACTTCCGTCATTTTTTGTGGACTATCATGGGAATTTGTAGAGGAGACCAAGGTGAATAGTTCTCTTTTGGGACATCTGTCTTAATACAGTGAAAAATGAGGTTTAGCCCTTTCTTTCTGCCCCATTTTCCAAATGTTTAAAACAATTTTATATATTAATTAAAGCTATCTCTTTTATCCTTTGGTGTTCTTAAAGAGGTACCTTTCTGTCTCTCCAGGAGTTGCCAGTTGACTGACTGATAGATACCCAGATCCCAACCATCTGGAGTGCTTCATAATAGGAAGGGTGTTAATACTATTGCTGTTTCCACTACGCTTCATTAAACATAAGTCTGAGCAAATTAAATGTGCAATTTAAATAATAAGCCTGCATGGAGTGATCAGATACAAACAACAATCTAATGGGGTTTCTGTCTCTTTTCCATAACTATGGAAAAGGAGGTTTTGGCAGGTGCAGCTGCCAAAGAGAAAAGCTGTGCTTGTGGAAAAAAGTATTTTTCTATCACTACAAAAGCACTGCTGTGTTCCTAGCATCTGTGCTTCTTAATTTCCTGCCTGATGATTGGTAAGTAAAGCAGGTGTGTGAAATGCATGTTGTGGAGCTGCAGGGCTGGGAGATTATGTGAATAGCCTAGATCGGTGATGTTGAACCAATGACATCTTTGTCACAGGGGATATGCCGGTTTTGCTGACACACCAGGCCTCTGGACCTTCTGGACGTTGTGCAAGAAAGTCTTGCTCTTACACAACCTCTGAAGTGTCTGCAATGGAGTCAGCATTCTTGTGCACTTTTGTGAGGTTCCAAAGGCCTCTGGAGAGTGGGGCCCTCTTGCGTGATTTCCAGAGGGTCCAGAGAAGAGAATCTAGAAGAGAGGAGAGTGCAGAGAGGCATCTTTGGTCCAAAAGGTGTGTAGTTGTGTGTGTCATACGAGCAGAGTTAAGGTAGACATTTTCTGAATTTTTGACACGCTGAATCCTGAAGGTTCACCATCATTAGCTCGCTGAGTTGAAGTCAAGTACTATCTTGATTTTCTGAAAGCACCAAGGGGGTTATATAAATATACCAAGGGCATTTTGAGAAATATCTATAATTTCAAAGACTGAAGTTTGGCTCTGCACAGGCCAGCTCCCTTTTAAAATATTAAAAATTAAAAGAAACCTTTTTTTAAAATAAAACCCTGAAAAGTAGAATGGGAAGGGCTTTTTATGAAAGCCAACTCATCTTATACTGTACTGGAGATTTGCTAAGAAGAGGTCAGAAGAGGTCACATTTACTTTGTGATGACCTCTAGAGCAGGGGTGTCAAACTGCCGGCCCGCAGGCCGGACATGTCATGCGGAAGCCGTGCCCACCCCATTGCCGGCAATGGCAAAACTGTCCCGATATATTGCGCGACGTCACATGACATCGCGAGTTTGACATGTCTGCTCTAGAGCATTTTGTGATTGAGGAATGTCCTGATGAAACCTCATTGATGTAAAGTTAGGGTGGAGGCAAGGCAGAGTGAGCTTTAGGGATTTAAAGTTATGTTATATATGGACAGAAGGCATGGGATTTGATAGGTAACTCTAGGCCAAGGCGGTCTCTTTCTGGTTCTGAAGGGAAAACTTTGGAACTGGCTCTAAAGGCTAATATTTTTAAGGAATTTGTACTAGGCCATGAAGAATTATGAACTGAAAGTCAGTACAGAGTAATGATAATTGATCCTGGGTTATGTTCTTGCAGGGAATCAATAGCCCCCAACACAGAGATGTTAATTTTCTTTGAACTGGCTTGATTTTTTCTCCCCCTTTAAAAATTATTATTGGCTCCTGCACTAGATAATTCATGTTGATAAATTGCTTATCCTGTACATTTTCTGACACCAAAATGATTTCCATTCGTTATTATTTATAAACGGCTGAAATGCCTGTCATTAAGAAGTAGAGTTGGTGCATATTGCAGGAGTCTCTGTAGTGGTGGTGGACCAGACTGTTTTTCTACCAATACAACAATGAAGCAAAGAAGAAGAAAAAAGAAAGAAAAATAAAAGAACCATTTAGAATGACCCACTAGCCAAAGTACTGGGTTCCTCTTTGATGTGATAGATGCCTATTTTTTGTTTTTTCTATTTGCTACTATCTTTTTGGTTTGTGACTATAGGTAGTCCTCAACTTATGACCACAATTAAGCCTAAATTTACTCTTCCTAAGCAAGACAGATGTTAAGTGAGTTTTGCCCCATTATTCGACCTTTCTTGCCACCATTATTAAGTGAACCACCGCAATTGTTAGATTAGTAACACAACTGTTAAGGGCGTCTGGCTTCCCCATTGACTTTGCTTCTCAGAAGGTTGCAAAAGATGATCACATAACCTCAGGACACTGCAACCAACATAAATCCATGCCAGTTGCCAAGCATCTGAATTTTGATCAGGTGACCATAGGGATGCTGCAACGGTCATAAGTGTGAAAAATGGTCATAAGTCACTTGTGTCAGTGCTGTTGTAACTTTGAACGGCCGCTAAATGAATGGTTATAAGTTGTGGTCTACCTGTATTTGTGATTTCAAAGGGAAAGTTGGTGAGATAAATATTGAAGTGGTCACGACATAAGCGCCTGTATATATTGCTTAGGAATCTGTCCTCCGCTGTTTTGTCACCTGGCCAGCATGAACAGAGGTGTAATCTAACAAGAGTTGGTGTAAATGTCTATGGAAATTCTCAGTCATCCAAGGTCATGGTTGTCCCAAAAGTGCTTTTTCAAAAGGCAACTGGACTTTCTTTGGTTTTGCTTGAAAACGTTTCTCTTCTCATCCAAGATTCTCATCCAAGAATGCCTTTTGAAATGGCACTTTTGGCACAAGATTTGGAGTATCACAGTGTCACATGTAGCCAAGACACGTGGTTGTGTAGCATTTACAGCATTTTTAGATGCAAGAATACAAAACGGTCCTCATTCAATTCCCCTTCTTAACTGTTTCTTTCTATAATATCAAAACTCTATTTATATCAGAATGTTTGTACTTGCTTAATTGGTGCTTATATATTTCAATTTAGTCTTATACATTTTAGCCTCTGATTGGATTTGTTAAAAAATAGTAACCTGATTTTAAAGGAACTTTCATATCATTTAAATTTCAATTTAAATATCATATCAATTTAAATTTCCCCTCCACCCTTATTATCACTCTCCTAACTCTGAAACTCAGAGGTCAAGCAGCCAACATCACGACAGGTCAATGATCTCCTTTTAGCTGTTGAAAGAAAATGCAACAAACCAACATTTAATCAGTGCCTCCTATTAAGCTACCACAAATCTTGAAACAATAAGCATCCCTTCACGTCCTCCTGCCCACAAGAAGACAATGCAATGGATTTTCTAGCCCTCTTCTCTTCTGTAACTTATTGCATTAGGTAACTCAAGTTGCCAAGCCGTCATTCCTCTGTTGCATTTAAAAGGATATTATCAGCAGCAGAAGTGAAAGGTTTGCATATCAATAATTTTGTAGCCTGGAATTTTTTTTCCAGTAGTTATAGCCATAGAAGAGATCCAGTTTGGTGTAGTAGTTAAGGCATCAGGCCAGAGGCTAGTCTGTCTGTCTGTCTGTCTGTCTGTCTGTCTGTCTGTCTGTTTCTTTTTCTCTGTCTCTTTTTCTTTCTTTCTTTCTTTCTTTCTTTCTTTCTTTCTTTCTTTCTTTCTTTCTTTCTTTCTTTCTTTCTTTCTTTCTTTCTTTCTTTCTTTCTTTCTTTCTTTCTTTCTTTCT